>OZ012739.1:14731818-14925725 GCA_963859935.3 Lathyrus sativus | reverse complement strand
CTAAAATTGTTTAGAAACCAATATAGGTATAACATAAAACGAACTAGCAATTTCTTAATAATCTTAACACCTTTAGTGTGTAACTACCTCCTTAAATATCCAAGCTAACCGAATTTCATTGAACCAGAATAATATAATACCAAATTGTTGTTTATATACAAATATCTCTCATTTATCGATCACTTTCAATATTCAATTCACTTTACCACATATCTCAATCTCTCTATTGAAACAAAATGCAGAAAACAAACTCAAATATAGAGATGTTAAGGGTGCAATCACTATCAATTCTTTGTACACCTCGCCCTTTCCATGATTTTACTTGCTTATCTCCAATTCAAGATAAACTTGATCCATTTTGTGGCATAAAAGACCAAATAAGTGACAATGGATCTTTCGGTTTTGATAACTTTGCTTTCATTCAAGATAATCCTGATTCATATTGTAGCACAAAAAACCAAATTGACAATAAAACTATTTTAGATTTTGAAGTCTTTGCTCCCGTTCAAGAAAAATCTGAATCACGTCGTAGCACCAATCAACAAATTCAAAAAAGTGATGAAGAAAATAATGAAGAACAAGAATTTAGTTTTGCATGCACTGATGTCCAAGGAATGCATATATTTGCCGAGGACATATTTGAAAGTGGAAAAATACGAGCATTACTCCCTACTTTTGACCAATCCCTTCAATTCTTCCCCACCACAAATAACAATGCTTCACATCCTCGACCTCCGCTAAAGAACATCTTTATTAAGAATCCCATAAATCAACAATCAACATTGAGTGGTATTTCCAAAGAAACTCAATATGAGATATTGAAAAATATTACAACGAAGGCTTCAAGTGAGTCTTATGAGAAAAGCAACTCCTCAGGGTCATCGAATCTATGGAGATTTAGACAAAATTTATATCTTCAAAGTAATAGTGACCATAAGGATTCTTTTGTTATATTGAATCCTTCAGTGCCAAAAAAGACAATCAAGCCCAAGGTAGAAAACGTCATTGTTAAAAAGAAGACGGGTGAACAACCCCAAAATACTTTAACGGCTTATGAGAAGCTTTATGTGAAAAATAAAACAAGAAATGAGAGCAATAAACGGAGATTATTTTTGCCTTACAAACACCAGCTATTCGGATTCTTCACCAACATGCACGGATTAAGTAGAAACCTGCACCCCTTTTAAGATCGAATTACCAACTTTTTTAATTGTTGAGGAATCATCTAATTTTGACAATGTAGATTAGTTTAATGTACATAATAATTAGATTATAAGCGTTAGGATTTATTTTTCTCTTGATAAAAAATCAAGTGCTTATACTTCCCCTCATTATAATGAGGAGAGAATGGTTTAATCTTTTATGAAATTATCCATATTTTCATGTGTGTATTATTAAAGAGTAACATTTGGTACACACGTATTTTTCTCATTTCATGTTATAATGGATAGAATCCTGAAACTGACAATAAATTTTATCTTTTGCTTTCATCAAACTCTCTCTTCACCCCATTTAAATGGAATTGTTTCTTTTTAGAGTATATTTTGTATTTTAAATTAGAAGAATTGTCAAATTCAATTTTCTATTTGAAATGACATAATTAACAAAAATTTATGTGGTACCCATAATAAATATTCGATCTTCCAACCTTATTAAAAATCTTATTAAGTCACTACCTCAAATGACCATTGTTTTAAATGAGTTTTTAACTCATTTTTTTTTTCATTGTCTTGTTTCTCAACCGGCAGATGGAGTAATATAGGGTCCACAAAAATAGATATAGAACTTCTTTGGAATTTTACTTGTTTGTGTTGCATTAGTTTTTGTTCTTTATGTCAATAGAGAAAACAATGTGAAGAGGGTTTAAATAGGTATTTAAAAGTGATCTCTTAAACAAGTAAAGAAAAAAAAGACAAAAGGAGCAATATTAATTTATATCTCATATTGGATCTAGTAAATAAATATCTTATAGTTTTCTTGATTAATACGAATTGAAGAAATATAATTCTAAGGTACATTCCATAACAATGACACACGGTGCTTTTTTTCTTCTTCTATTAAAATGTTTAGCTGTAAAACTATATTTGAAGTTTAGTAAAATTTGAGACTTCAAAAAACAAAATATATTGACTTATCTCTTAAGATTCATGTAAAACAATACGGTAGATTATAAAGTTCAAGATCAAAATAGAAAAATAAAGTAATAAAATGAAAACATATTTTTAATATAATAAAATTTCATACATAAATGAAAAGTACTCTTCTCACTTTCCCTTTAAATTTCTTCCTTTCCTTTTGTTCTCTATACACTCATGCACAAGAATGTTCTAGTAAAACGACATCAAAATGTGTTCTCTTATGTTTTCTATACAAGAAATAAATTCAAAATGAAAACTTACCGAAAATGTAATGAGATAGAAAGATATAGGGAGATCATTGTAATATATGATTACGAACATATCACTCATCTCCAAGAGCAAAGTAAAACAAAACATAACACAGACTACATGTTAATATGTATCTGATCTTTACCTTACTAGAACCTTGCCTAATATCATCTTACAAATGAACTAATATGCATATCTTAAAATAAAAATTAATAATACATTTAATATATAATAATTTTCTATAATAAATCAAACAATTTTCTACTACAAAACTTAAAATGGTTATTAAGTTGCTTTTAAATTTCGGGGATGTTACAATATAAAAGATCTAAAATTGATTTGAATGTTATTTAGTTTTCACCTTAATAATTTTTCATATTAAAAATTTAGTTCGTTATAAATATACTAACATGTAATCATCAACAATAGATGTATCGACATTAAGAAACTAAATAATTTTTTATTATTGCACACTAAAGGAAAATAAATAGGACCGATATGCACAATCTATTTTAACTATATTTATAGTTATTTCTAAATTTTATAAATCAATAGAAAATATGAATAATTAAAGCACGATTCGGAATAATACATCCACATGGTTTATCTCCTAATGAAAAATTAAGTATTTCCTTTTAAAATATTTTTTAAATTATACTTTCTACATAAGGACAATATTATGAATTTTAAATATCAAGTCTTTCCATCCATGGTTAATTTATGTTTTTTCAATTTTATTTTGTTATTCTTAATTTAGAAACCAACATGAAACTCGAAACCAATAAACAAACTAAATAAGTATCGACTAACAAGTAAACTGAAGCGGTTGCGCTTAGCCATAAGCAGTTTAATACCGCCAAAACATATACAAAGACAAGTAATTTTCTGAAAGAGGGGCTATGATTTTAAATCTCAAATTTCAATTTCTTAATGGAAAAAAAATAAAAATTATTTGGCCTAAAATTGTTTAGAAACCAATATAGGTATAACGTAAAACGAACTAGCAATTTCTTAATAATCTTAACACCTTTCGTGTGTAACTACCTCCTTAAATATCCAAGCTAACCGAGTTTCGTTGAACTAAAATAATATAATAATAAATTGTTTTTTATATACAAATATCTCTCATTTATCGATCACTTTCAATATTCAATTCACTTTACCACATATCTCAATCTCTCTATTGAAACAAAATGCAGAAAACAAACTCAAATATAGAGATGATAAGGGTGCAAGCACTATCAGTTCTTTGTACACCTCGCCCTTTCCATGATTTTACTTGCTTATCTCCAATTCAAGATAAACTTGATCCATTTTGTGGCATAAAAGACCAAATAAGTGACGATGGATCTTTCGGTTTTGATAACTTTGCTTTCATTCAAGATAATCCTGATTCATATTGTAGCACAAAAAACCAAATTGACAACAAAACTATTTTAGATTTTGAAGTCTTTGCTCCCGTTCAAGAAAAATCTGAATCACGTCGTAGCACCAATCAACAAATTCAAAAAAGTGATGAAGAAAATAATGAAGAACAAGAATTTAGTTTTGCATGCACTGATGTCCAAGGAATGCATATATTTGCCGAGGACATATTTGAAAGTGGAAAAATACGAGCATTACTCCCTACTTTTGACCAATCCCTTCAATTCTTCCCCACCACAAATAACAATGCTTCACATCCTCGACCTCTGCTAAAGAACATCTTTATTAAGAATCCCATAAATCAACAATCAACATTGAGTGGTATTTCCAAAGAAACTCAATATGAGATATTGAAAAATATTACAACGAAGGCTTCAAGTGAGTCTTATGAGAAAAGCAACTCCTCAGGGTCATCGAATCTATGGATATTTAGACAAAATTTATATCTTCGAAGTAATAGTGACCATAAGGATTCTTTTGTTATATTGAATCCTTCAGTGCCAAAAAAGACAATCAAGCCCAAGGTAGAAAACGTCATTGTTAAAAAGAAGAAGGGTGAACAACCCCAAAATACTTTAACGGCTTATGAGAAGCTTTATGTGAAAAATAAAACAAGAAATGGGAGCAATAAACGGAGATCATTTTTGCCATACAAACACCAGCTATTCGGATTCTTCACCAACATGCACGGATTAAGTAGAAACCTGCACCCCTTTTAAGATCGAATTACCAACTTTTTTAATTGTTGAGGAATCATCTAATTTTGACAATGTAGATTAGTTTAATGTACATAATAATTAGATAATAAGCGTTAGGATTTATTTTTCTCTTGATAAAAAATCAAGTGCTTATACTTCCCCTCATTATAATGAGGAGAGAATGGTTTAATCTTTTATGAAATTATCCATATTTTCATGTGTGTATTATTAAAGAGTAACATTTGGTACACACGTATTTTTCTCATTTCATGTTATAATGGATAGAATCCTGAAACTGACAATAAATTTTATCTTTTGCTTTCATCAAACTCTCTCTTCACCCCATTTAAATGGAATTGTTTCTTTTTAGAGTATATTTTGTATTTTAAATTAGAAGAATTGTCAAATTCAATTTTCTATTTGAAATGACATAATTAACAAAAATTTATGTGGTACCCATAATAAATATTCGATCTTCCAACCTTATTAAAAATCTTATTAAGTCACTACCTCAAATGACCATTGTTTTAAATGAGTTTTTAACTCATTTTTTTTTCATTGTCTTGTTTCTCAACCGGCAGATGGAGTAATATAGGGTCCACAAAAATAGATATAGAACTTCTTTGGAATTTTACTTGTTTGTGTTGCATTAGTTTTTGTTCTTTATGTCAATAGAGAAAACAATGTGAAGAGGGTTTAAATAGGTATTTAAAAGTGATCTCTTAAACAAGTAAAGAAAAAAAAGACAAAAGGAGCAATATTAATTTATATCTCATATTGGATCTAGTAAATAAATATCTTATAGTTTTCTTGATTAATACGAATTGAAGAAATATAATTCTAAGGTACATTCCATAACAATGACACACGGTGCTTTTTTTCTTCTTCTATTAAAATGTTTAGCTGTAAAACTATATTTGAAGTTTAGTAAAATTTGAGACTTCAAAAAACAAAATATATTGACTTATCTCTTAAGATTCATGTAAAACAATACGGTAGATTATAAAGTTCAAGATCCAGATAGAAAAATAAAGTAATAAAATGAAAACATATTTTTAATATAATAAAATTTCATACATAAATGAAAAGTACTCTTCTCACTTTCCCTTTAAATTTCTTCCTTTCCTTTTGTTCTCTATACACTCATGCACAAGAATGTTCTAGTAAAACGACATCAAAATGTGTTCTCTTATGTTTTCTATACAAGAAATAAATTCAAAATGAAAACTTACCGAAAATGTAATGAGATAGAAAGATATAGGGAGATCATTGTAATATATGATTACGAACATATCACTCATCTCCAAGAGCAAAGTAAAACAAAACATAACACAGACTACATGTTAATATGTATCTGATCTTTACCTTACTAGAACCTTGCCTAATATCATCTTACAAATGAACTAATATGCATATCTTAAAATAAAAATTAATAATACATTTAATATATAATAATTTTCTATAATAAATCAAACAATTTTCTACTACAAAACTTAAAATGGTTATTAAGTTGCTTTTAAATTTCGGGGATGTTACAATATAAAAGATCTAAAATTGATTTGAATGTTATTTAGTTTTCACCTTAATAATTTTTCATATTAAAAATTTAGTTCGTTATAAATATACTAACATGTAATCATCAACAATAGATGTATCGACATTAAGAAACTAAATAATTTTTTATTATTGCACACTAAAGGAAAATAAATAGGACCGATATGCACAATCTATTTTAACTATATTTATAGTTATTTCTAAATTTTATAAATCAATAGAAAATATGAATAATTAAAGCACGATTCGGAATAATACATCCACATGGTTTATCTCCTAATGAAAAATTAAGTATTTCCTTTTAAAATATTTTTTAAATTATACTTTCTACATAAGGACAATATTATGAATTTTAAATATCAAGTCTTTCCATCCATGGTTAATTTATGTTTTTTCAATTTTATTTTGTTATTCTTAATTTAGAAACCAACATGAAACTCGAAACCAATAAACAAACTAAATAAGTATCGACTAACAAGTAAACTGAAGCGGTTGCACTTAGCCATAAGCAGTTTAATACCGCCAAAACATATACAAAGACAAGTAATTTTCTGAAAGAGGGGCTATGATTTTAAATCTCAAATTTCAATTTCTTAATGGAAAAAAAATAAAAATTATTTGGCCTAAAATTGTTTAGAAACCAATATAGGTATAACGTAAAACGAACTAGCAATTTCTTAATAATCTTAACACCTTTCGTGTGTAACTACCTCCTTAAATATCCAAGCTAACCGAGTTTCGTTGAACTAAAATAATATAATAACAAATTGTTGTTTATATACAAATATCTCTCATTTATCGATCACTTTCAATATTCAATTCACTTTACCACATATCTCAATCTCTCTATTGAAACAAAATGCAGAAAACAAACTCAAATATAGAGATGATAAGGGTGCAAGCACTATCAGTTCTTTGTACACCTCGCCCTTTCCATGATTTTACTTGCTTATCTCCAATTCAAGATAAACTTGATCCATTTTGTGGCATAAAAGACCAAATAAGTGACGATGGATCTTTCGGTTTTGATAACTTTGCTTTCATTCAAGATAATCTTGATTCATATTGTAGCACAAAAAACCAAATTGACAACAAAACTATTTTAGATTTTGAAGTCTTTGCTCCCGTTCAAGAAAAATCTGAATCACGTCGTAGCACCCATCAACAAATTCAAAAAAGTGATGAAGAAAATAATGAAGAACAAGAATTTAGTTTTGCATGCACTGATGTCCAAGGAATGCATATATTTGCCGAGGACATATTTGAAAGTGGAAAAATACGAGCATTACTCCCTACTTTTGACCAATCCCTTCAATTCTTCCCCACCACAAATAACAATGCTTCACATCCTCGACCTCCGCTAAAGAACATCTTTATTAAGAATCCCATAAATCAACAATCAACATTGAGTGGTATTTCCAAAGAAACTCAATATGAGATATTGAAAAATATTACAACGAAGGCTTCAAGTGAGTCTTATGAGAAAAGCAACTCCTCAGGGTCATCGAATCTATGGATATTTAGACAAAATTTATATCTTCGAAGTAATAGTGACCATAAGGATTCTTTTGTTATATTGAATCCTTCAGTGCCAAAAAGACAATCAAGCCCAAGGTAGAAAACGTCATTGTTAAAAAGAAGAAGGGTGAACAACCCCAAAATACTTTAATGGCTTATGAGAAGCTTTATGTGAAAAATAAAACAAGAAATGGGAGCAATAAACGGAGATCATTTTTGCCATACAAACACCAGCTATTCGGATTCTTCACCAACATGCACGGATTAAGTAGAAACCTGCACCCCTTTTAAGATCGAATTACCAACTTTTTTAATTGTTGAGGAATCATCTAATTTTGACAATGTATATTAGTTTAATGTACATAATAATTAGATAATAAGCGTTAGGATTTATTTTTCTCTTGATAAAAAATCAAGTGCTTATACTTCCCCTCATTATAATGAGGAGAGAATGGTTTATTCTTTTATGAAATTATCCATATTTTCATGTGTGTATTATTAAAGAGTAACATTTGGTACACACGTATTTTTCTCATTTCATGTTATAATGGATAGAATCCTGAAACTGATTATAAATTTTATCTTTTGCTTTCATCAAACTCTCTCTTCACCCCCATTTAAATGGAATTGTTTCTTTTTAGAGTATATTTTGTATTTTAAATTAGAAGAATTGTCAAATTCAATTTTCTATTTGAAATGACATAATTAACAAAAATTTATGTGGTACCCATAATAAATATTCGATCTTCCAACCTTATTAAAAATCTTATTAAGTCACTACCTCAAATGACCATTGTTTTAAATGAGTTTTTAACTCATTTTTTTTTCATTGTCTTGTTTCTCAACCGGCAGATGGAGTAATATAGGGTCCACAAAAATAGATATAGAACTTCTTTGGAATTTTACTTGTTTGTGTTGCATTAGTTTTTGTTCTTTATGTCAATAGAGAAAACAGTGTGAAGAGAGTTTAAATAGGTATTTAAAAGTGATCTCTTAAACAAGTAAAGATAAAAAAGACAAAAGGAGCAATATTAATTTATATCTCATATTGGATCTAGTAAATAAGTATCTTATAGTTTTCTTGATTAATACGAATTGAAGAAATATAATTCTAAGGTACATTCCATAACAATGACACACGATGCTTTTTTTCTTCTTCTATTAAAATGTTTAGCTGTAAAACTATATTTGAAGTTTAGTAAAATTTGAGACTTCAAAAAACAAAATATATTGACTTATCTCTTAAGATTCATGTAAAACAATACGGTAGATTATAAAGTTCAAGATCAAAATAGAAAAATAAAGTAATAAAATGAAAACATATTTTTAATATAATAAAATTTCATACATAAATGAAAAGTACTCTTCTCACTTTCCCTTTAAATTTCTTCCTTTCCTTTTGTTCTCAATACACTAATGCACAAGAATGTTCTAGTAAAACGACAGCAAAATGTGTTCTCTTATGTTTTCTATACAAGAAATAAATTCAAAATGAAAACATACCGAAAATGTAATGAGATAGAAAGATATAGGGAGATCATTGTAATATATCATTACGAACATATCACTCATCTCCAAGAGCAAAGTAAAACAAAACATAACACAGACTACATGTTAATATGTATCTGATCTTTACCTTACTAGAACCTTGCCTAATATCATCTTACAAATGAACTAATATGCATATCTTAAAATAAAAATTAATAATACATTTAATATATAATAATTTTCTATAATAAATCAAACAATTTTCTACTACAAAACTTAAAATGGTTATTAAGTTGCTTTTAAATTTCGGGGATGTTACAATATAAAAGATCTAAAATTGATTTGAATGTTATTTAGTTTTCACCTTAATAATTTTTCATATTAAAATTTAGTTCGTTATAAATATACTAACATGTAATCATCAACAATAGATGTATCGACATTAAGAAACTAAATAATTTTTTATTATTGCACACTAAAGGAAAATAAATAGGACCGATATGCACAATCTATTTTAACTATATTTATAGTTATTTCGAAATTTTATAAATCAATAGAAAATATGAATAATTAAAGCACGATTCGGAATAATACATCCACATGGTTTATCTCCTAATGAAAAATTAAGTATTTCCTTTTAAAATATTTTTTAAATTATACTTTCTACATAAGGACAATATTATGAATTTTAAATATCAAGTATTTCCATCCATGGTTAATTTATGTTTTTTCAATTTTATTTTGTTATTCTTAATTTAGAAACCAACATGAAACTCGAAACCAATAAACAAACTAAATAAGTATCGACTAACAAGTAAACTGAAGCGGTTGCACTTAACCATAAGCAGTTTAATACCGCCAAAACATATACAAAGACAAGTAATTTTCTGAAAGAGGGGCTATGATTTTAAATCCCAAATTTAAATTTCTTAATGGAAAAAAAATAAAAATTATTTGGCCTAAAATTGTTTAGAAACCAATATAGGTATAACGTAAAACGAACTAGCAATTTCTTAATAATCTTAACACCTTTCGTGTGTAACTACCTCCTTAAATATCCAAGCTAACCGAGTTTCGTTGAACTAAAATAATATAATAACAAATTGTTGTTTATATACAAATATCTCTCATTTATCGATCACTTTCAATATTCAATTCACTTTACCACATATCTCAATCTCTCTATTGAAACAAAATGCAGAAAACAAACTCAAATATAGAGATGATAAGGGTGCAAGCACTATCAGTTCTTTGTACACCTCGCCCTTTCCATGATTTTACTTGCTTATCTCCAATTCAAGATAAACTTGATCCATTTTGTGGCATAAAAGACCAAATAAGTGACGATGGATCTTTCGGTTTTGATAACTTTGCTTTCATTCAAGATAATCCTGATTCATATTGTAGCACAAAAAACCAAATTGACAACAAAACTATTTTAGATTTTGAAGTCTTTGCTCCCGTTCAAGAAAAATCTGAATCACGTCGTAGCACCCATCAACAAATTCAAAAAAGTGATGAAGAAAATAATGAAGAACAAGAATTTAGTTTTGCATGCACTGATGTCCAAGGAATGCATATATTTGCCGAGGACATATTTGAAAGTGGAAAAATACGAGCATTACTCCCTACTTTTGACCAATCCCTTCAATTCTTCCCCACCACAAATAACAATGCTTCACATCCTCGACCTCCGCTAAAGAACATCTTTATTAAGAATCCCATAAATCAACAATCAACATTGAGTGGTATTTCCAAAGAAACTCAATATGAGATATTGAAAAATATTACAACGAAGGCTTCAAGTGAGTCTTATGAGAAAAGCAACTCCTCAGGGTCATCGAATCTATGGATATTTAGACAAAATTTATATCTTCGAAGTAATAGTGACCATAAGGATTCTTTTGTTATATTGAATCCTTCAGTGCCAAAAAGACAATCAAGCCCAAGGTAGAAAACGTCATTGTTAAAAAGAAGAAGGGTGAACAACCCCAAAATACTTTAATGGCTTATGAGAAGCTTTATGTGAAAAATAAAACAAGAAATGGGAGCAATAAACGGAGATCATTTTTGCCATACAAACACCAGCTATTCGGATTCTTCACCAACATGCACGGATTAAGTAGAAACCTGCACCCCTTTTAAGATCGAATTACCAACTTTTTTAATTGTTGAGGAATCATCTAATTTTGACAATGTATATTAGTTTAATGTACATAATAATTAGATAATAAGCGTTAGGATTTATTTTTCTCTTGATAAAAAATCAAGTGCTTATACTTCCCCTCATTATAATGAGGAGAGAATGGTTTATTCTTTTATGAAATTATCCATATTTTCATGTGTGTATTATTAAAGAGTAACATTTGGTACACACGTATTTTTCTCATTTCATGTTATAATGGATAGAATCCTGAAACTGATTATAAATTTTATCTTTTGCTTTCATCAAACTCTCTCTTCACCCCCATTTAAATGGAATTGTTTCTTTTTAGAGTATATTTTGTATTTTAAATTAGAAGAATTGTCAAATTCAATTTTCTATTTGAAATGACATAATTAACAAAAATTTATGTGGTACCCATAATAAATATTCGATCTTCCAACCTTATTAAAAATCTTATTAAGTCACTACCTCAAATGACCATTGTTTTAAATGAGTTTTTAACTCATTTTTTTTTCATTGTCTTGTTTCTCAACCGGCAGATGGAGTAATATAGGGTCCACAAAAATAGATATAGAACTTCTTTGGAATTTTACTTGTTTGTGTTGCATTAGTTTTTGTTCTTTATGTCAATAGAGAAAACAATGTGAAGAGAGTTTAAATAGGTATTTAAAAGTGATCTCTTAAACAAGTAAAGAAAAAAAAGACAAAAGGAGCAATATTAATTTATATCTCATATTGGATCTAGTAAATAAATATCTTATAGTTTTCTTGATTAATACGAATTGAAGAAATATAATTCTAAGGTACATTCCATAACAATGACACACGGTGCTTTTTTTCTTCTTCTATTAAAATGTTTAGCTGTAAAACTATATTTGAAGTTTAGTAAAATTTGAGACTTCAAAAAACAAAATATATTGACTTATCTCTTAAGATTCATGTAAAACAATACGGTAGATTATAAAGTTCAAGATCAAAATAGAAAAATAAAGTAATAAAATGAAAACATATTTTTAATATAATAAAATTTCATACATAAATGAAAAGTACTCTTCTCACTTTCCCTTTAAATTTCTTCCTTTCCTTTTGTTCTCTATACACTCATGCAGAAGAATGTTCTAGTAAATCGACAGCAAAATGTGTTCTCTTATGCTTTCTATACAAGAAATAAATTCAAAATGAAAACTTACCGAAAATGTAATGAGATAGAAAGATATAGGGAGATCATTGTAATATATCATTACGAACATATCACTCATCTCCAAGAGCAAAGTAAAACAAAACATAACACAGACTACATGTTAATATGTATCTGATCTTTACCTTACTAGAACCTTGCCTAATATCATCTTACAAATGAACTAATATGCATATCTTAAAATAAAAATTAATAATACATTTAATATATAATAATTTTCTATAATAAATCAAACAATTTTCTACTACAAAACTTAAAATGGTTATTAAGTTGCTTTTAAATTTCGGGGATGTTACAATATAAAAGATCTAAAATTGATTTGAATGTTATTTAGTTTTCACCTTAATAATTTTTCATATTAAAATTTAGTTCGTTATAAATATACTAACATGTAATCATCAACAATAGATGTATCGACATTAAGAAACTAAATAATTTTTTATTATTGCACACTAAAGGAAAATAAATAGGACCGATATGCACAATCTATTTTAACTATACTTATAGTTATTTCGAAATTTTATAAATCAATAGAAAATATGAATAATTAAAGCACGATTCGGAATAATACATCCACATGGTTTATCTCCTAATGAAAAATTAAGTATTTCCTTTTAAAATATTTTTTAAATTATACTTTCTACATAAGGACAATATTATGAATTTTAAATATCAAGTATTTCCATCCATGGTTAATTTATGTTTTTTCAATTTTATTTTGTTATTCTTAATTTAGAAACCAACATGAAACTCGAAACCAATAAACAAACTAAATAAGTATCGACTAACAAGTAAACTGAAGCGGTTGCACTTAGCCATAAGCAGTTTAATACCGCCAAAACATATACAAAGACAAGTAATTTTCTGAAAGAGGGGCTATGATTTTAAATCCCAAATTTAAATTTCTTAATGGAAAAAAAATAAAAATTATTTGGCCTAAAATTGTTTAGAAACCAATATAGGTATAACGTAAAACGAACTAGCAATTTCTTAATAATCTTAACACCTTTCGTGTGTAACTACCTCCTTAAATATCCAAGCTAACCGAGTTTCGTTGAACCAGAATAATATAATAACAAATTGTTGTTTATATACAAATATCTCTCATTTATCGATCACTTTCAATATTCAATTCACTTTACCACATATCTCAATCTCTCTATTGAAACAAAATGCAGAAAACAAACTCAAATATAGAGATGTTAAGGGTGCAAGCACTATCAATTCTTTGTACACCTCGCCCTTTCCATGATTTTACTTGCTTATCTCCAATTCAAGATAAACTTGATCCATTTTGTGGCATAAAAGACCAAATAAGTGACGATGGATCTTTCGGTTTTGATAACTTTGCTTTCATTCAAGATAATCCTGATTCATATTGTAGCACAAAAAACCAAATTGACAATAAAACTATTTTAGATTTTGAAGTCTTTGCTCCCGTTCAAGAAAAATCTGAATCACGTCGTAGCACCAATCAACAAATTCAAAAAAGTGATGAAAAAAATAATGAAGAACAAGAATTTAGTTTTGCATGCACTGATGTCCAAGGAATGCATATATTTGCCGAGGACATATTTGAAAGTGGAAAAATACGAGCATTACTCCCTACTTTTGACCAATCCCTTCAATTCTTCCCCACCACAAATAACAATGCTTCACATCCTCGACCTCCGCTAAAGAACATCTTTATTAAGAATCCCATAAATCAACAATCAACATTGAGTGGTATTTCCAAAGAAACTCAATATGAGATATTGCAAAATATTACAATGAAGGCTTCAAGTGAGTCTTATGAGAAAAGCAACTCCTCAGGGTCATCGAATCTATGGAGATTTAGACAAAAATTTATATCTTCGAAGTAATAGTGACCATAAGGATTCTTTTGTTATATTGAATCCTTCACTGCCAAAAAAGACAATCAAGCTCAAGGTAGAAAACGTCATTGTTAAAAAGAAGAAGGGTGAACAACCCCAAAATACTTTAACGGCTTATGAGAAGCTTTATGTGAAAAATAAAACAAGAAATGGGAGCAATAAACGAAGATCATTTTTGCTATACAAACACCAGCTATTCGGATTCTTCACCAACATGCACGGATTAAGTAGAAACCTGCACCCCTTTTAAGATCGAATTACCAACTTTTTTAATTGTTGAGGAATCATCTAATTTTGACAATGTAGATTAGTTTAATGTACATAATAATTAGATAATAAGCGTTAGGACTTATTTTTCTCTTGATAAAAAATCAAGTGCTTATACTTCCCCTCATTATAATGAGGAGAGAATGGTTTAATCTTTTATGAAATTATCCATATTTTCATGTGTGTATTATTAAAGAGTAACATTTGGTACACACGTATTTTTCTCATTTCATGTTATAATGGATAGAATCCTGAAACTGACAATAAATTTTATCTTTTGCTTTCATCAAACTCTCTCTTCACCCCATTTAAATGGAATTGTTTCTTTTTAGAGTATATTTTGTATTTTAAATTAGAAGAATTGTCAAATTCAATTTTCTATTTGAAATGACATAATTAACAAAAATTTATGTGGTACCCATAATAAATATTCGATCTTCCAACCTTATTAAAAATCTTATTAAGTCACTACCTCAAAAGACCATTGTTTTAAATGAGTTTTTAACTCATTTTTTTTTCATTGTCTTGTTTCTCAACCGGCAAATGGAGTAATATAGGGTCCACAAAAATAGATATAGAACTTATTTGGAATTTTACTTGTTTGTGTTGCATTAGTTTTTGTTCTTTATGTCAATAGAGAAAACAATGTGAAGAGAGTTTAAATAGGTATTTAAAAGTGATCTCTTAAACAAGTAAAGATAAAAAAGACAAAAGGAGCAATATTAATTTATATCTCATATTGGATCTAGTAAATAAGTATCTTATAGTTTTCTTGATTAATACGAATTGAAGAAATATAATTCTAAGGTACATTCCATAACAATGACACACGATGCTTTTTTTTTCTTCTTCTATTAAAATGTTTTGCTGTAAAACTATATTTGAAGTTTAGTAAAATTTGAGACTTCAAAAAACAAAATATATTGACTTATCTCTTAAGATTCATGTAAAACAATACGGTAGATTATAAAGTTCAAGATCAAAATAGAAAAATAAAGTAATAAAATGAAAACATATTTTTAATATAATAAAATTTCATACATAAATGAAAAGTGCTCTTCTCACTTTCCCTTTAAATTTCTTCCTTTCCTTTTGTTCTCTATACACTCATGCACAAGAATGTTCTAGTAAAACGACAGCAAAATGTGTTCTCTTATGTTTTCTATACAAGAAATAAATTCAAAATGAAAACTTATCGAAAATGTAATGAGATAGAAAGATATAGGGAGATCATTGTAATATATCATTACGAACATATCACTCATCTCCAAGAGCAAAGTAAAACAAAACATAACACAGACTACATGTTAATATGTATATGATCTTTACCTTACTAGAACCTTGCCTAATATCATCTTACAAATGAACTAATATGCATATCTTAAAATAAAAATTAATAATACATTTAATATATAATAATTTTCTATAATAAATCAAACAATTTTCTACTACAAAACTTAAAATGGTTATTAAGTTGCTTTTAAATTTCGGGGATGTTACAATATAAAAGATCTAAAATTGATTTGAATGTTATTTAGTTTTCACCTTAATAATTTTTCATATTAAAATTTAGTTCGTTATAAATATACTAACATGTAATCGTCAACAATAGATGTATCGACATTAAGAAACTAAATAATTTTTTATTATTGCACACTAAAGGAAAATAAATAGGACCGATATGCACAATCTATTTTAACTATATTTATAGTTATTTCGAAATTTTATAAATCAATAGAAAATATGAATAATTAAAGCACGATTCGGAATAATACATCCACATGGTTTATCTCCTAAGTAAAAATTAAGTATTTCCTTTCAAAATATTTTTTAAATTATACTTTCTACATAAGGACAATATTATGAATTTTAAATATCAAGTCTTTCCATCCATGGTTAATTTATGTTTTTTCAATTTTATTTTGTTATTCTTAATTTAGAAACCAACATGAAACTCGAAACCAATAAACAAACTAAATAAGTATCGACTAACAAGTAAACTGAAGCGGTTGCACTTAGCCATAAGCAGTTTAATACCGCCCAAACATATACAAAGACAAGTAATTTTCTGAAAGAGGGGCTATGATTTTAAATCCCAAATTTAAATTTCTTAATGGAAAAAAAATAAAAATTATTTGGCCTAAAATTGTTTAGAAACCAATATAGGTATAACGTAAAACGAACTAGCAATTTCTTAATAATCTTAACACCTTTCGTGTGTAACTACCTCCTTAAATATCCAAGCTAACCGAGTTTCGTTGAACCAGAATAATATAATAACAAATTGTTGTTTATATACAAATATCTCTCATTTATCGATCACTTTCAATATTCAATTCACTTTACCACATATCTCAATCTCTCTATTGAAACAAAATGCAGAAAACAAACTCAAATATAGAGATGTTAAGGGTGCAAGCACTATCAATTCTTTGTACACCTCGCCCTTTCCATGATTTTACTTGCTTATCTCCAATTCAAGATAAACTTGATCCATTTTGTGGCATAAAAGACCAAATAAGTGACGATGTATCTTTCGGTTTTGATAACTTTGATTTCATTCAAGATAATCCTGATTCATATTGTAGCACAAAAAACCAAATTGACAATAAAACTATTTTAGATTTTGAAGTCTTTGCTCCCGTTCAAGAAAAATCTGAATCACGTCGTAGCACCAATCAACAAATTCAAAAATTTGATGAAGAAAATAATGAAGAACAAGAATTTAGTTTTGCATGCACTGATGTCCAAGGAATGCATATATTTGCCGAGGACATATTTGAAAGTGGAAAAATACGAGCATTACTCCCTACTTTTGACCAATCCCTTCAATTCTTCCCCACCACAAATAACAATGCTTCACATCCTCGACCTCCGCTAAAGAACATCTTTATTAAGAATCCCATAAATCAACAATCAACATTGAGTGGTATTTCCAAAGAAACTCAATATGAGATATTGCAAAATATTACAACGAAGGCTTCAAGTGAGTCTTATGAGAAAAGCAACTCCTCAGGGTCATCGAATCTATGGAGATTTAGACAAAATTTATATCTTTGAAGTAATAGTGACCATAAGGATTCTTTTGTTATATTGAATCCTTCAGTGCCAAAAAAGACAATCAAGCCCAAGGTAGAAAACGTCATTGTTAAAAAGAAGAAGGGTGAACAACCCCAAAATACTTTAACGGCTTATGAGAAGCTTTATGTGAAAAATAAAACAAGAAATGGGAGCAATAAACGGAGATCATTTTTGCCATACAAACACCAGCTATTCGGATTCTTCACCAACATGCACGGATTAAGTAGAAACCTGCACCCCTTTTAAGATCGAATTACCAACTTTTTTAATTGTTGAGGAATCATCTAATTTTGACAATGTAGATTAGTTTAATGTACATAATAA
This sequence comes from Lathyrus sativus, assembly GCA_963859935.3. NCBI lineage: Eukaryota > Viridiplantae > Streptophyta > Magnoliopsida > Fabales > Fabaceae > Lathyrus > Lathyrus sativus. The sequence continues at coordinate 14,907,744 of OZ012739.1, read as the reverse complement.
TTAGATAATAAGCGTTAGGATTTATTTTTCTCTTGTTAAAAAATCAAGTGCTTATACTTCCCCTCATTATAATAAGGAGAGAATGGTTTAATCTTTTATGAAATTATCCATATTTTCATGTGTGTATTATTAAAGAGTAACATTTGGTACACACGTATTTTTCTCATTTCATGTTATAATGGATAGAATCTTAAAACTGACAATAAATTTTATCTTTTGCTTTCATCAAACTCTCTCTTCACCCCATTTAAATGGAATTGTTTCTTTTTAGAGTATATTTTGTATTTTAAATTAGAAGAATTGTCAAATTCAATTTTCTATTTGAAATGACATAATTAACAAAAATTTATGTGGTACCCATAATAAATATTCGATCTTCCATCCTTATTAAAAATCTTATTAAGTCACTACCTCAAATGACCATTGTTTTAAATGAGTTTTTAACTCATTTTTTTTCATTGTCTTGTTTCTCAACCGGCAAATGGAGTAATATAGGGTCCACAAAAATAGATATAGAACTTCTTTGGAATTTTACTTGTTTGTGTTGCATTAGTTTTTGCTCTTTATGTCAATAGAGAAAACAATGTGAAGAGAGTTTAAATAGGTATTTAAAAGTGATCTCTTAAACAAGTAAAGATAAAAAAGACAAAAGGAGAAATATTAATTTATATCTCATATTGGATCTAGTAAATAAGTATCTTATAGTTTTCTTGATTAATACGAATTGAAGAAATATAATTCTAAGGTACATTCCATAACAATGACACACGATGCTTTTTTTCTTCTTCTATTAAAATGTTTAGCTGTAAAACTATATTTGAAGTTTAGTAAAATTTGAGACTTCAAAAAACAAAATATATTGACTTATCTCTTAAGATTCATGTAAAACAATACGGTAGATTATAAAGTTCAAGATCAAAATAGAAAAATAAAGTAATAAAATGAAAACATATTTTTAATATAATAAAATTTCATACATAAATGAAAAGTACTCTTCTCACTTTCCCTTTAAATTTCTTCCTTTCCTTTTGTTCTCTATACACTCATGCACAAGAATGTTCTAGTAAAACGACAGCAAAATGTGTTCTCTTATGTTTTCTATACAAGAAATAAATTCAAAATGAAAACTTATCGAAAATGTAATGAGATAGAAAGATATAGGGAGATCATTGTAATATATCATTACGAACATATCACTCATCTCCAAGAGCAAAGTAAAACAAAACATAACACAGACTACATGTTAATATGTATATGATCTTTACCTTACTAGAACCTTGCCTAATATCATCTTACAAATGAACTAATATGCATATCTTAAAATAAAAATTAATAATACATTTAATATATAATAATTTTCTATAATAAATCAAACAATTTTCTACTACAAAACTTAAAATGGTTATTAAGTTGCTTTTAAATTTCGGGGATGTTACAATATAAAAGATCTAAAATTGATTTGAATGTTATTTAGTTTTCACCTTAATAATTTTTCATATTAAAATTTAGTTCGTTATAAATATACTAACATGTAATCGTCAACAATAGATGTATCGACATTAAGAAACTAAATAATTTTTTATTATTGCACACTAAAGGAAAATAAATAGGACCGATATGCACAATCTATTTTAACTATATTTATAGTTATTTCGAAATTTTATAAATCAATAGAAAATATGAATAATTAAAGCACGATTCGGAATAATACATCCACATGGTTTATCTCCTAAGTAAAAATTAAGTATTTCCTTTTAAAATATTTTTTAAATTATACTTTCTACATAAGGACAATATTATGAATTTTAAATATCAAGTCTTTCCATCCATGGTTAATTTATGTTTTTTCAATTTTATTTTGTTATTCTTAATTTAGAAACCAACATGAAACTCGAAACCAATAAACAAACTAAATAAGTATCGACTAACAAGTAAACTGAAGCGGTTGCACTTAGCCATAAGCAGTTTAATACCGCCAAAACATATACAAAGACAAGTAATTTTCTGAAAGAGGGGCTATGATTTTAAATCCCAAATTTAAATTTCTTAATGGAAAAAAAATAAAAATTATTTGGCCTAAAATTGTTTAGAAACCAATATAGGTATAACGTAAAACGAACTAGCAATTTCTTAATAATCTTAACACCTTTCGTGTGTAACTACCTCCTTAAATATCAAAGCTAACCGAGTTTCGTTGAACCAGAATAATATAATAACAAATTGTTGTTTATATACAAATATCTCTCATTTATCGATCACTTTCAATATTCAATTCACTTTACCACATATCTCAATCTCTCTATTGAAACAAAATGCAGAAAACAAACTCAAATATAGAGATGTTAAGGGTGCAAGCACTATCAATTCTTTGTACACCTCGCCCTTTCCATGATTTTACTTGCTTATCTCCAATTCAAGATAAACTTGATCCATTTTGTGGCATAAAAGACCAAATAAGTGACGATGGATCTTTCGGTTTTGATAACTTTGATTTCATTCAAGATAATCCTGATTCATATTGTAGCACAAAAAACCAAATTGACAATAAAACTATTTTAGATTTTGAAGTCTTTGCTCCCGTTCAAGAAAAATCTGAATCACGTCGTAGCACCAATCAACATATTCAAAAATGTGATGAAGAAAATAATGAAGAACAAGAATTTAGTTTTGCATGCACTGATGTCCAAGGAATGCATATATTTGCCGAGGACATATTTGAAAGTGGAAAAATACGAGCATTACTCCCTACTTTTGACCAATCCCTTCAATTCTTCCCCACCACAAATAACAATGCTTCACATCCTCGACCTCCGCTAAAGAACATCTTTATTAAGAATCCCATAAATCAACAATCAACATTGAGTGGTATTTCCAAAGAAACTCAATATGAGATATTGCAAAATATTACAACGAAGGCTTCAAGTGAGTCTTATGAGAAAAGCAACTCCTCAGGGTCATCGAATCTATGGAGATTTAGACAAAATTTATATCTTCGAAGTAATAGTGACCATAAGGATTCTTTTGTTATATTGAATCCTTCAGTGCCAAAAAAGACAATCAAGCCCAAGGTAGAAAGCGTCATTGTTAAAAAGAAGAAGGGTGAACAACCCCAAAATACTTTTACGGCTTATGAGAAGCTTTATGTGAAAAATAAAACAAGAAATGGGAGCAATAAACGGAGATCATTTTTGCCATACAAACACCAGCTATTCGGATTCTTCACCAACATGCACGGATTAAGTAGAAACCTGCACCCCTTTTAAGATCGAATTACCAACCTTTTTAATTGTTGAGGAATCATCTAATTTTGACAATGTAGATTAGTTTAATGTACATAATAATTAGATAATAAGCGTTAGGATTTATTTTTCTCTTGATAAAAAATCAAGTGCTTATACTTCCCCTCATTATAATGAGGAGAGAATGGTTTAATCTTTTATGAAATTATCCATATTTTCATGTGTGTATTATTAAAGAGTAACATTTGGTACACACGTATTTTTCTCATTTCATGTTATAATGGATAGAATCCTGAAACTGACAATAAATTTTATCTTTTGCTTTCATCAAACTCTCTCTTCACCCCATTTAAATGGAATTGTTTCTTTTTAGAGTATATTTTATATTTTAAATTAGAAGAATTGTCAAATTCAATTTTCTATTTGATATGACATAATTAACAAAAATTTATGTGGTACCCATAATAAATATTCGATCTTCCAACCTTATTAAAAATCTTATTAAGTCACTACCTCAAATGACCATTGTTTTAAATGAGTTTTTAACTCATTTTTTTTTCATTGTCTTGTTTCTCAACCGGGAAATGGAGTAATATAGGGTCCACAAAAATAGATATAGAACTTCTTTGGAATTTTACTTGTTTGTGTTGCATTAGTTTTTGTTCTTTATGTCAATAGAGAAAACAATGTGAAGAGAGGTTAAATAGGTATTTAAAAGTGATCTCTTAAACAAGTAAAGATAAAAAAGACAAAAGGAGCAATATTAATTTATATCTCATATTGGATCTAGTAAATAAGTATCTTATAGTTTTCTTGATTAATACGAATTGAAGAAATATAATTCTAAGGTACATTCCATAACAATGACACACGATGCTTTTTTTCTTCTTCTATTAAAATGTTTAGCTGTAAAACTATATTTGAAGTTTAGTAAAATTTGAGACTTCAAAAAACAAAATATATTGACTTATCTCTTAAGATTCATGTAAAACAATACGGTAGATTATAAAGTTCAAGATCAAAATAGAAAAATAAAGTAATAAAATGAAAACATATTTTTAATATAATAAAATTTCATACATAAATGAAAAGTACTCTTCTCACTTTCCCTTTAAATTTCTTCCTTTCATTTTGTTGTCTATACACTAATGCACAAGAATGTTCTAGTAAAACGACAGCAAAATGTGTTCTCTTATGTTTTCTATACAAGAAATAAATTCAAAATGAAAACTTACCGAAAATGTAATGAGATAGAAAGATATAGGGAGATCATTGTAATATATCATTACGAACATATCACTCATCTCCAAGAGCAAAGTAAAACAAAACATAACACAGACTACATGTTAATATGTATCTGATCTTTACCTTACTAGAACCTTGCCTAATATCATCTTACAAATGAACTAATATGCATATCTTAAAATAAAAATTAATAATACATTTAATATATAATAATTTTCTATAATAAATCAAACAATTTTCTACTACAAAACTTAAAATGGTTATTAAGTTGCTTTTAAATTTCGGGGATGTTACAATATAAAAGATCTAAAATTGATTTGAATGTTATTTAGTTTTCACCTTAATAATTTTTCATATTAAAATTTAGTTCGTTATAAATATACTAACATGTAATCATCAACAATAGATGTATCGACATTAAGAAACTAAATAATTTTTTATTATTGCACACTAAAGGAAAATAAATAGGACCGATATGCACAATCTATTTTAACTATATTTATAGTTATTTCGAAATTTTATAAATCAATAGAAAATATGAATAATTAAAGCACGATTCGGAATAATACATCCACATGGTTTATCTCCTAATGAAAAATTAAGTATTTCCTTTTAAAATATTTTTTAAATTATACTTTCTACATAAGGACAATATTATGAATTTTAAATATCAAGTGTTTCCATCCATGGTTAATTTATGTTTTTTCAATTTTATTTTGTTATTCTTAATTTAGAAACCAACATGAAACTCGAAACCAATAAACAAACTAAATAAGTATCGACTAACAAGTAAACTGAAGCGGTTGCACTTAGCCATAAGCAGTTTAATACCGCCAAAACATATACAAAGACAAGTAATTTTCTGAAAGAGGGGCTATGATTTTAAATCCCAAATTTAAATTTCTTAATGGAAAAAAAATAAAAATTATTTGGCCTAAAATTGTTTAGAAACCAATATAGGTATAACGTAAAACGAACTAGCAATTTCTTAATAATCTTAACACCTTTCGTGTGTAACTACCTCCTTAAATATCCAAGCTAACCGACTTTCATTGAACCAGAATAATATAATAACAAATTGTTGTTTATATACAAATATCTCTCATTTATCGATCACTTTCAATATTCAATTCACTTTACCACATATCTCAATCTCTCTATTGAAACAAAATGCAGAAAACAAACTCAAATATAGAGATGTTAAGGGTGCAAGCACTATCAATTCTTTGTACACCTCGCCCTTTCCATGATTTTACTTGCTTATCTCCAATTCAAGATAAACTTGATCCATTTTGTGGCATAAAAGACCAAATAAGTGACGATGGATCTTTCGGTTTTGATAACTTTGCTTTCATTCAAGATAATCCTGATTCATATTGTAGCACAAAAAACCAAATTGACAACAAAACTATTTTAGATTTTGAAGTCTTTGCTCCCGTTCAAGAAAAATCTGAATCACGTCGTAGCACCAATCAACAAATTCATAAAAGTGATGAAGAAAATAATGAAGAACAAGAATTTAGTTTTGCATGCACTGATGTCCAAGGAATGCATATATTTGCCGAGGACATATTTGAAAGTGGAAAAATACGAGCATTACTCCCTACTTTTGACCAATCCCTTCAATTCTTCCCCACCACAAATAACAATGCTTCACATCCTCGACCTCCGCTAAAGAACATCTTTATTAAGAATCCCATAAATCAACAATCAACATTGAGTGGTATTTCCAAAGAAACTCAATATGAGATATTGCAAAATATTACAACGAAGGCTTCAAGTGAGTCTTATGAGAAAAGCAACTCCTCAGGGTCATCGAATCTATGGAGATTTAGACAAAATTTATATCTTCGAAGTAATAGTGACCATAAGGATTCTTTTGTTATATTGAATCCTTCAGTGCCAAAAAAGACAATCAAGCCCAAGGTAGAAAGCGTCATTGTTAAAAAGAAGAAGGGTGAACAACCCCAAAATACTTTTACGGCTTATGAGAAGCTTTATGTGAAAAATAAAACAAGAAATGGGAGCAATAAACGGAGATCATTTTTGCCATACAAACACCAGCTATTCGGATTCTTCACCAACATGCACGGATTAAGTAGAAACCTGCACCCCTTTTAAGATCGAATTACCAACCTTTTTAATTGTTGAGGAATCATCTAATTTTGACAATGTAGATTAGTTTAATGTACATAATAATTAGATAATAAGCGTTAGGATTTATTTTTCTCTTGATAAAAAATCAAGTGCTTATACTTCCCCTCATTATAATGAGGAGAGAATGGTTTAATCTTTTATGAAATTATCCATATTTTCATGTGTGTATTATTAAAGAGTAACATTTGGTACACACGTATTTTTCTCATTTCATGTTATAATGGATAGAATCCTGAAACTGACAATAAATTTTATCTTTTGCTTTCATCAAACTCTCTCTTCACCCCATTTAAATGGAATTGTTTCTTTTTAGAGTATATTTTATATTTTAAATTAGAAGAATTGTCAAATTCAATTTTCTATTTGATATGACATAATTAACAAAAATTTATGTGGTACCCATAATAAATATTCGATCTTCCAACCTTATTAAAAATCTTATTAAGTCACTACCTCAAATGACCATTGTTTTAAATGAGTTTTTAACTCATTTTTTTTTCATTGTCTTGTTTCTCAACCGGGAAATGGAGTAATATAGGGTCCACAAAAATAGATATAGAACTTCTTTGGAATTTTACTTGTTTGTGTTGCATTAGTTTTTGTTCTTTATGTCAATAGAGAAAACAATGTGAAGAGAGTTTAAATAGGTATTTAAAAGTGATCTCTTAAACAAGTAAAGATAAAAAAGACAAAAGGAGCAATATTAATTTATATCTCATATTGGATCTAGTAAATAAGTATCTTATAGTTTTCTTGATTAATACGAATTGAAGAAATATAATTCTAAGGTACATTCCATAACAATGACACACGATGCTTTTTTTCTTCTTCTATTAAAATGTTTAGCTGTAAAACTATATTTGAAGTTTAGTAAAATTTGAGACTTCAAAAAACAAAATATATTGACTTATCTCTTAAGATTCATGTAAAACAATACGGTAGATTATAAAGTTCAAGATCAAAATAGAAAAATAAAGTAATAAAATGAAAACATATTTTTAATATAATAAAATTTCATACATAAATGAAAAGTACTCTTCTCACTTTCCCTTTAAATTTCTTCCTTTCCTTTTGTTCTCTATACACTAATGCACAAGAATGTTCTAGTAAAACGACAGCAAAATGTGTTCTCTTATGTTTTCTATACAAGAAATAAATTCAAAATGAAAACTTACCGAAAATGTAATGAGATAGAAAGATATAGGGAGATCATTGTAATATATCATTACGAACATATCACTCATCTCCAAGAGCAAAGTAAAACAAAACATAACACAGACTACATGTTAATATGTATCTGATCTTTACCTTACTAGAACCTTGCCTAATATCATCTTACAAATGAACTAATATGCATATCTTAAAATAAAAATTAATAATACATTTAATATATAATAATTTTCTATAATAAATCAAACAATTTTCTACTACAAAACTTAAAATGGTTATTAAGTTGCTTTTAAATTTCGGGGATGTTACAATATAAAAGATCTAAAATTTATTTGAATGTTATTTAGTTTTCACCTTAATAATTTTTCATATTAAAATTTAGTTCGTTATAAATATACTAACATGTAATCATCAACAATAGATGTATCGACATTAAGAAACTAAATAATTTTTTATTATTGCACACTAAAGGAAAATAAATAGGACCGATATGCACAATCTATTTTAACTATATTTATAGTTATTTCGAAATTTTATAAATCAATAGAAAATATGAATAATTAAAGCACGATTCGGAATAATACATCCACATGGTTTATCTCCTAATGAAAAATTAAGTATTTCCTTTTAAAATATTTTTTAAATTATACTTTCTACATAAGGACAATATTATGAATTTTAAATATCAAGTCTTTCCATCCATGGTTAATTTATGTTTTTTCAATTTTATTTTGTTATTCTTAATTTAGAAACCAACATGAAACTCGAAACCAATAAACAAACTAAATAAGTATCGACTAACAAGTAAACTGAAGCGGTTGCACTTAGCCATAAGCAGTTTAATACCGCCAAAACATATACAAAGACAAGTAATTTTCTGAAAGAGGGGCTATGATTTTAAATCCCAAATTTAAATTTCTTAATGGAAAAAAAATAAAAATTATTTGGCCTAAAATTGTTTAGAAACCAATATAGGTATAACGTAAAACGAACTAGCAATTTCTTAATAATCTTAACACCTTTCGTGTGTAACTACCTCCTTAAATATCCAAGCTAACCGACTTTCATTGAACCAGAATAATATAATAACAAATTGTTGTTTATATACAAATATCTCTCATTTATCGATCACTTTCAATATTCAATTCACTTTACCACATATCTCAATCTCTCTATTGAAACAAAATGCAGAAAACAAACTCAAATATAGAGATGTTAAGGGTGCAGGCACTATCAATTCTTTGTACACCTCGCCCTTTCCATGATTTTACTTGCTTATCTCCAATTCAAGATAAACTTGATCCATTTTGTGGCATAAAAGACCAAATAAGTGATGATGGATCTTTCGGTTTTGATAACTTTGCTTTCATTCAAGATAATCCTAATTCATATTGTAGCACAAAAAACCAAATTGACAACAAAACTATTTTAGATTTTGAAGTCTTTGCTCCCGTTCAAGAAAAATCTGAATCACGTCGTAGCACCAATCAACAAATTCATAAAAGTGATGAAGAAAATAATGAAGAACAAGAATTTAGTTTTGCATGCACTGATGTCCAAGGAATGCATATATTTGCCGAGGACATATTTGAAAGTGGAAAAATACGAGCATTACTCCCTACTTTTGACCAATCCCTTCAATTCTTCCCCACCACAAATAACAATGCTTCACATCCTCGACCTCCGCTAAAGAACATCTTTATTAAGAATCCCATAAATCAACAATCAACATTGAGTGGTATTTCTAAGGAAACTCAAAACGAGATATTGCAAAATATTACAACGAAGGCTTCAAGTGAGTCTTATGAGAAAAGCAACTCCTCAGGGTCATCGAATCTATGGAGATTTAGACAAAATTTATATCTTCGAAGTAATAGTGACCATAAGGATTCTTTTGTTATATTGAATCCTTCAGTGCCAAAAAAGACAATCAAACCCAAGGTAGAAAACGTCATTGTTAAAAAGAAGAAGGGTGAACAACCCCAAAATACTTTAACGGCTTATGAGAAGCTTTATGTGAAAAATAAAACAAGAAATGGGAGCAATAAACGGAGATCATTTTTGCCATACAAACACCAGCTATTCGGATTCTTCACCAACATGCACGGATTAAGTAGAAACCTGCACCCCTTTTAAGATCGAATTACCAACTTTTTTAATTGTTGAGGAATCATCTAATTTTGACAATGTAGATTAGTTTAGTGTACATAATAATTAGATAATAAGCGTTAGGATTTATTTTTCTCTTGATAAAAAATCAAGTGCTTATACTTCCCCTCATTATAATGAGGAGAGAATGGTTTAATCTTTTATGAAATTATCCATATTTTCATGTGTGTATTATTAAAGAGTAACATTTGGTACACACGTATTTTTCTCATTTCATGTTATAATGGATAGAATCCTGAAACTGACAATAAATTTTATCTTTTGCTTTCATCAAACTCTCTCTTCACCCCATTTAAATGGAATTGTTTCTTTTTAGAGTATATTTTATATTTTAAATTAGAAGAATTGTCAAATTCAATTTTCTATTTGATATGACATAATTAACAAAAATTTATGTGGTACCCATAATAAATATTCGATCTTCCAACCTTATTAAAAATCTTATTAAGTCACTACCTCAAATGACCATTGTTTTAAATGAGTTTTTAACTCATTTTTTTTTCATTGTCTTGTTTCTCAACCGGGAAATGGAGTAATATAGGGTCCACAAAAATAGATATAGAACTTCTTTGAAATTTTACTTGTTTGTGTTGCATTAGTTTTTGTTCTTTATGTCAATAGAGAAAACAATGTGAAGAGAGTTTAAATAGGTATTTAAAAGTGATCTCTTAAACAAGTAAAGATAAAAAAGACAAAAGGAGCAATATTAATTTATATCTCATATTGGATCTAGTAAATAAGTATCTTATAGTTTTCTTGATTAATACGAATTGAAGAAATATAATTCTAAGGTACATTCCATAACAATGACACACAATGCTTTTTTTCTTCTTCTATTAAAATGTTTAGCTATAAAACTATATTTGAAGTTTAGTAAAATTTGAGACTTCAAAAAACAAAATATATTGACTTATCTCTTAAGATTCATGTAAAACAATACGGTAGATTATAAAGTTCAAGATCAAAATAGAAAAATAAAGTAATAAAATGAAAACATATTTTTAATATAATAAAATTTCATACATAAATGAAAAGTACTCTTCTCACTTTCCCTTTAAATTTCTTCATTTCCTTTTGTTCTCTATACACTAATGCACAAGAATGTTCTAGTAAAACGACAGCAAAATGTGTTCTCTTATGTTTTCTATACAAGAAATAAATTCAAAATGAAAACTTACCGAAAATGTAATGAGATAGAAAGATATAGGGAGATCATTGTAATATATCATTACGAACATATCACTCATCTCCAAGAGCAAAGTAAAACAAAACATAACACAGACTACATGTTAATATGTATCTGATCTTTACCTTACTAGAACCTTGCCTAATATCATCTTACAAATGAACTAATATGCATATCTTAAAATAAAAATTAATAATACATTTAATATATAATAATTTTCTATAATAAATCAAACAATTTTCTACTACAAAACTTAAAATGGTTATTAAGTTGCTTTTAAATTTCGGGGATGTTACAATATAAAAGATCTAAAATTGATTTGAATGTTATTTAGTTTTCACCTTAATAATTTTTCATATTAAAATTTAGTTCGTTATAAATATACTAACATGTAATCATCAACAATAGATGTATCGACATTAAGAAACTAAATAATTTTTTATTATTGCACACTAAAGGAAAATAAATAGGACCGATATGCACAATCTATTTTAACTATATTTATAGTTATTTCGAAATTTTATAAATCAATAGAAAATATGAATAATTAAAGCACGATTCGGAATAATACATCCACATGGTTTATCTCCTAATGAAAAATTAAGTATTTCCTTTTAAAATATTTTTTAAATTATACTTTCTACATAAGGACAATATTATGAATTTTAAATATCAAGTCTTTCCATCCATGGTTAATTTATGTTTTTTCAATTTTATTTTGTTATTCTTAATTTAGAAACCAACATGAAACTCGAAACCAATAAACAAACTAAATAAGTATCGACTAACAAGTAAACTGAAGCGGTTGCACTTAGCCATAAGCAGTTTAATACCGCCAAAACATATACAAAGACAAGTAATTTTTTGAAAGAGGGGCTATGATTTTAAATCCCAAATTTAAATTTCTTAATGGAAAAAAAATAAAAATTATTTGGCCTAAAATTGTTTAGAAACCAATATAGGTATAACGTAAAACGAACTAGCAATTTCTTAATAATCTTAACACCTTTCGTGTGTAACTACCTCCTTAAATATCCAAGCTAACCGACTTTCATTGAACCAGAATAATATAATAACAAATTGTTGTTTATATACAAATATCTCTCATTTATCGATCACTTTCAATATTCAATTCACTTTACCACATATCTCAATCTCTCTATTGAAACAAAATGCAGAAAACAAACTCAAGTATAGAGATGTTAAGGGTGCAAGCACTATCAATTCTTTGTACACCTCGCCCTTTCCATGATTTTACTTGCTTATCTCCAATTCAAGATAAACTTGATCCATTTTGTGGCATAAAAGACCAAATAAGTGACGATGGATCTTTCGGTTTTGATAACTTTGCTTTCATTCAAGATAATCCTGATTCATATTGTAGCACAAAAAACCAAATTGACAACAAAACTATTTTAGACTTTGAAGTCTTTGCTCCCGTTCAAGAAAAATCTGAATCACGTCGTAGCACCAATCAACAAATTCAAAAAAGTGATGAAGAAAATAATGAAGAACAAGAATTTAGTTTTGCATGCACTGATGTCCAAGGAATGCATATATTTGCCGAGGACATATTTGAAAGTGGAAAAATACGAGCATTACTCCCTACTTTTGATCAATCCCTTCAATTCTTCCCCACCACAAATAACAATGCTTCACATCCTCGACCTCCGCTAAAGAACATCTTTATTAAGAATCCCATAAATCAACAATCAACATTGAGTGGTATTTCTAAAGAAACTCAAAACGAGATATTGCAAAATATTACAACGAAGGCTTCAAGTGAGTCTTATGAGAAAAGCAACTCCTCAGGGTCATCGAATCTATGGAGATTTAGACAAAATTTATATCTTCGAAGTAATAGTGACCATAAGGATTCTTTTGTTATATTGAATCCTTCAGTGCCAAAAAAGACAATCAAACCCAAGGTAGAAAACGTCATTGTTAAAAAGAAGAAGGGTGAACAACCCCAAAATACTTTAACGGCTTATGAGAAGCTTTATGTGAAAAATAAAACAAAAAATGGGAGCAATAAACGGAGATCATTTTTGCCATACAAACACCAGCTATTCGGATTCTTCACCAACATGCACGGATTAAGTAGAAACCTGCACCCCTTTTAAGATCGAATTACCAACTTTTTTAATTGTTGAGGAATCATCTAATTTTGACAATGTAGATTAGTTTAGTGTACATAATAATTAGATAATAAGCGTTAGGATTTATTTTTCTCTTGATAAAAAATCAAGTGCTTATACTTCCCCTCATTATAATGAGGAGAGAATGGTTTAATCTTTTATGAAATTATCCATATTTTCATGTGTGTATTATTAAAGAGTAACATTTGGTACACACGTATTTTTCTCATTTCATGTTATAATGGATAGAATCCTGAAACTGACAATAAATTTTATCTTTTGCTTTCATCAAACTCTCTCTTCACCCCATTTAAATGGAATTGTTTCTTTTTAGAGTATATTTTATATTTTAAATTAGAAGAATTGTCAAATTCAATTTTCTATTTGATATGACATAATTAACAAAAATTTATGTGGTACCCATAATAAATATTCGATCTTCCAACCTTATTAAAAATCTTATTAAGTCACTACCTCAAATGACCATTGTTTTAAATGAGTTTTTAACTCATTTTATTTTCATTGTCTTGTTTCTCAACCGGGAAATGGAGTAATATAGGGTCCACAAAAATAGATATAGAACTTCTTTGAAATTTTACTTGTTTGTGTTGCATTAGTTTTTGTTCTTTATGTCAATAGAGAAAACAATGTGAAGAGAGTTTAAATAGGTATTTAAAAGTGATCTCTTAAACAAGTAAAGATAAAAAAGACAAAAGGAGCAATATTAATTTATATCTCATATTGGATCTAGTAAATAAGTATCTTATAGTTTTCTTGATTAATACGAATTGAAGAAATATAATTCTAAGGTACATTCCATAACAATGACACACGATGCTTTTTTTCTTCTTCTATTAAAATGTTTAGCTGTAAAACTATATTTGAAGTTTAGTAAAATTTGAGACTTCAAAAAACAAAATATATTGACTTATCTCTTAAGATTCATGTAAAACAATACGGTAGATTATAAAGTTCAAGATCAAAATAGAAAAATAAAGTAATAAAATGAAAACATATTTTTAATATAATAAAATTTCATACATAAATGAAAAGTACTCTTCTCACTTTCCCTTTAAATTTCTTCCTTTCCTTTTGTTCTCTATACACTAATGCACAAGAATGTTCTAGTAAAACGACAGCAAAATGTGTTCTCTTATGTTTTCTATACAAGAAATAAATTCAAAATGAAAACTTACCGAAAATGTAATGAGATAGAAAGATATAGGGAGATCATTGTAATATATCATTACGAACATATCACTCATCTCCAAGAGCAAAGTAAAACAAAACATAACACAGACTACATGTTAATATGTATCTGATCTTTACCTTACTAGAACCTTGCCTAATATCATCTTACAAATGAACTAATATGCATATCTTAAAATAAAAATTAATAATACATTTAATATATAATAATTTTCTATAATAAATCAAACAATTTTCTACTACAAAACTTAAAATGGTTATTAAGTTGCTTTTAAATTTCGGGGATGTTACAATATAAAAGATCTAAAATTGATTTGAATGTTATTTAGTTTTTACCTTAATAATTTTTCATATTAAAATTTAGTTCGTTATAAATATACTAACATGTAATCATCAACAATAGATGTATCGACATTAAGAAACTAAATAATTTTTTATTATTGCACACTAAAGGAAAATAAATAGGACCGATATGCACAATCTATTTTAACTATATTTATAGTTATTTCGAAATTTTATAAATCAATAGAAAATATGAATAATTAAAGCACGATTCGGAATAATACATCCACATGGTTTATCTCCTAATGAAAAATTAAGTATTTCCTTTTAAAATATTTTTTAAATTATACTTTCTACATAAGGACAATATTATGAATTTTAAATATCAAGTCTTTCCATCCATGGTTAATTTATGTTTTTTCAATTTTATTTTGTTATTCTTAATTTAGAAACCAACATGAAACTCGAAACCAATAAACAAACTAAATAAGTATCGACTAACAAGTAAACTGAAGCGGTTGCACTTAGCCATAAGCAGTTTAATACCGCCAAAACATATACAAAGACAAGTAATTTTCTGAAAGAGGGGCTATGATTTTAAATCCCAAATTTAAATTTCTTAATGGAAAAAAAATAAAAATTATTTGGCCTAAAATTGTTTAGAAACCAATATAGGTATAACGTAAAACGAACTAGCAATTTCTTAATAATCTTAACACCTTTCGTGTGTAACTACCTCCTTAAATATCCAAACTAACCGACTTTCATTGAACCAGAATAAATAACAAATTGTTGTTTATATACAAATATCTCTCATTTATCGATCACTTTCAATATTCAATTCACTTTACCACATATCTCAATCTCTCTATTGAAACAAAATGCAGAAAACAAACTCAAATATAGAGATGTTAAGGGTGCAAGCACTATCAGTTCTTTGTACACCTCGCCCTTTCCATGATTTTACTTGCTTATCTCTAATTCAAGATAAACTTGACCCATTTTGTGGCATAAAAGACCAAATAAGTGACGATGGATCTTTCGATTTTGATAACTTTTCTTTCATTCAAGATAATCCTGATTCATATTGTAGCACAAAAAACCAAATTGACAACAAAACTATTTTAGATTTTGAAGTCTTTGCTCCCGTTCAAGAAAAATCCGAATCACGTCGTAGCACCAATCAACAAATTCAAAAAAGTGATGAAGAAAATAATGAAGAACAAGAATTTAGTTTTGCATGCACTGATGTCCAAGGAATGCATATATTTGCCGAGGACATATTTGAAAGTGGAAAAATACGAGCATTACTCCCTACTTTTGACCAATCCCTTCAATTCTTCCCCACCACAAATAACAATGCTTCACATCCTCGACCTCCGCTAAAGAACATCTTTATTAAGAATCCCATAAATCAACAATCAACATTGAGTGGTATTTCTATAGAAACTCAAAACAAGATATTGCAAAATATTACAACGAAGGCTTCAAGTGAGTCTTATGAGAAAAGCAACTTCTCAGGGTCATCGAATCTATGGAGATTTAGACAAAATTTATATCTTCGAAGTAATAGTGACCATAAGGATTCTTTTGTTATATTGAATCCTTCAGTGCCAAAAAAGACAATCAAGCCCAAGGTAGAAAACGTCATTGTTAAAAAGAAGAAGGGTGAACAACCCCAAAATACTTTAACGGCTTATGAGAAGCTTTATGTGAAAAATAAAACAAGAAATGAGAGCAATAAACGGAGATCATTTTTGCCATACAAACACCAGCTATTCGGATTCTTCACCAACATGCACGGATTAAGTAGAAACCTGCACCCCTTTTAAGATCGAATTACCAACTTTTTTAATTGTTGAGGAATCATCTAATTTTGACAATGTAGATTAGTTTAATGTACATAATAATTAGATAATAAGCGTTAGGATTTATTTTTCTCTTGATAAAAAATCAAGTGCTTATACTTCCCCTCATTATAATGAGGAGAGAATGGTTTAATCTTTTATGAAATTATCCATATTTTCATGTGTGTATTATTAAAGAGTAACATTTGGTACACACGTATTTTTCTCATTTCATGTTATAATGGATAGAATCCTGAAACTGACAATAAATTTTATCTTTTGCTTTCATCAAACTCTCTCTTCACCCCATTTAAATGGAATTGTTTCTTTTTAGAGTATATTTTGTATTTTAAATTAGAAGAATTGTCAAATTCAATTTTCTATTTGAAATGACATAATTAACAAAAATTTATGTGGTACCCATAATAAATATTCGATCTTCCAACCTTATTAAAAATCTTATTAAGTCACTACCTCAAATGACAATTGTTTTAAATGAGTTTTTAACTCATTTTTTTTTCATTGTCTTTTTCTCAACCGGCAGATGGAGTAATATAGGGTCCACAAAAATAGATATAGAACTTCTTTGGAATTTTACTTGTTTGTGTTGCATTAGTTTTTGTTCTTTATGTCAATAGAGAAAACAATGTGAAGAGAGTTTAAATAGGTATTTAAAAGTGATCTCTTAAACAAGTAAAGAAAAAAAAGACAAAAGGAGCAATATTAATTTATATCTCATATTGGATCTAGTAAATAAATATCTTATAGTTTTCTTGATTAATACGAATTGAAGAAATATAATTCTAAGGTACATTCCATAACAATGACACACGGTGCTTTTTTTCTTCTTCTATTAAAATGTTTAGCTGTAAAACTATATTTGAAGTTTAGTAAAATTTGAGACTTCAAAAAACAAAATATATTGACTTATCTCTTAAGATTCATGTAAAACAATACGGTAGATTATAAAGTTCAAGATCAAAATAGAAAAATAAAGTAATAAAATGAAAACATATTTTTAATATAATAAAATTTCATACATAAATGAAAAGTACTCTTCTCACTTTCCCTTTAAATTTCTTCCTTTCCTTTTGTTCTCTATACACTCATGCACAAGAATGTTCTAGTAAAACGACATCAAAATGTGTTCTCTTATGTTTTCTATACAAGAAATAAATTCAAAATGAAAACTTACCGAAAATGTAATGAGATAGAAAGATATAGGGAGATCATTGTAATATATGATTACGAACATATCACTCATCTCCAAGAGCAAAGTAAAACAAAACATAACACAGACTACATGTTAATATGTATCTGATCTTTACCTTACTAGAACCTTGCCTAATATCATCTTACAAATGAACTAATATGCATATCTTAAAATAAAAATTAATAATACATTTAATATATAATAATTTTCTATAATAAATCAAACAATTTTCTACTACAAAACTTAAAATGGTTATTAAGTTGCTTTTAAATTTCGGGGATGTTACAATATAAAAGATCTAAAATTGATTTGAATGTTATTTAGTTTTCACCTTAATAATTTTTCATATTAAAAATTTAGTTCGTTATAAATATACTAACATGTAATCATCAACAATAGATGTATCGACATTAAGAAACTAAATAATTTTTTATTATTGCACACTAAAGGAAAATAAATAGGACCGATATGCACAATCTATTTTAACTATATTTATAGTTATTTCTAAATTTTATAAATCAATAGAAAATATGAATAATTAAAGCACGATTCGGAATAATACATCCACATGGTTTATCTCCTAATGAAAAATTAAGTATTTCCTTTTAAAATATTTTTTAAATTATACTTTCTACATAAGGACAATATTATGAATTTTAAATATCAAGTCTTTCCATCCATGGTTAATTTATGTTTTTTCAATTTTATTTTGTTATTCTTAATTTAGAAACCAACATGAAACTCGAAACCAATAAACAAACTAAATAAGTATCGACTAACAAGTAAACTGAAGCGGTTGCACTTAGCCATAAGCAGTTTAATACCGCCAAAACATATACAAAGACAAGTAATTTTCTGAAAGAGGGGCTATGATTTTAAATCTCAAATTTCAATTTCTTAATGGAAAAAAAATAAAAATTATTTGGCCTAAAATTGTTTAGAAACCAATATAGGTATAACGTAAAACGAACTAGCAATTTCTTAATAATCTTAACACCTTTCGTGTGTAACTACCTCCTTAAATATCCAAGCTAACCGAGTTTCGTTGAACTAAAATAATATAATAACAAATTGTTGTTTATATACAAATATCTCTCATTTATCGATCACTTTCAATATTCAATTCACTTTACCACATATCTCAATATCTCTATTGAAACAAAATGCAGAAAACAAACTCAAATATAGAGATGATAAGGGTGCAAGCACTATCAGTTCTTTGTACACCTCGCCCTTTCCATGATTTTACTTGCTTATCTCCAATTCAAGATAAACTTGATCCATTTTGTGGCATAAAAGACCAAATAAGTGACGATGGATCTTTCGGTTTTGATAACTTTGCTTTCATTCAAGATAATCCTGATTCATATTGTAGCACAAAAAACCAAATTGACAACAAAACTATTTTAGATTTTGAAGTCTTTGCTCCCGTTCAAGAAAAATCTGAATCACGTCGTAGCACCAATCAACAAATTCAAAAAAGTGATGAAGAAAATAATGAAGAACAAGAATTTAGTTTTGCATGCACTGATGTCCAAGGAATGCATATATTTGCCGAGGACATATTTGAAAGTGGAAAAATACGAGCATTACTCCCTACTTTTGACCAATCCCTTCAATTCTTCCCCACCACAAATAACAATGCTTCACATCCTCGACCTCCGCTAAAGAACATCTTTATTAAGAATCCCATAAATCAACAATCAACATTGAGTGGTATTTCCAAAGAAACTCAATATGAGATATTGAAAAATATTACAACGAAGGCTTCAAGTGAGTCTTATGAGAAAAGCAACTCCTCAGGGTCATCGAATCTATGGATATTTAGACAAAATTTATATCTTCGAAGTAATAGTGACCATAAGGATTCTTTTGTTATATTGAATCCTTCAGTGCCAAAAAAGACAATCAAGCCCAAGGTAGAAAACGTCATTGTTAAAAAGAAGAAGGGTGAACAACCCCAAAATACTTTAATGGCTTATGAGAAGATTTATGTGAAAAATAAAACAAGAAATGGGAGCAATAAACGGAGATCATTTTTGCCATACAAACACCAGCTATTCGGATTCTTCACCAACATGCACGGATTAAGTAGAAACCTGCACCCCTTTTAAGATCGAATTACCAACTTTTTTAATTGTTGAGGAATCATCTAATTTTGACAATGTAGATTAGTTTAATGTACATAATAATTAGATAATAAGCGTTAGGATTTATTTTTCTCTTGATAAAAAATCAAGTGCTTATACTTCCCCTCATTATAATGAGGAGAGAATGGTTTAATCTTTTATGAAATTATCCATATTTTCATGTGTGTATTATTAAAGAGTAACATTTGGTACACACGTATTTTTCTCATTTCATGTTATAATGGATAGAATCCTGAAACTGACAATAAATTTTATCTTTTGCTTTCATCAAACTCTCTCTTCACCCCATTTAAATGGAATTGTTTCTTTTTAGAGTATATTTTGTATTTTAAATTAGAAGAATTGTCAAATTCAATTTTCTATTTGAAATGACATAATTAACAAAAATTTATGTGGTACCCATAATAAATATTCGATCTTCCAACCTTATTAAAAATCTTATTAAGTCACTACCTCAAATGACCATTGTTTTAAATGAGTTTTTAACTCATTTTTTTTTCATTGTCTTGTTTCTCAACCGGCAGATGGAGTAATATAGGGTCCACAAAAATAGATATAGAACTTCTTTGGAATTTTACTTGTTTGTGTTGCATTAGTTTTTGTTCTTTATGTCAATAGAGAAAATAATGTGAAGAGAGTTTAAATAGGTATTTAAAAGTGATCTCTTAAACAAGTAAAGATAAAAAAGAAAAAAGGAGCAATATTAATTTATATCTCATATTGGATCTAGTAAATGAATATCTTATAGTTTTCTTGATTAATACGAATTGAAGAAATATAATTCTAAGGTACATTCCCTAACAATGACACACGGTGCTTTTTTTCTTCTTCTATTAAAATGTTTAGCTGTAAAACTATATTTGAAGTTTAGTAAAATTTGAGACTTCAAAAAACAAAATATATTGACTTATCTCTTAAGATTCATGTAAAACAATACGGTAGATTATAAAGTTCAAGATCAAAATAGAAAAATAAAGTAATAAAATGAAAACATATTTTTAATATAATAAAATTTCATACATAAATGAAAAGTACTCTTCTCACTTTCCCTTTAAATTTCTTCCTTTCCTTTTGTTCTCTATACACTCATGCACAAGAATGTTCTAGTAAAACGACAGCAAAATGTGTTCTCTTATGTTTTCTATACAAGAAATAAATTCAAAATGAAAACTTACCGAAAATGTAATGAGATAGAAAGATATAGGGAGATCATTGTAATATATCATTACGAACATATCACTCATCTCCAAGAGCAAAGTAAAACAAAACATAACACAGACTACATGTTAATATGTATCTGATCTTTACCTTACTAGAACCTTGCCTAATATCATCTTACAAATGAACTAATATGCGTATCTTAAAATAAAAATTAATAATACATTTAATATATAATAATTTTCTATAATAAATCAAACAATTTTCTACTACAAAACTTAAAATGGTTATTAAGTTGCTTTTAAATTTCGGGGATGTTACAATATAAAAGATCTAAAATTGATTTGAATGTTATTTAGTTTTCACCTTAATAATTTTTCATATTAAAATTTAGTTCGTTATAAATATACTAACATGTAATCGTCAACAATAGATGTATCGACATTAAGAAACTAAATAATTTTTTATTATTGCACACTAAAGGAAAATAAATAGGACCGATATGCACAATCTATTTTAACTATATTTATAGTTATTTCGAAATTTTATAAATAAATAGAAAATATGAATAATTAAAGCACGATTCGGAATAATACATCCACATGGTTTATCTCCTAAGTAAAAATTAAGTATTTCCTTTCAAAATATTTTTTAAATTATACTTTCTACATAAGGACAATATTATGAATTTTAAATATCAAGTCTTTCCATCCATGGTTAATTTATGTTTTTTCAATTTTATTTTGTTATTCTTAATTTAGAAACCTACATGAAACTCGAAACCAATAAACAAACTAAATAAGTATCGACTAACAAGTAAACTGAAGCGGTTGCACTTAGCCATAAGCAGTTTAATACCGCCAAAACATATACAAAGACAAGTAATTTTCTGAAAGAGGGGCTATGATTTTAAATCCCAAATTTAAATTTCTTAATGGAAAAAAATAAAAATTATTTGGCCTAAAATTGTTTAGAAACCAATATAGGTATAACGTAAAACGAACTAGCAATTTCTTAATAATCTTAACACCTTTCGTGTGTAACTACCTCCTTAAATATCCAAGCTAACCGAGTTTCGTTGAACCAGAATAATATAATAACAAATTGTTGTTTATATACAAATATCTCTCATTTATCGATCACTTTCAATATTCAATTCACTTTACCACATATCTCAATCTCTCTATTGAAACAAAATGCAGAAAACAAACTCAAATATAGAGATGTTAAGGGTGCAAGCACTATCAATTCTTTGTACACCTCGCCCTTTCCATGATTTTACTTGCTTATCTCCAATTCAAGATAAACTTGATCCATTTTGTGGCATAAAAGACCAAACAAGTGACGATGGATCTTTCGGTTTTGATAACTTTGATTTCATTCAAGATAATCCTGATTCATATTGTAGCACAAAAAACCAAATTGACAATAAAACTATTTTAGATTTTGAAGTCTTTGCTCCCGTTCAAGAAAAATCTGAATCACGTCGTAGCACCAATCAACAAATTCAAAAATGTGATGAAGAAAATAATGAAGAACAAGAATTTAGTTTTGCATGCACTGATGTCCAAGGAATGCATATATTTGCCGAGGACATATTTGAAAGTGGAAAAATACGAGCATTACTCCCTACTTTTGACCAATCCCTTCAATTCTTCCCCACCACAAATAACAATGCTTCACATCCTCGACCTCCGCTAAAGAACATCTTTATTAAGAATCCCATAAATCAACAATCAACATTGAGTGGTATTTCCAAAGAAACTCAATATGAGATATTGCAAAATATTACAACGAAGGCTTCAAGTGAGTCTTATGAGAAAAGCAACTCCTCAGGGTCATCGAATCTATGGAGATTTAGACAAAATTTATATCTTTGAAGTAATAGTGACCATAAGGATTCTTTTGTTATATTGAATCCTTCAGTGCCAAAAAAGACAATCAAGCCCAAGGTAGAAAACGTCATTGTTAAAAAGAAGAAGGGTGAACAACCCCAAAATACTTTAACGGCTTATGAGAAGCTTTATGTGAAAAATAAAACAAGAAATGGGAGCAATAAACGGAGATCATTTTTGCCATACAAACACCAGCTATTCGGATTCTTCACCAACATTCACGGATTTAGTAGAAACCTGCACCCCTTTTAAGATCGAATTACCAACTTTTTTAATTGTTGAGGAATCATCTAATTTTGACAATGTAGATTAGTTTAATGTACATAATAATTAGATAATAAGCGTTAGGATTTATTTTTCTCTTGATAAAAAATCAAGTGCTTATACTTCCCCTCATTATAATAAGGAGAGAATGGTTTAATCTTTTATGAAATTATTCATATTTTCATGTGTGTATTATTAAAGAGTAACATTTGGTACACACGTATTTTTCTCATTTCATGTTATAATGGATAGAATCTTGAAACTGACAATAAATTTTATCTTTTGCTTTCATCAAACTCTCTCTTCACCCCATTTAAATGGAATTGTTTCTTTTTAGAGTATATTTTGTATTTTAAATTAGAAGAATTGTCAAATTCAATTTTCTATTTGAAATGACATAATTAACAAAAATTTATGTGGTACCCATAATAAATATTCGATCTTCCATCCTTATTAAAAATCTTATTAAGTCACTACCTCAAATGACCATTGTTTTAAATGAGTTTTTAACTCATTTTTTTTTCATTGTCTTGTTTCTCAACCGGGAAATGGAGTAATATAGGGTCCACAAAAATAGATATAGAACTTCTTTGGAATTTTACTTGTTTGTGTTGCATTAGTTTTTGTTCTTTATGTCAATAGAGAAAACAATGTGAAGAGAGTTTAAATAGGTATTTAAAAGTGATCTCTTAAACAAGTAAAGATAAAAAAGACAAAAGGAGCAATATTAATTTATATCTCATATTGGATCTAGTAAATAAGTATCTTATAGTTTTCTTGATTAATACGAATTGAAGAAATATAATTCTAAGGTACATTCCATAACAATGACACACGATGCTTTTTTTCTTCTTCTATTAAAATGTTTAGCTGTAAAACTATATTTGAAGTTTAGTAAAATTTGAGACTTCAAAAAACAAAATATATTGACTTATCTCTTAAGATTCATGTAAAACAATACGGTAGATTATAAAGTTCAAGATCAAAATAGAAAAATAAAGTAATAAAATGAAAACATATTTTTAATATAATAAAATTTCATACATAAATGAAAAGTACTCTTCTCACTTTCCCTTTAAATTTCTTCCTTTCCTTTTGTTCTCTATACACTCATGCACAAGAATGTTCTAGTAAAACGACAGCAAAATGTGTTCTCTTATGTTTTCTATACAAGAAATAAATTCAAAATGAAAACTTATCGAAAATGTAATGAGATAGAAAGATATAGGGAGATCATTGTAATATATCATTACGAACATATCACTCATCTCCAAGAGCAAAGTAAAACAAAACATAACACAGACTACATGTTAATATGTATATGATCTTTACCTTACTAGAACCTTGCCTAATATCATCTTACAAATGAACTAATATGCATATCTTAAAATAAAAATTAATAATACATTTAATATATAATAATTTTCTATAATAAATCAAACAATTTTCTACTACAAAACTTAAAATGGTTATTAAGTTGCTTTTAAATTTCGGGGATGTTACAATATAAAAGATCTAAAATTGATTTGAATGTTATTTAGTTTTCACCTTAATAATTTTTCATATTAAAATTTAGTTCGTTATAAATATACTAACATGTAATCGTCAACAATAGATGTATCGACATTAAGAAACTAAATAATTTTTTATTATTGCACACTAAAGGAAAATAAATAGGACCGATATGCACAATCTATTTTAACTATATTTATAGTTATTTCGAAATTTTATAAATCAATAGAAAATATGAATAATTAAAGCACGATTCGGAATAATACATCCACATGGTTTATCTCCTAAGTAAAAATTAAGTATTTCCTTTTAAAATATTTTTTAAATTATACTTTCTACATAAGGACAATATTATGAATTTTAAATATCAAGTCTTTCCATCCATGGTTAATTTATGTTTTTTCAATTTTATTTTGTTATTCTTAATTTAGAAACCAACATGAAACTCGAAACCAATAAACAAACTAAATAAGTATCGACTAACAAGTAAACTGAAGCGGTTGCACTTAGCCATAAGCAGTTTAATACCGCCAAAACATATACAAAGACAAGTAATTTTCTGAAAGAGGGGCTATGATTTTAAATCCCAAATTTAAATTTCTTAATGGAAAAAAAATAAAAATTATTTGGCCTAAAATTGTTTAGAAACCAATATAGGTATAACGTAAAACGAACTAGCAATTTCTTAATAATCTTAACACCTTTCGTGTGTAACTACCTCCTTAAATATCCAAGCTAACCGAGTTTCGTTGAACCAGAATAATATAATAACAAATTGTTGTTTATATACAAATATCTCTCATTTATCGATCACTTTCAATATTCAATTCACTTTACCACATATCTCAATCTCTCTATTGAAACAAAATGCAGAAAACAAACTCAAATATAGAGATGTTAAGGGTGCAAGCACTATCAATTCTTTGTACACCTCGCCCTTTCGATGATTTTACTTGCTTATCTCCAATTCAAGATAAACTTGATCCATTTTGTGGCATAAAAGACCAAATAAGTGACGATGGATCTTTCGGTTTTGATAACTTTGATTTCATTCAAGATAATCCTGATTCATATTGTAGCACAAAAAACCAAATTGACAATAAAACTATTTTAGATTTTGAAGTCTTTGCTCCCGTTCAAGAAAAATATGAATCACGTCGTAGCACCAATAAACAAATTCAAAAATGTGATGAAGAAAATAATGAAGAACAAGAATTTAGTTTTGCATGCACTGATGTCCAAGGAATGCATATATTTGCCGAGGACATATTTGAAAGTGGAAAAATACGAGCATTACTCCCTACTTTTGACCAATCCCTTCAATTCTTCCCCACCACAAATAACAATGCTTCACATCCTCGACCTCCGCTAAAGAACATTTTATTAAGAATCCCATAAATCAACAATCAACATTGAGTGGTATTTCCAAAGAAACTCAATATGAGATATTGCAAAATATTACAACGAAGGCTTCAAGTGAGTCTTATGAGAAAAGCAACTCCTCAGGGTCATCGAATCTATGGAGATTTAGACAAAATTTATATCTTCGAAGTAATAGTGACCATAAGGATTCTTTTGTTATATTGAATCCTTCAGTGCCAAAAAAGACAATCAAGCCCAAGGTAGAAAGCGTCATTGTTAAAAAGAAGAAGGGTGAACAACCCCAAAATACTTTTACGGCTTATGAGAAGCTTTATGTGAAAAATAAAACAAGAAATGGGAGCAATAAACGGAGATCATTTTTGCCATACAAACACCAGCTATTCGGATTCTTCACCAACATGCACGGATTAAGTAGAAACCTGCACCCCTTTTAAGATCGAATTACCAACCTTTTTAATTGTTGAGGAATCATCTAATTTTGACAATGTAGATTAGTTTAATGTACATAATAATTAGATAATAAGCGTTAGGATTTATTTTTCTCTTGATAAAAAATCAAGTGCTTATACTTCCCCTCATTATAATGAGGAGAGAATGGTTTAATCTTTTATGAAATTATCCATATTTTCATGTGTGTATTATTAAAGAGTAACATTTGGTACACACGTATTTTTCTCATTTCATGTTATAATGGATAGAATCCTGAAACTGACAATAAATTTTATCTTTTGCTTTCATCAAACTCTCTCTTCACCCCATTTAAATGGAATTGTTTCTTTTTAGAGTATATTTTATATTTTAAATTAGAAGAATTGTCAAATTCAATTTTCTATTTGATATGACATAATTAACAAAAATTTATGTGGTACCCATAATAAATATTCGATCTTCCAACCTTATTAAAAATCTTATTAAGTCACTACCTCAAATGACCATTGTTTTAAATGAGTTTTTAACTCATTTTTTTTTCATTGTCTTGTTTCTCAACCGGGAAATGGAGTAATATAGGGTCCACAAAAATAGATATAGAACTTCTTTGGAATTTTACTTGTTTGTGTTGCATTAGTTTTTGTTCTTTATGTCAATAGAGAAAACAATGTGAAGAGAGTTTAAATAGGTATTTAAAAGTGATCTCTTAAACAAGTAAAGATAAAAAAGACAAAAGGAGCAATATTAATTTATATCTCATATTGGATCTAGTAAATAAGTATCTTATAGTTTTCTTGATTAATACGAATTGAAGAAATATAATTCTAAGGTACATTCCATAACAATGACACACGATGCTTTTTTTCTTCTTCTATTAAAATGTTTAGCTGTAAAACTATATTTGAAGTTTAGTAAAATTTGAGACTTCAAAAAACAAAATATATTGACTTATCTCTTAAGATTCATGTAAAACAATACGGTAGATTATAAAGTTCAAGATCAAAATAGAAAAATAAAGTAATAAAATGAAAACATATTTTTAATATAATAAAATTTCATACATAAATGAAAAGTACTCTTCTCACTTTCCCTTTAAATTTCTTCCTTTCCTTTTGTTCTCTATACACTAATGCACAAGAATGTTCTAGTAAAACGACAGCAAAATGTGTTCTCTTATGTTTTCTATACAAGAAATAAATTCAAAATGAAAACTTACCGAAAATGTAATGAGATAGAAAGATATAGGGAGATCATTGTAATATATCATTACGAACATATCACTCATCTCCAAGAGCAAAGTAAAACAAAACATAACACAGACTACATGTTAATATGTATCTGATCTTTACCTTACTAGAACCTTGCCTAATATCATCTTACAAATGAACTAATATGCATATCTTAAAATAAAAATTAATAATACATTTAATATATAATAATTTTCTATAATAAATCAAACAATTTTCTACTACAAAACTTAAAATGGTTATTAAGTTGCTTTTAAATTTCGGGGATGTTACAATATAAAAGATCTAAAATTGATTTGAATGTTATTTAGTTTTCACCTTAATAATTTTTCATATTAAAATTTAGTTCGTTATAAATATACTAACATGTAATCATCAACAATAGATGTATCGACATTAAGAAACTAAATAATTTTTTATTATTGCACACTAAAGGAAAATAAATAGGACCGATATGCACAATCTATTTTAACTATATTTATAGTTATTTCGAAATTTTATAAATCAATAGAAAATATGAATAATTAAAGCACGATTCGGAATAATACATCCACATGGTTTATCTCCTAATGAAAAATTAAGTATTTCCTTTTAAAATATTTTTTAAATTATACTTTCTACATAAGGACAATATTATGAATTTTAAATATCAAGTCTTTCCATCCATGGTTAATTTATGTTTTTTCAATTTTATTTTGTTATTCTTAATTTAGAAACCAACATGAAACTCGAAACCAATAAACAAACTAAATAAGTATCGACTAACAAGTAAACTGAAGCGGTTGCACTTAGCCATAAGCAGTTTAATACCGCCAAAACATATACAAAGACAAGTAATTTTCTGAAAGAGGGGCTATGATTTTAAATCCCAAATTTAAATTTCTTAATGGAAAAAAAATAAAAATTATTTGGCCTAAAATTGTTTAGAAACTAATATAGGTATAACGTAAAACGAACTAGCAATTTCTTAATAATCTTAACACCTTTCGTGTGTAACTACCTCCTTAAATATCCAAGCTAACCGACTTTCATTGAACCAGAATAATATAATAACAAATTGTTGTTTATATACAAATATCTCTCATTTATCGATCACTTTCAATATTCAATTCACTTTACCACATATCTCAATCTCTCTATTGAAACAAAATGCAGAAAACAAACTCAAATATAGAGATGTTAAGGGTGCAAGCACTATCAATTCTTTGTACACCTCGCCCTTTCCATGATTTTACTTGCTTATCTCCAATTCAAGATAAACTTGATCCATTTTGTGGCATAAAAGACCAAATAAGTGACGATGGACCTTTCGGTTTTGATAACTTTGCTTTCATTCAAGATAATCCTGATTCATATTGTAGCACAAAAAACCAAATTGACAACAAAACTATTTTAGATTTTGAAGTCTTTGCTCCCGTTCAAGAAAAATCTGAATCACGTCGTAGCACCAATCAACAAATTCATAAAAGTGATGAAGAAAATAATGAAGAACAAGAATTTAGTTTTGCATGCACTGATGTCCAAGGAATGCATATATTTGCCGAGGACATATTTGAAAGTGGAAAAATACGAGCATTACTCCCTACTTTTGACCAATCCCTTCAATTCTTCCCCACCACAAATAACAATGCTTCACATCCTCGACCTCCGCTAAAGAACATCTTTATTAAGAATCCCATAAATCAACAATCAACATTGAGTGGTATTTCTAAAGAAACTCAAAACGAGATATTGCAAAATATTACAACGAAGGCTTCAAGTGAGTCTTATGAGAAAAGCAACTCCTCAGGGTCATCGAATCTATGGAGATTTAGACAAAATTTATATCTTCGAAGTAATAGTGACCATAAGGATTCTTTTGTTATATTGAATCCTTCAGTGCCAAAAAAGACAATCAAACCCAAGGTAGAAAACGTCATTGTTAAAAAGAAGAAGGGTGAACAACCCCAAAATACTTTAACGGCTTATGAGAAGCTTTATGTGAAAAATAAAACAAGAAATGGGAGCAATAAACGGAGATCATTTTTGCCATACAAACACCAGCTATTCGGATTCTTCACCAACATGCACGGATTAAGTAGAAACCTGCACCCCTTTTAAGATCGAATTACCAACTTTTTTAATTGTTGAGGAATCATCTAATTTTGACAATGTAGATTAGTTTAGTGTACATAATAATTAGATAATAAGCGTTAGGATTTATTTTTCTCTTGATAAAAAATCAAGTGCTTATACTTCCCCTCATTATAATGAGGAGAGAATGGTTTAATCTTTTATGAAATTATCCATATTTTCATGTGTGTATTATTAAAGAGTAACATTTGGTACACACGTATTTTTCTCATTTCGTGTTATAATGGATAGAATCCTGAAACTGACAATAAATTTTATCTTTTGCTTTCATCAAACTCTCTCTTCACCCCATTTAAATGGAATTGTTTCTTTTTAGAGTATATTTTATATTTTAAATTAGAAGAATTGTCAAATTCAATTTTCTATTTGATATGACATAATTAACAAAAATTTATGTGGTACCCATAATAAATATTCGATCTTCCAACCTTATTAAAAATCTTATTAAGTCACTACCTCAAATGACCATTGTTTTAAATGAGTTTTTAACTCATTTTTTTTCATTGTCTTGTTTCTCAACCGGGAAATGGAGTAATATAGGGTCCACAAAAATAGATATAGAACTTCTTTGGAATTTTACTTGTTTGTGTTGCATTAGTTTTTGTTCTTTATGTCAATAGAGAAAACAATGTGAAGAGAGTTTAAATAGGTATTTAAAAGTGATCTCTTAAACAAGTAAAGATAAAAAAGACAAAAGGAGCAATATTAATTTATATCTCATATTGGATCTAGTAAATAAGTATCTTATAGTTTTCTTGATTAATACGAATTGAAAAATATAATTCTAAGGTACATTCCATAACAATGACACACGATGCTTTTTTTCTTCTTCTATTAAAATGTTTAGCTGTAAAACTATATTTGAAGTTTAGTAAAATTTGAGACTTCAAAAAACAAAATATATTGACTTATCTCTTAAGATTCATGTAAAACAATACGGTAGATTATAAAGTTCAAGATCAAAATAGAAAAATAAAGTAATAAAATGAAAACATATTTTTAATATAATAAAATTTCATACATAAATGAAAAGTACTCTTCTCACTTTCCCTTTAAATTTCTTCCTTTCCTTTTGTTCTCTATACACTAATGCACAAGAATGTTCTAGTAAAACGACAGCAAAATGTGTTCTCTTATGTTTTCTATACAAGAAATAAATTCAAAATGAAAACTTACCGAAAATGTAATGAGATAGAAAGATATAGGGAGATCATTGTAATATATCATTACGAACATATCACTCATCTCCAAGAGCAAAGTAAAACAAAACATAACACAGACTACATGTTAATATGTATCTGATCTTTACCTTACTAGAACCTTGCCTAATATCATCTTACAAATGAACTAATATGCATATCTTAAAATAAAAATTAATAATACATTTAATATATAATAATTTTCTATAATAAATCAAACAATTTTCTACTACAAAACTTAAAATGGTTATTAAGTTGCTTTTAAATTTCGGGGATGTTACAATATAAAAGATCTAAAATTGATTTGAATGTTATTTAGTTTTCACCTTAATAATTTTTCATATTAAAATTTAGTTCGTTATAAATATACTAACATGTAATCATCAACAATAGATGTATCGACATTAAGAAACTAAATAATTTTTTATTATTGCACACTAAAGGAAAATAAATAGGACCGATATGCACAATCTATTTTAACTATATTTATAGTTATTTCGAAATTTTATAAATCAATAGAAAATATGAATAATTAAAGCACGATTCGGAATAATACATCCACATGGTTTATCTCCTAATGAAAAATTAAGTATTTCCTTTTAAAATATTTTTTAAATTATACTTTCTACATAAGGACAATATTATGAATTTTAAATATCAAGTCTTTCCATCCATGGTTAATTTATGTTTTTTCAATTTTATTTTGTTATTCTTAATTTAGAAACCAACATGAAACTCGAAACCAATAAACAAACTAAATAAGTATCGACTAACAAGTAAACTGAAGCGGTTGCACTTAGCCATAAGCAGTTTAATACCGCCAAAACATATACAAAGACAAGTAATTTTCTGAAAGAGGGGCTATGATTTTAAATCCCAAATTTAAATTTCTTAATGGAAAAAAAATAAAAATTATTTGGCCTAAAATTGTTTAGAAACCAATATAGGTATAACGTAAAACGAACTAGCAATTTCTTAATAATCTTAACACCTTTCGTGTGTAACTACCTCCTTAAATATCCAAGCTAACCGACTTTCATTGAACCAGAATAATATAATAACAAATTGTTGTTTATATACAAATATCTCTCATTTATCGATCACTTTCAATATTCAATTCACTTTACCACATATCTCAATCTCTCTATTGAAACAAAATGCAGAAAACAAACTCAAATATAGAGATGTTAATGGTGCAAGCACTATCAATTCTTTGTACACCTCGCCCTTTCCATGATTTTACTTGCTTATTTCCAATTCAAGATAAACTTGATCCATTTTGTGGCATAAAAGACCAAATAAGTGACGATGGACCTTTCGGTTTTGATAACTTTGCTTTCATTCAAGATAATCCTGATTCATATTGTAGCACAAAAAACCAAATTGACAACAAAACTATTTTAGATTTTGAAGTCTTTGCTCCCGTTCAAGAAAAATCTGAATCACGTCGTAGCACCAATCAACAAATTCATAAAAGTGATGAAGAAAATAATGAAGAACAAGAATTTAGTTTTGCATGCACTGATGTCCAAGGAATGCATATATTTGCCGAGGACATATTTGAAAGTGGAAAAATACGAGCATTACTCCCTACTTTTGACCAATCCCTTCAATTCTTCCCCACCACAAATAACAATGCTTCACATCCTCGACCTCCGCTAAAGAACATCTTTATTAAGAATCCCATAAATCAACAATCAACATTGAGTGGTATTTCTAAAGAAACTCAAAACGAGATATTGCAAAATATTACAACGAAGGCTTCAAGTGAGTCTTATGAGAAAAGCAACTCCTCAGGGTCATCGAATCTATGGAGATTTAGATAAAATTTATATCTTCGAAATAATAGTGACCATAAGGATTCTTTTGTTATATTGAATCCTTCAGTGCCAAAAAAGACAATCAAGCCCAAGGTAGAAAGCGTCATTGTTAAAAAGAAGAAGGGTGAACAACCCCAAAATACTTTTACGGCTTATGAGAAGCTTTATGTGAAAAATAAAACAAGAAATGGGAGCAATAAACGGAGATCATTTTTGCCATACAAACACCAGCTATTCGGATTCTTCACCAACATGCACGGATTAAGTAGAAACCTGCACCCCTTTTAAGATCGAATTACCAACCTTTTTAATTGTTGAGGAATCATCTAATTTTGACAATGTAGATTAGTTTAGTGTACATAATAATTAGATAATAAGCGTTAGGATTTATTTTTCTCTTGATAAAAAATCAAGTGCTTATACTTCCCCTCATTATAATGAGGAGAGAATGGTTTAATCTTTTATGAAATTATCCATATTTTCATGTGTGTATTATTAAAGAGTAACATTTAGTACACACGTATTTTTCTCATTTCATGTTATAATGGATAGAATCCTGAAACTGACAATAAATTTTATCTTTTGCTTTCATCAAACTCTCTCTTCACCCCATTTAAATGGAATTGTTTCTTTTTAGAGTATATTTTATATTTTAAATTAGAAGAATTGTCAAATTCAATTTTCTATTTGATATGACATAATTAACAAAAATTTATGTGGTACCCATAATAAATATTCGATCTTCCAACCTTATTAAAAATCTTATTAAGTCACTACCTCAAATGACCATTGTTTTAAATGAGTTTTTAACTCTTTTTTTTTTCATTGTCTTGTTTCTCAACCGGGAAATGGAGTAATATAGGTTCCACAAAAATAGATATAGAACTTCTTTGGAATTTTACTTGTTTGTGTTGCATTAGTTTTTGTTCTTTATGTCAATAGAGAAAACAATGTGAAGAGAGTTTAAATAGGTATTTAAAAGTGATCTCTTAAACAAGTAAAGATAAAAAAGACAAAAGGAGCAATATTAATTTATATCTCATATTGGATCTAGTAAATAAGTATCTTATAGTTTTCTTGATTAATACGAATTGAAGAAATATAATTCTAAGGTACATTCCATAACAATGACACACGATGCTTTTTTTCTTCTTCTATTAAAATGTTTAGCTGTAAAACTATATTTGAAGTTTAGTAAAATTTGAGACTTCAAAAAACAAAATATATTGACTTATCTCTTAAGATTCATGTAAAACAATACGGTAGATTATAAAGTTCAAGATCAAAATAGAAAAATAAAGTAATAAAATGAAAACATATTTTTAATATAATAAAATTTCATACATAAATGAAAAGTACTCTTCTCACTTTCCCTTTAAATTTCTTCCTTTCCTTTTGTTCTCTATACACTAATGCACAAGAATGTTCTAGTAAAACGACAGCAAAATGTGTTCTCTTATGTTTTCTATACAAGAAATAAATTCAAAATGAAAACTTACCGAAAATGTAATGAGATAGAAAGATATAGGGAGATCATTGTAATATATCATTACGAACATATCACTCATCTCCAAGAGCAAAGTAAAACAAAACATAACACAGACTACATGTTAATATGTATCTGATCTTTACCTTACTAGAACCTTGCCTAATATCATCTTACAAATGAACTAATATGCATATCTTAAAATAAAAATTAATAATACATTTAATATATAATAATTTTCTATAATAAATCAAACAATTTTCTACTACAAAACTTAAAATGGTTATTAAGTTGCTTTTAAATTTCGGGGATGTTACAATATAAAAGATCTAAAATTGATTTGAATGTTATTTAGTTTTCACCTTAATAATTTTTCATATTAAAATTTAGTTCGTTATAAATATACTAACATGTAATCATCAACAATAGATGTATCGACATTAAGAAACTAAATAATTTTTTATTATTGCACACTAAAGGAAAATAAATAGGACCGATATGCACAATCTATTTTAACTATATTTATAGTTATTTCGAAATTTTATAAATCAATAGAAAATATGAATAATTAAAGCACGATTCGGAATAATACATCCACATGGTTTATCTCCTAATGAAAAATTAAGTATTTCCTTTTAAAATATTTTTTAAATTATACTTTCTACATAAGGACAATATTATGAATTTTAAATATCAAGTCTTTCCATCCATGGTTAATTTATGTTTTTTCAATTTTATTTTGTTATTCTTAATTTAGAAACCAACATGAAACTCGAAACCAATAAACAAACTAAATAAGTATCGACTAACAAGTAAACTGAAGCGGTTGCACTTAGCCATAAGCAGTTTAATACCGCCAAAACATATACAAAGACAAGTAATTTTCTGAAAGAGGGGCTATGATTTTAAATCCCAAATTTAAATTTCTTAATGGAAAAAAAATAAAAATTATTTGGCCTAAAATTGTTTAGAAACCAATATAGGTATAACGTAAAACGAACTAGCAATTTCTTAATAATCTTAACACCTTTCGTGTGTAACTACCTCCTTAAATATCCAAGCTAACCGACTTTCATTGAACCAGAATAATATAATAACAAATTGTTGTTTATATACAAATATCTCTCATTTATCGATCACTTTCAATATTCAATTCACTTTACCACATATCTCAATCTCTCTATTGAAACAAAATGCAGAAAACAAACTCAAATATAGAGATGTTAATGGTGCAAGCACTATCAATTCTTTGTACACCTCGCCCTTTCCATGATTTTACTTGCTTATCTCCAATTCAAGATAAACTTGATCCATTTTGTGGCATAAAAGACCAAATAAGTGACGATGGACCTTTCGGTTTTGATAACTTTGCTTTCATTCAAGATAATCCTGATTCATATTGTAGCACAAAAAACCAAATTGACAACAAAACTATTTTAGATTTTGAAGTCTTTGCTCCCGTTCAAGAAAAATCTGAATCACGTCGTAGCACCAATCAACAAATTCATAAAAGTGATGAAGAAAATAATGAAGAACAAGAATTTAGTTTTGCATGCACTGATGTCCAAGGAATGCATATATTTGCCGAGGACATATTTGAAAGTGGAAAAATACGAGCATTACTCCCTACTTTTGACCAATCCCTTCAATTCTTCCCCACCACAAATAACAATGCTTCACATCCTCGACCTCCGCTAAAGAACATCTTTATTAAGAATCCCATAAATCAACAATCAACATTGAGTGGTATTTCTAAAGAAACTCAAAACGAGATATTGCAAAATATTACAACGAAGGCTTCAAGTGAGTCTTATGAGAAAAGCAACTCCTCAGGGTCATCGAATCTATGGAGATTTAGATAAAATTTATATCTTCGAAGTAATAGTGACCATAAGGATTCTTTTGTTATATTGAATCCTTCAGTGCCAAAAAAGACAATCAAGCCCAAGGTAGAAAGCGTCATTGTTAAAAAGAAGAAGGGTGAACAACCCCAAAATACTTTTACGGCTTATGAGAAGCTTTATGTGAAAAATAAAACAAGAAATGGGAGCAATAAACGGAGATCATTTTTGCCATACAAACACCAGCTATTCGGATTCTTCACCAACATGCACGGATTAAGTAGAAACCTGCACCCCTTTTAAGATCGAATTACCAACCTTTTTAATTGTTGAGGAATCATCTAATTTTGACAATGTAGATTAGTTTAGTGTACATAATAATTAGATAATAAGCGTTAGGATTTATTTTTCTCTTGATAAAAAATCAAGTGCTTATACTTCCCCTCATTATAATGAGGAGAGAATGGTTTAATCTTTTATGAAATTATCCATATTTTCATGTGTGTATTATTAAAGAGTAACATTTGGTACACACGTATTTTTCTCATTTCATGTTATAATGGATAGAATCCTGAAACTGACAATAAATTTTATCTTTTGCTTTCATCAAACTCTCTCTTCACCCCATTTAAATGGAATTGTTTCTTTTTAGAGTATATTTTATATTTTAAATTAGAAGAATTGTCAAATTCAATTTTCTATTTGATATGACATAATTAACAAAAATTTATGTGGTACCCATAATAAATATTCGATCTTCCAACCTTATTAAAAATCTTATTAAGTCACTACCTCAAATGACCATTGTTTTAAATGAGTTTTTAACTCATTTTTTTTTCATTGTCTTGTTTCTCAACCGGGAAATGGAGTAATATAGGGTCCACAAAAATAGATATAGAACTTCTTTGGAATTTTACTTGTTTGTGTTGCATTAGTTTTTGTTCTTTATGTCAATAGAGAAAACAATGTGAAGAGAGTTTAAATAGGTATTTAAAAGTGATCTCTTAAACAAGTAAAGATAAAAAAGACAAAAGGAGCAATATTAATTTATATCTCATATTGGATCT
The DNA here is from genome assembly GCA_963859935.3 of Lathyrus sativus. Lineage (NCBI taxonomy): Eukaryota > Viridiplantae > Streptophyta > Magnoliopsida > Fabales > Fabaceae > Lathyrus > Lathyrus sativus. Next base: position 14,870,305 of record OZ012739.1, on the reverse strand, counting down.
AGTAAATAAGTATCTTATAGTTTTCTTGATTAATACGAATTGAAGAAATATAATTCTAAGGTACATTCCATAACAATGACACACGATGCTTTTTTTCTTCTTCTATTAAAATGTTTAGCTGTAAAACTATATTTGAAGTTTAGTAAAATTTGAGACTTCAAAAAACAAAATATATTGACTTATCTCTTAAGATTCATGTAAAACAATACGGTAGATTATAAAGTTCAAGATCAAAATAGAAAAATAAAGTAATAAAATGAAAACATATTTTTAATATAATAAAATTTCATACATAAATGAAAAGTACTCTTCTCACTTTCCCTTTAAATTTCTTCCTTTCCTTTTGTTCTCTATACACTAATGCACAAGAATGTTCTAGTAAAACGACAGCAAAATGTGTTCTCTTATGTTTTCTATACAAGAAATAAATTCAAAATGAAAACTTACCGAAAATGTAATGAGATAGAAAGATATAGGGAGATCATTGTAATATATCATTACGAACATATCACTCATCTCCAAGAGCAAAGTAAAACAAAACATAACACAGACTACATGTTAATATGTATCTGATCTTTACCTTACTAGAACCTTGCCTAATATCATCTTACAAATGAACTAATATGCATATCTTAAAATAAAAATTAATAATACATTTAATATATAATAATTTTCTATAATAAATCAAACAATTTTCTACTACAAAACTTAAAATGGTTATTAAGTTGCTTTTAAATTTCGGGGATGTTACAATATAAAAGATCTAAAATTGATTTGAATGTTATTTAGTTTTCACCTTAATAATTTTTCATATTAAAATTTAGTTCGTTATAAATATACTAACATGTAATCATCAACAATAGATGTATCGACATTAAGAAACTAAATAATTTTTTATTATTGCACACTAAAGGAAAATAAATAGGACCGATATGCACAATCTATTTTAACTATATTTATAGTTATTTCGAAATTTTATAAATCAATAGAAAATATGAATAATTAAAGCACGATTCGGAATAATACATCCACATGGTTTATCTCCTAATGAAAAATTAAGTATTTCCTTTTAAAATATTTTTTAAATTATACTTTCTACATAAGGACAATATTATGAATTTTAAATATCAAGTCTTTCCATCCATGGTTAATTTATGTTTTTTCAATTTTATTTTGTTATTCTTAATTTAGAAACCAACATGAAACTCGAAACCAATAAACAAACTAAATAAGTATCGACTAACAAGTAAACTGAAGCGGTTGCACTTAGCCATAAGCAGTTTAATACCGCCAAAACATATACAAAGACAAGTAATTTTCTGAAAGAGGGGCTATGATTTTAAATCCCAAATTTAAATTTCTTAATGGAAAAAAAATAAAAATTATTTGGCCTAAAATTGTTTAGAAACCAATATAGGTATAACGTAAAACGAACTAGCAATTTCTTAATAATCTTAACACCTTTTGTGTGTAACTACCTCCTTAAATATCCAAGCTAACCGACTTTCATTGAACCAGAATAATATAATAACAAATTGTTGTTTATATACAAATATCTCTCATTTATCGATCACTTTCAATATTCAATTCACTTTACCACATATCTCAATCTCTCTATTGAAACAAAATGCAGAAAACAAACTCAAATATAGAGATGTTAAGGGTGCAAGCACTATCAATTCTTTGTACACCTCGCCCTTTCCATGATTTTACTTGCTTATCTCCAATTCAAGATAAACTTGATCCATTTTGTGGCATAAAAGACCAAATAAGTGACGATGGATCTTTCGGTTTTGATAACTTTGCTTTCATTCAAGATAATCCTGATTCATATTGTAGCACAAAAAACCAAATTGACAACAAAACTATTTTAGATTTTGAAGTCTTTGCTCCCGTTCAAGAAAAATCTGAATCACGTCGTAGCACCAATCAACAAATTCATAAAACTGATGAAGAAAATAATGAAGAACAAGAATTTAGTTTTGCATGCACTGATGTCCAAGGAATGCATATATTTGCCGAGGACATATTTGAAAGTGGAAAAATACGAGCATTACTCCCTACTTTTGATCAATCCCTTCAATTCTTCCCCACCACAAATAACAATGCTTCACATCCTCGACCTCCGCTAAAGAACATCTTTATTAAGAATCCCATAAATCAACAATCAACATTGAGTGGTATTTCTAAAGAAACTCAAAACGAGATATTGCAAAATATTACAACGAAGGCTTCAAGTGAGTCTTATGAGAAAAGCAACTCCTCAGGGTCATCGAATCTATGGAGATTTAGACAAAATTTATATCTTCGAAGTAATAGTGACCATAAGGATTCTTTTGTTATATTGAATCCTTCAGTGCCAAAAAAGACAATCAAACCCAAGGTAGAAAACGTCATTGTTAAAAAGAAGAAGGGTGAACAACCCCAAAATACTTTAACGGCTTATGAGAAGCTTTATGTGAAAAATAAAACAAGAAATGGGAGCAATAAACGGAGATCATTTTTGCCATACAAACACCAGCTATTCGGATTCTTCACCAACATGCACGGATTAAGTAGAAACCTGCACCCCTTTTAAGATCGAATTACCAACTTTTTTAATTGTTGAGGAATCATCTAATTTTGACAATGTAGATTAGTTTAGTGTACATAATAATTAGATAATAAGCGTTAGGATTTATTTTTCTCTTGATAAAAAATCAAGTGCTTATACTTCCCCTCATTATAATGAGGAGAGAATGGTTTAATCTTTTATGAAATTATCCATATTTTCATGTGTGTATTATTAAAGAGTAACATTTGGTACACACGTATTTTTCTCATTTCATGTTATAATGGATAGAATCCTGAAACTGACAATAAATTTTATCTTTTGCTTTCATCAAACTCTCTCTTCACCCCATTTAAATGGAATTGTTTCTTTTTAGAGTATATTTTATATTTTAAATTAGAAGAATTGTCAAATTCAATTTTCTATTTGATATGACATAATTAACAAAAATTTATGTGGTACCCATAATAAATATTCGATCTTCCAACCTTATTAAAAATCTTATTAAGTCACTACCTCAAATGACCATTGTTTTAAATGAGTTTTTAACTCTTTTTTTTTTCATTGTCTTGTTTCTCAACCGGGAAATGGAGTAATATAGGTTCCACAAAAATAGATATAGAACTTCTTTGGAATTTTACTTGTTTGTGTTGCATTAGTTTTTGTTCTTTATGTCAATAGAGAAAACAATGTGAAGAGAGTTTAAATAGGTATTTAAAAGTGATCTCTTAAACAAGTAAAGATAAAAAAGACAAAAGGAGCAATATTAATTTATATCTCATATTGGATCTAGTAAATAAGTATCTTATAGTTTTCTTGATTAATACGAATTGAAGAAATATAATTCTAAGGTACATTCCATAACAATGACACACGATGCTTTTTTTCTTCTTCTATTAAAATGTTTAGCTGTAAAACTATATTTGAAGTTTAGTAAAATTTGAGACTTCAAAAAACAAAATATATTGACTTATCTCTTAAGATTCATGTAAAACAATACGGTAGATTATAAAGTTCAAGATCAAAATAGAAAAATAAAGTAATAAAATGAAAACATATTTTTAATATAATAAAATTTCATACATAAATGAAAAGTACTCTTCTCACTTTCCCTTTAAATTTCTTCCTTTCCTTTTGTTCTCTATACACTAATGCACAAGAATGTTCTAGTAAAACGACAGCAAAATGTGTTCTCTTATGTTTTCTATACAAGAAATAAATTCAAAATGAAAACTTACCGAAAATGTAATGAGATAGAAAGATATAGGGAGATCATTGTAATATATCATTACGAACATATCACTCATCTCCAAGAGCAAAGTAAAACAAAACATAACACAGACTACATGTTAATATGTATCTGATCTTTACCTTACTAGAACCTTGCCTAATATCATCTTACAAATGAACTAATATGCATATCTTAAAATAAAAATTAATAATACATTTAATATATAATAATTTTCTATAATAAATCAAACAATTTTCTACTACAAAACTTAAAATGGTTATTAAGTTGCTTTTAAATTTCGGGGATGCTACAATATAAAAGATCTAAAATTGATTTGAATGTTATTTAGTTTTCACCTTAATAATTTTTCATATTAAAATTTAGTTCGTTATAAATATACTAACATGTAATCATCAACAATAGATGTATCGACATTAAGAAACTAAATAATTTTTGATTATTGCACACTAAAGGAAAATAAATAGGACCGATATGCACAATCTATTTTAACTATATTTATAGTTATTTCGAAATTTTATAAATCAATAGAAAATATGAATAATTAAAGCACGATTCGGAATAATACATCCACATGGTTTATCTCCTAATGAAAAATTAAGTATTTCCTTTTAAAATATTTTTTAAATTATACTTTCTACATAAGGACAATATTATGAATTTTAAATATCAAGTCTTTCCATCCATGGTTAATTTATGTTTTTTCAATTTTATTTTGTTATTCTTAATTTAGAAACCAACATGAAACTCGAAACCAATAAACAAACTAAATAAGTATCGACTAACAAGTAAACTGAAGCGGTTGCACTTAGCCATAAGCAGTTTAATACCGCCAAAACATATACAAAGACAAGTAATTTTCTGAAAGAGGGGCTATGATTTTAAATCCCAAATTTAAATTTCTTAATGGAAAAAAAATAAAAATTATTTGGCCTAAAATTGTTTAGAAACCAATATAGGTATAACGTAAAATGAACTAGCAATTTCTTAATAATCTTAACACCTTTTGTGTGTAACTACCTCCTTAAATATCCAAGCTAACCGACTTTCATTGAACCAGAATAATATAATAACAAATTGTTGTTTATATACAAATATCTCTCATTTATCGATCACTTTCAATATTCAATTCACTTTACCACATATCTCAATCTCTCTATTGAAACAAAATGCAAAAAACAAACTCAAATATAGAGATGTTAAGGGTGCAAGCACTATCAATTCTTTGTACACCTCGCCCTTTCCATGATTTTACTTGCTTATCTCCAATTCAAGATAAACTTGATCCATTTTGTGGCATAAAAGACCAAATAAGTGACGATGGATCTTTCGGTTTTGATAACTTTGCTTTCATTCAAGATAATCCTGATTCATATTGTAGCACAAAAAACCAAATTGACAACAAAACTATTTTAGATTTTGAAGTCTTTGCTCTCGTTCAAGAAAAATCTGAATCACGTCGTAGCACCAATCAACAAATTCATAAAAGTGATGAAGAAAATAATGAAGAACAAGAATTTAGTTTTGCATGCACTGATGTCCAAGGAATGCATATATTTGCCGAGGACATATTTGAAAGTGGAAAAATACGAGCATTACTCCCTACTTTTGACCAATCCCTTCAATTATTCCCCACCACAAATAACAATGCTTCACATCCTCGACCTCCGCTAAAGAACATCTTTATTAAGAATCCCATAAATCAACAATCAACATTGAGTGGTATTTCTAAAGAAACTCAAAACGAGATATTGCAAAATATTACAACGAAGGCTTCAAGTGAGTCTTATGAGAAAAGCAACTCCTCAGGGTCATCGAATCTATGGAGATTTAGACAAAATTTATATCTTCGAAGTAATAGTGACCATAAGGATTCTTTTGTTATATTGAATCCTTCAGTGCCAAAAAAGACAATCAAACCCAAGGTAGAAAACGTCATTGTTAAAAAGAAGAAGGGTGAACAACCCCAAAATACTTTAACGGCTTATGAGAAGCTTTATGTGAAAAATAAAACAAGAAATGGGAGCAATAAACGGAGATCATTTTTGCCATACAAACACCAGCTATTCGGATTCTTCACCAACATGCACGGATTAAGTAGAAACCTGCACCCCTTTTAAGATCGAATTACCAACTTTTTTAATTGTTGAGGAATCATCTAATTTTGACAATGTAGATTAGTTTAGTGTACATAATAATTAGATAATAAGCGTTAGGATTTATTTTTCTCTTGATAAAAAATCAAGTGCTTATACTTCCCCTCATTATAATGAGGAGAGAATGGTTTAATCTTTTATGAAATTATCCATATTTTCATGTGTGTATTATTAAAGAGTAACATTTGGTACACACGTATTTTTCTCATTTCATGTTATAATGGATAGAATCCTGAAACTGACAATAAATTTTATCTTTTGCTTTCATCAAACTCTCTCTTCACCCCATTTAAATGGAATTGTTTCTTTTTAGAGTATATTTTATATTTTAAATTAGAAGAATTGTCAAATTCAATTTTCTATTTGATATGACATAATTAACAAAAATTTATGTGGTACCTATAATAAATATTCGATCTTCCAACCTTATTAAAAATCTTATTAAGTCACTACCTCAAATGACCATTGTTTTAAATGAGTTTTTAACTCATTTTTTTTTCATTGTCTTGTTTCTCAACCGGGAAATGGAGTAATATAGGGTCCACAAAAATAGATATAGAACTTCTTTGGAATTTAACTTGTTTGTGTTGCATTAGTTTTTGTTCTTTATGTCAATAGAGAAAACAATGTGAAGAGAGTTTAAATAGGTATTTAAAAGTGATCTCTTAAACAAGTAAAGATAAAAAAGACAAAAGGAGCAATATTAATTTATATCTCATATTGGATCTAGTAAATAAGTATCTTATAGTTTTCTTGATTAATACGAATTGAAGAAATATAATTCTAAGGTACATTCCATAACAATGACACACGATGCTTTTTTTCTTCTTCTATTAAAATGTTTAGCTGTAAAACTATATTTGAAGTTTAGTAAAATTTGAGACATCAAAAAACAAAATATATTGACTTATCTCTTAAGATTCATGTAAAACAATACGGTAGATTATAAAGTTCAAGATCAAAATAGAAAAATAAAGTAATAAAATGAAAACATATTTTTAATATAATAAAATTTCATACATAAATGAAAAGTACTCTTCTCACTTTCCCTTTAAATTTCTTCCTTTCCTTTTGTTCTCTATACACTCATGCACAAGAATGTTCTAGTAAAACGACAGCAAAATGTGTTCTCTTATGTTTTCTATACAAGAAATAAATTCAAAATGAAAACTTACCGAAAATGTAATGAGATAGAAAGATATAGGGAGATCATTGTAATATATCATTACGAACATATCACTCATCTCCAAGAGCAAAGTAAAACAAAACATAACACAGACTACATGTTAATATGTATCTGATGTTTACCTTACTAGAACCTTGCCTAATATCATCTTACAAATGAACTAATATGCATATCTTAAAATAAAAATTAATAATACATTTAATATATAATAATTTTCTATAATAAATCAAACAATTTTCTACTACAAAACTTAAAATGGTTATTAAGTTGCTTTTAAATTTCGGGGATGTTACAATATAAAAGATCTAAAATTGATTTGAATGTTATTTAGTTTTCACCTTAATAATTTTTCATATTAAAATTTAGTTCGTTATAAATATACTAACATGTAATCATCAACAATAGATGTATCGACATTAAGAAACTAAATAATTTTTTATTATTGCACACTAAAGGAAAATAAATAGGACCGATATGCACAATCTATTTTAACTATATTTATAGTTATTTCGAAATTTTATAAATCAATAGAAAATATGAATAATTAAAGCACGATTCGGAATAATACATCCACATGGTTTATCTCCTAATGAAAAATTAAGTATTTCCTTTTAAAATATTTTTTAAATTATACTTTCTACATAAGGACAATATTATGAATTTTAAATATCAAGTCTTTCCATCCATGGTTAATTTATGTTTTTTCAATTTTATTTTGTTATTCTTAATTTAGAAACCAACATGAAACTCGAAACCAATAAACAAACTAAATAAGTATCGACTAACAAGTAAACTGAAGCGGTTGCACTTAGCCATAAGCAGTTTAATACCGCCAAAACATATACAAAGACAAGTAATTTTCTGAAAGAGGGGCTATGATTTTAAATCCCAAATTTAAATTTCTTAATGGAAAAAAAATAAAAATTATTTGGCCTAAAATTGTTTAGAAACCAATATAGGTATAACGTAAAACGAACTAGCAATTTCTTAATAATCTTAACACCTTTCGTGTGTAACTACCTCCTTAAATATCCAAGCTAACCGACTTTCATTGAACCAGAATAATTTAATAACAAATTGTTGTTTATATACAAATATCTCTCATTTATCGATCACTTTCAATATTCAATTCACTTTACCACATATCTCAATCTCTCTATTGAAACAAAATGCAAAAAACAAACTCAAATATAGAGATGTTAAGGGTGCAAGCACTATCAATTCTTTGTACACCTCGCCCTTTCCATGATTTTACTTGCTTATCTCCAATTCAAGATAAACTTGATCCATTTTGTGGCATAAAAGACCAAATAAGTGACGATGGATCTTTCGGTTTTGATAACTTTGCTCTCATTCAAGATAATCCTGATTCATATTGTAGCACAAAAAACCAAATTGACAACAAAACTATTTTAGATTTTGAAGTCTTTGCTCCCGTTAAAGAAAAATCCGAATCACGTCGTAGCACCAATCAACAAATTCATAAAAGTGATGAAGAAAATAATGAAGAACAAGAATTTAGTTTTGCATGCACTGATGTCCAAGGAATGCATATATTTGCCGAGGACATATTTGAAAGTGGAAAAATACGAGCATTACTCCCTACTTTTGACCAATCCCTTCAATTCTTCCCCACCACAAATAACAATGCTTCACATCCTCGACCTCCGCTAAAGAACATCTTTATTAAGAATCCCATAAATCAACAATCAACATTGAGTGGTATTTCCAAAGAAACTCAATATGAGATATTGCAAAATATTACAACGAAGGCTTCAAGTGAGTCTTATGAGAAAAGCAACTCCTCAGGGTCATCGAATCTATGGAGATTTAGACAAAATTTATATCTTCGAAGTAATAGTGACCATAAGGATTCTTTTGTTATATTGAATCCTTCAGTGCTAAAAAAGACAATCAAACCCAAGGTAGAAAACGTCATTGTTAAAAAGAAGAAGGGTGAACAACCCCAAAATACTTTAACGGCTTATGAGAAGCTTTATGTGAAAAATAAAACAAGAAATGGGAGCAATAAACGGAGATCATTTTTGCCATACAAACACCAGCTATTCGGATTCTTCACCAACATGCACGGATTAAGTAGAAACCTGCACCCCTTTTAAGATCGAATTACCAACTTTTTTAATTGTTGAGGAATCATCTAATTTTGACAATGTAGATTAGTTTAATGTACATAATAATTAGACAATAAGCGTTAGGATTTATTTTTCTCTTGATAAAAAATCAAGTGCTTATACTTCCCCTCATTATAATGAGGAGAGAATGGTTTAATCTTTTATGAAATTATGCATATTTTCATGTGTGTATTATTAAAGAGTAACATTTGGTACACACGTATTTTTCTCATTTCATGTTATAATGGATAGAATCCTGAAACTGACAATAAATTTTATCTTTTGCTTTCATCAAACTCTCTCTTCACCCCATTTAAATGGAATTGTTTCTTTTTAGAGTATATTTTATATTTTAAATTAGAAGAATTGTCAAATTCAATTTTCTATTTGATATGACATAATTAACAAAAATTTATGTGGTACCCATAATAAATATTCAATCTTCCAACCTTATTAAAAATCTTATTAAGTCACTACCTCAAATGACCATTGTTTTAAATGAGTTTTTAACTCATTTTTTTTTCATTGTCTTGTTTCTCAACCGGCAAATGGAGTAATATAGGGTCCACAAAAATAGATATAGAACTTCTTTGAAATTTTACTTGTTTGTGTTGCATTAGTTTTTGTTCTTTATGTCAATAGAGAAAACAATGTGAAGAGAGTTTAAATAGGTATTTACAAGTGAACTCTTAAACAAGTAAAGATAAAAAAAAGACAAAAGGAGCAATATTAATTTATATCTCATATTGGATCTAGTAAATAAGTATCTTATAGTTTTCTTGATTAATACGAATTGAAGAAATATAATTCTAAGGTACATTCCATAACAATGACACACGATGCTTTTTTTCTTCTTCTATTAAAATGTTTAGCTGTAAAACTATATTTGAAGTTTAGTAAAATTTGAGACTTCAAAAAACAAAATATATTGACTTATCTCTTAAGATTCATGTAAAACAATACGGTAGATTATAAAGTTCAAGATCAAAATAGAAAAATAAAGTAATAAAATGAAAACATATTTTTAATATAATAAAATTTCATACATAAATGAAAAGTACTCTTCTCACTTTCCCTTTAAATTTCTTCCTTTCCTTTTGTTCTCTATACACTCATGCACAAGAATGTTCTAGTAAAACGACAGCAAAATGTGTTCTCTTATGTTTTCTATACAAGAAATAAATTCAAAATGAAAACTTACCGAAAATGTAATGAGATAGAAAGATATAGGGAGATCATTGTAATATATCATTACGAACATATCACTCATCTCCAAGAGCAAAGTAAAACAAAACATAACACAGACTACATGTTAATATGTATCTGATCTTTACCTTACTAGAACCTTGCCAAATATCATCTTACAAATGAACTAATATGCATATCTTAAAATAAAAATTAATAATACATTTAATATATAATAATTTTCTATAATAAATCAAACAATTTTCTACTACAAAACTTAAAATGGTTATTAAGTTGCTTTTAAATTTCGGGGATGTTACAATATAAAAGATCTAAAATTGATTTGAATGTTATTTAGTTTTCACCTTAATAATTTTTCATATTAAAATTTAGTTCGTTATAAATATACTAACATGTAATCATCAACAATAGATGTATCGACATTAAGAAACTAAATAATTTTTTATTATTGCACACTAAAGGAAAATAAATAGGACCGATATGCACAATCTATTTTAACTATATTTATAGTTATTTCGAAAATTTATAAATCAATAGAAAATATGAATAATTAAAGCACGATTCGGAATAATACATCCACATGGTTTATCTCCTAATGAAAAATTAAGTATTTTCTTTTAAAATATTTTTTAAATTATACTTCCTACATAAGGACAATATTATGAATTTTTAATATCAAGTCTTTCCATCCATGGTTAATTTATGTTTTTTCAATTTTATTTTGTTATTCTTAATTTAGAAACCAACATGAAACTCGAAACCAATAAACAAACTAAATAAGTATCGACTAACAAGTAAACTGAAGCGGTTGCACTTAGCCATAAGCAGTTTAATACCGCCAAAACATATACAAAGACAAGTAATTTTCTGAAAGAGGGGCTATGATTTTAAATCCCAAATTTAAATTTCTTAATGGAAAAAAAATAAAAATTATTTGGCCTAAAATTGTTTAGAAACCAATATAGGTATAACGTAAAACGAACTAGCAATTTCTTAATAATCTTAACACCTTTCGTGTGTAACTACCTCCTTAAATATCCAATCTAACCGACTTTCATTGAACCAGAATAATATAATAACAAATTGTTGTTTATATACAAATATCTCTCATTTATCGATCACTTTCAATATTCAATTCACTTTACCACATATCTCAATCTCTCTATTGAAACAAAATGCAGAAAACAAACTCAAATATAGAGATGTTAAGGGTGCAAGCACTATCAATTCTTTGTACACCTCGCCCTTTCCATGATTTTACTTGCTTATCTCCAATTCAAGATAAACTTGATCCATTTTGTGGCATAAAAGACCAAATAAGTGACAATGGATCTTTCGGTTTTGATAACTTTGTTTTCATTCAAGATAATCCTGATTCATATTGTAGCACAAAAAACCAAATTGACAACAAAACTATTTTAGATTTTGAAGTCTTTGCTCCCATTCAAGAAAAATCTGAATCACGTCTTAGCACCAATCAACAAATTCATAAAAGTGATGATGAAAATAATGAAGAACAAGAATTTAGTTTTGCATGCACTGATGTCCAAGGAATGCATATATTTGCCGAGGACATATTTGAAAGTGGAAAAATACGAGCATTACTCCCTACTTTTGACCAATCCCTTCAATTCTTCCCCACCACAAATAACAATGCTTCACATCCTCGACCTCCGCTAAAGAACATCTTTATTAAGAATCCCATAAATCAACAATCAACATTGAGTGGTATTTCTAAAGAAACTCAAAACGAGATATTGCAAAATATTACAACGAAGGCTTCAAGTGAGTCTTATGAGAAAAGCAACTCCTCAGGGTCATCGAATCTATGGAGATTTAGACAAAATTTATATCTTCGAAGTAATAGTGACCATAAGGATTCTTTTGTTATATTGAATCCTTCAGTGCCAAAAAAGACAATCAAGCCCAAGGTAGAAAACGTCATTGTTAAAAAGAAGAAGGGTGAACAACCCCAAAATACTTTAACGGCTTATGAGAAGCTTTATGTGAAAAATAAAACAAGAAATGAGAGCAATAAACGGAGATCATTTTTGCCATACAAACACCAGCTATTCGGATTCTTCACCAACATGCACGGATTAAGTAGAAACTTGCACCCCTTTTAAGATCGAATTACCAACTTTTTTAATTGTTGAGGAATCATCTAATTTTGACAATGTAGATTAGTTTAATGTACATAATAATTAGATAATAAGCGTTAGGATTTATTTTTCTCTTGATAAAAAATCAAGTGCTTATACTTCCCCTCATTATAATGAGGAGAGAATGGTTTAATCTTTTATGAAATTATCCATATTTTCATGTGTGTATTATTAAAGAGTAACATTTGGTACACACGTATTTTTCTCATTTCATGTTATAATGGATAGAATCCTGAAACTGACAATAAATTTTATCTTTTGCTTTCATCAAACTCTCTCTTCACCCCATTTAAATGGAATTGTTTCTTTTTAGAGTATATTTTATATTTTAAATTAGAAGAATTGTCAAATTCAATTTTCTATATGATATGACATAATTAACAAAAATTTATGTGGTACCCATAATAAATATTCGATCTTCCAACCTTATTAAAAATCTTATTAAGTCACTACCTCAAATGACCATTGTTTTAAATGAGTTTTTAACTCATTTTTTTTTCATTGTCTTGTTTCTCAACCGGCAAATGGAGTAATATAGGGTCCACAAAAATAGATATAGAACTTCTTTGGAATTTTACTTGTTTGTGTTGCATTAGTTTTTGTTCTTTATGTCAATAGAGAAAACAATGTGAAGAGAGTTTAAATAGGTATTTAAAAGTGATCTCTTAAACAAGTAAAGATAAAAAAAAAGACAAAAGGAGCAATATTAATTTATATCTCATATTGGATCTAGTAAATAAGTATCTTATAGTTTTCTTGATTAATACGAATTGAAGAAATATAATTCTAAGGTACATTCCATAACAATGACACACGATGCTTTTTTTCTTCTTCTATTAAAATGTTTAGCTGTAAAACTATATTTGAAGTTTAGTAAAATTTGAGACTTCAAAAAACAAAATATATTGACTTATCTCTTAAGATTCATGTAAAACAATACGGTAGATTATAAAGTTCAAGATCAAAATAGAAAAATAAAGTAATAAAATGAAAACATATTTTTAATATAATAAAATTTCATACATAAATGAAAAGTACTCTTCTCACTTTCCCTTTAAATTTCTTCCTTTCCTTTTGTTCTCTATACACTCATGCACAAGAATGTTCTAGTAAAACGACAGCAAAATGTGTTCTCTTATGTTTTCTATACAAGAAATAAATTCAAAATGAAAACTTACTGAAAATGTAATGAGATAGAAAGATATAGGGAGATCATTGTAATATATCATTACGAACATATCACTCATCTTCAAGAGCAAAGTAAAACAAAACATAACACAGACTACATGTTAATATGTATCTGATCTTTACCTTACTAGAACCTTGCCTAATATCATCTTACAAATGAACAAATATGCATATCTTAAAATAAAAATTAATAATACATTTAATATATAATAATTTTCTATAATAAATCAAACAATTTTCTACTACAAAACTTAAAATGGTTATTAAGTTGCTTTTAAATTTCAGGGATGTTACAATATAAAAGATCTAAAATTGATTTGAATGTTATTTAGTTTTCACCTTAATAATTTTTCATATTAAAATTTAGTTCGTTATAAATATACTAACATGTAATCATCAACAATAGATGTATCGACATTAAGAAACTAAATAATTTTTTATTATTGCACACTAAAGGAAAATAAATAGGACCGATATGCACCATCTATTTTAACTATATTTATAGTTATTTCGAAATTTTATAAATCAATAGAAAATATGAATAATTAAAGCACGATTCGGAATAATACATCCACATGGTTTATCTCCTAATGAAAAATTAAGTATTTCCTTTTAAAATATTTTTTAAATTATACTTTTTACATAAGGACAATATTATGAATTTTAAATATCAAGTTTTTCCATCCATGGTTAATTTATGTTTTTTCAATTTTATTTTGTTATTCTTAATTTAGAAACCAACATGAAACTCGAAACCAATAAACAAACTAAATAAGTATCGACTAACAAATAAACTGAAGCGGTTGCACTTAGCCATGAGCAGTTTAATACCGCCAAAACATATACAAAGACAAGTAATTTTCTGAAAGAGGGGCTATGATTTTAAATCCCAAATTTAAATTTCTTAATGGAAAAAAAATAAAAATTATTTGGCCTAAAATTGTTTAGAAACGAATATAGGTATAACGTAAAACGAACTAGCAATTTCTTAATAATCTTAACACCTTTCGTGTGTAACTACCTCCTTAAATATCCAAGCTAACCGAGTTTCGTTGAACTAAAATAATATAATAACATATTGTTGTTTATATACAAATATCTCTCATTTATCGATTACTTTCAATATTCAATTCACTTTACCACATATCTCAATCTCTCTATTGAAACAAAATGCAGAAAACAAACTCAAATATAGAGATGTTAAGGGTGCAAGCACTATCAATTCTTTGTACACCTCGCCCTTTCCATGATTTTACTTGCTTATCTCCAATTCAAGATAAACTTGATCCATTTTGTGGCATAAAAGATCAAATAAGTGACGATGGATCTTTCGGTTTTGATAACTTTTCTTTCATTCAAGATAATCCTGATTCATATTGTAGCAAAAAAAAACCAAATTGACAATAAAACTATTTTAGATTTTGAAGTCTTTGCTCCCGTTCAAGAAAAATCTGAATCACGTCGTAGCACCAATCAACAAATTCAAAAAAGTGATGAAGAAAATAATGAAGAACAAGAATTTAGTTTTGCATGCACTGATGTCCAAGGAATGCATATATTTGTCGAGGACATATTTGAAAGTGGAAAAATACGAGCATTACTCCCTACTTTTGACCAATCCCTTCAGTTCTTCCCCACCACAAATAACAATGCTTCACATCCTCGACCTCCGCTAAAGAACATCTTTATTAAGAATCCCATAAATCAACAATCAACATTGAGTGGTATTTCCAAAGAAACTCAATATGAGATATTGCAAAATATTACAACGAAGGCTTCAAGTGAGTCTTATGAGAAAAGCAACTCCTCAGGGTCATCGAATCTATGGAGATTTAGACAAAATTTATATCTTCGAAGTAATAGTGACCATAAGGATTCTTTTGTTATATTGAATCCTTCAGTGCCAAAAAAGACAATCAAGCCCAAGGTAGAAAACGTCATTGTTAAAAAGAAGAAGGGTGAACAACCCCAAAATACTTTAACGGCTTATGAGAAGCTTTATGTGAAAAATAAAACAAGAAATGGGAGCAATAAACGGAGATCATTTTTGCCATACAAACACCAGCTATTCGGATTCTTCACCAACATGCACGGATTAAGTAGAAACCTGCACCCCTTTTAAGATCGAATTACCAACTTTTTTAATTGTTGAGGAATCATCTAATTTTGACAATGTAGATTAGTTTAATGTACATAATAATTAGATAATAAGCGTTAGGATTTATTTTTCTCTTGATAAAAAATCAAGTGCTTATACTTCCCCTCATTATAATGAGGAGAGAATGGTTTAATCTTTTATGAAATTATCCATATTTTCATGTGTGTATTATTAAAGAGTAACATTTGGTACACACGTATTTTTCTCATTTCATGTTATAATGGATAGAATCCTGAAACTGACAATAAATTTTATCTTTTGCTTTCATCAAACTCTCTCTTCACCCCATTTAAATGGAATTGTTTCTTTTTAGAGTATATTTTGTATTTTAAATTAGAAGAATTGTCAAATTCAATTTTCTATTTGAAATGACATAATTAACAAAAATTTATGTGGTACCCATAATAAATATTCGATCTTCCAACCTTATTAAAAATCTTATTAAGTCACTACCTCAAATGACCATTGTTTTAAATGAGTTTTTAACTCATTTTTTTTCATTGTCTTGTTTCTCAACCGGCAAATGGAGTAATATAGGGTCCACAAAAATAGATATAGAACTTCTTTGGAATTTTACTTGTTTGTGTTGCATTAGTTTTTGTTCTTTATGTCAATAGAGAAAACAATGTGAAGAGAGTTTAAATAGGTATTTAAAAGTGATCTCTTAAACAAGTAAAGATAAAAAAGACAAAAGGAGCAATATTAATTTATATCTCATATTGGATCTAGTAAATAGGTATCTTATAGTTTTCTTGATTAATACGAATTGAAGAAATATAATTCTAAGGTACATTCCATAACAATGACACACGATGCTTTTTTTCTTCTTCTATTAAAATGTTTAGCTGTAAAACTATATTTGAAGTTTAGTAAAATTTGAGACTTCAAAAAACAAAATATATTGACTTATCTCTTAAGATTCATGTAAAACAATACGGTAGATTATAAAGTTCAAGATCAAAATAGAAAAATAAAGTAATAAAATGAAAAAATATTTTTAATATAATAAAATTTCATACATAAATGAAAAGTACTCTTCTCACTTTCCCTTTAAATTTCTTCCTTTCCTTTTGTTCTCTATACACTCATGCACAAGAATGTTCTAGTAAAACGACAGCAAAATGTGTTCTCTTATGTTTTCTATACAAGAAATAAATTCAAAATGAAAACTTACCGAAAATGTAATGAGATAGAAAGATATAGGGAGATCATTGTAATATATCATTACGAACATATGAATCATCTCCAAGAGCAAAGTAAAACAAAACATAACACAGACTACATGTTAATATGTATCTGATCTTTACCTTACTAGAACCTAGCCTAATATCATCTTACAAATGAACTAATATGCATATCTTAAAATAAAAATTAATAATACATTTAATATATAATAATTTTCTATAATAAATCAAACAATTTTCTACTACAAAACTTAAAATGGTTATTAAGTTGCTTTTAAATTTCGGGGATGTTACAATATAAAAGATCTAAAATTGATTTGAATGTTATTTAGTTTTCACCTTAATAACTTTTCATATTAAAATTTAGTTCGTTATAAATATACTAACATGTAATCATCAACAATAGATGTATCGACATTAAGAAACTAAATAATTTTTTATTATTGCACACTAAAGGAAAATAAATAGGACCGATATGCACAATCTATTTTAACCATATTTATAGTTATTTCGAAATTTTATAAATCAATAGAAAATATGAATAATTAAAGCACGATTCGGAATAATACATCCACATGGTTTATCTCCTAATGAAAAATTAAGTATTTCCTTTTAAAATATTTTTTAAATTATACTTTCTACATAAGGATAATATTATGAATTTTAAATATCGAGTCTTTCCATCCATGGTTAATTTATGTTTTATCAATTTTATTTTGTTATTCTTAATTTAGAAACCAACATGAAACTCGAAACCAATAAACAAACTAAATAAGTATCGACTAACAAGTAAACTGAAGCGGTTGCACTTAGCCATAAGCAGTTTAATACCGCCAAAACATATACAAAGACAAGTAATTTTCTGAAAGAGGGGCTATGATTTTAAATCCCAAATTTAAATTTCTTAATGGAAAAAAAATAAAAATTATTTGGCCTAAAATTGTTTAGAAACCAATATAGGTATAACGTAAAATGAACTAGCAATTTCTTAATAATCTTAACACCTTTCGTGTGTAACTACCTCCTTAAATATCCAAGCTAACCGAGTTTCATTGAACCAGAATAATATAATAACAAATTGTTGTTTATATACAAATATCTCTCATTTATCGATCACTTTCAATATTCAATTCACTTTACCACATATCTCAATCTCTCTATTGAAACAAAATGCAGAAAACAAACTCAAATATAGAGATGTTAAGGGTGCAAGCACTATCAATTCTTTGTACACCTCGCCCTTTCCATGATTTTACTTGCTTATCTCCAATTCAAGATAAACTTGATCCATTTTGTGGCATAAAAGACCAAATAAGTGACGATGGATCTTTCGGTTTTGATAACTTTGCTTTCATTCAATATAATCCTGATTCATATTGTTGCACAAAAAACCAAATTAACAACAAAATTATTTTAGATTTTGAAGTCTTTGCTCCAGTTCAAGAAAAATCTGAATCGCGTCGTAGCACCAATCAACAAATTCAAAAAAGTGATGAAGAAAATAATGAAGAACAAGAATTTAGTTTTGCATGCACTGATGTCCAAGGAATGCATATATTTGCCGAGGACATATTTGAAAGTGGAAAAATACGAGCATTACTCCCTACTTTTGACCAATCCCTTCAATTCTTCCCCACCACAAATAACAATGCTTCACATCCTCGACCTTCGCTAAAGAACATCTTTATTAAGAATCCCATAAATCAACAATCAACATTGAGTGGTATTTCCAAAGAAACTCAATATGAGATATTGCACAATATTACAACGAAGGCTTCAAGTGAGTCTTATGAGAAAAGCAACTCCTCAGGGTCATCGAATCTATGGAGATTTAGACAAAATTTATATCTTCGAAGTAATAGTGACCATAAGGATTCTTTTGTTATATTGAATCCTTCAGTGCCAAAAAAGACAATCAAGCCCAAGGTAGAAAACGTCATTGTTAAAAAGAAGAAGGGTGAACAACCCCAAAATACTTTAACGGCTTATGAGAAGCTTTATGTGAAAAATAAAACAAGAAATGGGAGCAATAAACGGAGATCATTTTTGCCATACAAAAACCAGCTATTCGGATTCTTCACCAACATGTACGGATTAAGTAGAAACCTGCACCCCTTTTAAGATCGAATTACCAACTTTTTTAATTGTTGAGGAATCATCTAATTTTGACAATGTAGATTAGTTTTTGTTGAGGAATCATCTAATAATTAGATAATAAGCTTTAGGATTTATTTTTCTCTTGATAAAAAATCAAGTGCTTATACTTCCCCTCATTATAATGAGGAGAGAATGGTTTAATCTTTTATGAAATTATCCATATTTTCATGTGTGTATTATTAAAGAGTAACATTTGGTACACACGTATTTTTCTCATTTCATGTTATAATGGATAGAATCCTGAAACTGACAATAAATTTTATCTTTTGCTTTCATCAAACTCTCTCTTCACCCCATTTAAATGGAATTGTTTCTTTTTAGAGTATATTTTGTATTTTAAATTAGAAGAATTGTCAAATTCAATTTTCTATTTGAAATGACATAATTAACAAAAATTTATGTGGTACCCATAATAAATATTCGATCTTCCAACCTTATTAAAAATCTTATTAAGTCACTAACTCAAATGACCATTGTTTTAAATGAGTTTTTAACTCTTTTTTTTTTCATTGTCTTGTTTCTCAACCGGCAGATGGAGTAATATAGGGTCCACAAAAATAGATATAGAACTTCTTTGGAATTTTACTTGTTTGTGTTGCATTAGTTTTTGTTCTTTATGTCAATAGAGAAAACAATGTAAGAGAGTTTAAATAGGTATTTAAAAGTGATCTCTTAAACAAGTAAAGATAAAAAAGACAAAAGGAGCAATATTAATTTATATCTCATATTGGATCTAGTAAATAAATATCTTATAGTTTTCTTGATTAATACGAATTGAAGAAATATAATTCTAAGGTACATTCCATAACAATGACACACGATGCTTTTTTTCTTCTTCTATTAAAATGTTTAGCTGTAAAACTATATTTGAAGTTTAGTAAAATTTGAGACTTCAAAAAACAAAATATATTGACTTATCTCTTAAGATTCATGTAAAACAATACGGTAGATTATAAAGTTCAAGATCAAAATGGAAAAATAAAGTAATAAAATGAAAACATATTTTTAATATAATAAAATTTCATACATAAATGAAAAGTACTCTTCTCACTTTCCCTTTAAATTTCTTCCTTTCCTTTTGTTCTCTATACACTCATGCACAAGAATGTTATAGTAAAACGACAGCAAAATGTGTTCTCTTATGCTTTCTATACAAGAAATAAATTCAAAATGAAAACTTACCGAAAATGTAATGAGATAGAAAGATATAGGGAGATCATTGTAATATATCATTACGAACATATCACTCATCTCCAAGAGCAAAGTAAAACAAAACATAACACAGACTACATGTTAATATGTATCTGATCTTTACCTTACTAGAACCTTGCCAAATATCATCTTACAAATGAACTAATATGCATATCTTAAAATAAAAATTAATAATACATTTAATATATAATAATTTTCTATAATAAATCAAACAATTTTCTACTACAAAACTTAAAATGGTTATTAAGTTGCTTTTAAATTTCGGGGATGTTACAATATAAAAGATCTAAAATTGATTTGAATGTTATTTAGTTTTCACCTTAATAATTTTTCATATTAAAATTTAGTTCGTTATAAATATACTAACATGTAATCATCAACAATAGATGTATCGACATTAAGAAACTAAATAATTTTTTATTATTGCACACTAAAGGAAAATAAGTAGGACCGATATGCACAATCTATTTTAACTATATGTATAGTTATTTCGAAATTTTATAAATCAATAGAAAATATGAATAATTAAAGCACGATTCGGAATAATACATCCACATGGTTTATCTCCTAATGAAAAATTAAGTATTTCCTTTTAAAATATTTTTTAAATTATACTTTCTACATAAGGACAATATTATGAATTTTAAATATCAAGTCTTTCCATCCATGGTTAATTTATGTTTTTTCAATTTTATATTCTTAATTTAGAAACCAACATGAAACTCGAAACCAATAAACAAACTAAATAAGTATCGACTAACAAATAAACTGAAGCGGTTGCACTTAGCCATGAGCAGTTTAATACCGCCAAAACATATACAAAGACAACTAATTTTCTGAAAGAGGGGCTATGATTTTAAATCCCAAATTTAAATTTCTTAATGGAAAAAAAATAAAAATTATTTGGCCTAAAATTGTTTAGAAACCAATATAGGTATAATGTTAAACGAACTAGCAATTTCTTAATAATCTTAACATCTTTCGTGTGTAACTACCTCCTTAAATATCCAAGCTAACCGAGTTTCATTGAACTAAAATAATATAATAACAAATTGTTGTTTATATACAAATATCTCTCATTTATCGATCACTTTCAATATTCAATTCACTTTACCACATATCTCAATCTCTCTATTGAAACAAAATGCAGAAAACAAACTCAAATATAGAGATGTTAAGGGTGCAAGCACTATCAATTCTTTGTACACCTCGCCCTTTCCATGATTTTACTTGCTTATCTCCAATTCAAGATAAACTTGATCCATTTTGTGGCATAAAAGACCAAATAAGTGACGATGGATCTTTCGGTTTTGATAACTTTGCTTTCATTCAAGATAATCCTGATTCATATTGTAGCACAAAAAACCAAATTGACAACAAAACTATTTTAGATTTTGAAGTCTTTGCTCCCGTTCAAGAAAAATTTGAATCACGTTGTAGCGCCAATCAACAAATTCAAAAAAGTGATGAAGAAAATAATGAAGAACAAGAATTTAGTTTTGCACCCACTGATGTCCAAGAAATGCATATATTTGCCGAGGACATATTTGAAAGTGGAAAAGTCCGAGCATTACTCCCTACTTTTGACCAATCCCTTCAATTCTTCCCCACCACAAATAGCAATGCGTCACATCCTCGACCTCCGCTAATGAACATCTTTATTAAGAATCCCATAAATCAACAATCAACATTGAGTGGTATTTCTAAAGAAACTCAAAATGAGATATTGCAAAATATTACAACGAAGGCTTCAAGTGAATGTTATGAGAAAAGCAACTCCTCAGGGTCATCGAATCTATGGAGATTTAGAAAAAATTTATATCTTCGAAGTAATAGTGACCATAAGGATTCTTTTGTTATATTGAATCCTTCAGTGCCAAAAAAGACAATCAAGCCCAAGGTAGAAAACGTCATTGTTAAAAAGAAGAAGTGTGAACAACCCCAAAATACTTTAACGGCTTATGAGAAGCTTTATGTGAAAAATAAAACAAGAAATGGGAGCAATAAACGGAGATCATTTTTGCCATACAAACACCAGCTATTCGGATTCTTCGCCAACATGCACGGATTAAGTAGAAATCTGCACCCCTTTTAAGATCGAATTACCAACTTTTTTAATTGTTGAGGATTCATCTAATTTTGACAATGTAGATTAGTTTAATGTACATAATATTTAGATAATAAACGTTAGGATTTATTTTTCTCTTGATAAAAAAATCAAGTGCTTATACTTCCCCTCAGTATAACGAGGAGATAATGGATTAATCTTTTATGAAATTATCCATATTTTCATGTGTGTATTATTAAAGAGTAACATTTGGTACACACGTATTTTTCTCATTTCATTTTATAATGGATAGAATCTAGAAACTGTCAATAAATTTTATCTTTTGCCTTCCTCAAACTCTCTCTTCACCCCATTAAAATGGAATTGTTTCTTTTTAGAGTATATTTTGTATTTTAAATTAGAAGAATTGTCAAATTCAATTTTATATTTGAAATGACATAATTAACAATAATTTATGCGGTACCCATAATAAATATTCGATCTTCCAACCTTATTAAAAATCTTATTAAGTCACTTCCTCAAATGACCATTGTTTTAAATGAGATTTTAACGCATTTTTTCTATCATCGTCTTGTTTCTCAACCGGCAAATGGAGTAACATAGGGTCCACAAAAATAGATATAGAACTTCTTTGGATTTTTACTTGTTTGTTTTGCATTGGTTTTTGTTCTTTATGTCAATAGAGAAAACAATGTGAAGAGAGTTTAAATAGGTATTTAAAAGTGATCTCTTAAATAAGTAAAGATAAAAAAGACAAAACGAGCAACATTAATTTATATCCCATATTGGATCTAGTAAATAAGTATCTTATAGTTTTCTTGATTAATAAGAATTGAAGAAATATAATTCTAAGGTACATTCCATAACAATGGCACGCGATACTTTTTTTCTTCTTCTATTAAAATGTTTAGCTGTAAAACTATATTTGAAGTTTAGTAAAATTTGAGACTTCAAAAAACAAAATATATTGACTGATCTCTTAAGATTCATGTAAAACAATACGGTAGATTATAAAGTTCAAGATCAAAGTAGAAAAATAAAGTAATAAAATGAAAACATATTTTTAATATAATAAAATTTCATATATAAATGAAAAGTACTCTTCTCACTTTCCCTTTAAATTTCTTCCTTTCCTTTTTTTCTCTATACACTCATGCACAAGAATGTTCTAGTAAAACGACAGCAAAATGTGTTCTCTTATGTTTTCCATGCAAGAAATAAACTCAAAATCAAAACTTACCGAAAATGTAATGAGATAGAAAGATATAGGGAGATCATTGTAATATATCATTACGAACATATCACTCATCTCCTAGAGCAAAGTAAAAAAAAACATAACACAAACTACATGTTAATATGTATCTGATCTTTACCTTACTAGAACCTTGCCTAATATCATCTTACAAATGATCTAACATGCATATCTTAAAATAAAAATTAATAATACATTTAATATATAATAATTTTCTATAATAAATCATACAATTTTCTACTACAAAACTTAAAATGGTTATTAAGTTGCATTTAAATTTTGGGGATGTTACAATATAAAAGATCTAAAATTGATTTGAATGTTATTTAGTTTTCACCTTAATAATTTTTCATATTAAAATTTAGTTCGTTATAAATATAATAACATGTAATCATCAACAATAGATGTATCGACATTAAGAAACTAAATAATTTTTTATTATTGCACACTGAAGGTAAATAAATAGGACCGATATGCACACTCTATTTAAACTATATTTATAGTTATTTGGAAATTTTATACATCAATAGAAAATATGAAAAATTAAAGCCCGATTCAAAACAATACATCCACATGGTTTATCTCCTAATGAAAAATTAAGTATTTCCCTTTTAAAATATTTTTTAAAATATACTTTCTACATAAGGACAATATTATGAATTTTAAATATAAAGTCTTTCCATCCATGGGTAATTTATGTTTTTTCAATTTTATTTTGTTATTCTTAATTTAGAAACCAACATGAAACTCGAAACCAATAAACAAACTAAATAAGTATCGACTAACAAGTAAACTGAAGCGGTTGCACTTAGCCATAAGCAGTTTAATACCGCCAAAACATAATAACAGACAAGTAATTTTCTGAAAGAGGGGCTATGATTTTAAATCCCAAATTTAATTTCCTTAAAGAAAAAAAAATAAAAATTATTTGGCCTAAAATTTTTTAGAAACCAATATAGGTATAACGTAAAACGAACTAGCAATTTCTTAATAATCTTAACACCTTCTGTGTGTAACTACCTCCTTAAATATCCAAGCTAACCGAGTTTCATTGAACTAAAATAATACAATAACAAATTGTTGTTTATATATAAATATCTCTCATCTATCGATCACTTTCAATATTCAATTCACTTTACCACATATCTCAATCTCTCTATTGAAACAAAATGCAGAAAACAAACTCAAATATAGAGATGTTAATGGTGCAAGCACTATCAATTCTTTGTACACCTCGCCCTTTCCATGATTTTACTTGCTTATCTCCAATTCAAGATAAACTTGACCCATTTTGTGGCATAAAAGACCAAATAAGTGACGATGGGTCTTTCGATTTTGATAACTTTTCTTTCATTCAAGATAATCCTGATTCATATTGTAGCACAAAAAACCAAATTGACAACAAAACTATCTTAGATTTTGAAGTCTTTGCTCCCGTTCAAGAAAAATCTGAATCACGTTGTAGCACCAATCAACAAATTCAAAAAAGTGATGAAGAAAATATTGAAGAACAAGAATTTAGTTTTGCACCCACTGATGTCCAAGGAATGCATATATTTGCCGAGGACATATTTGAAAGTGGAAAAGTCCGAGCATTACTCCCTACTTTTGACCAATCCCTTCAATTCTTCCCCACCACAAATAGCAATGCTTCACATCCTCGACCTCCGTTAAAGAACATCTTTATTAAGAATCCCATAAATCAACAATCAACATTGAGTGGTATTTCTAAAGAAACTCAAAATGAGATATTGCAAAATATTACAACGAAGGCTTCAAGTGAGTGTTATGAGAAAAACAACTCCTCAGGGTCATCGAATTTATGGAGATTTAGAAAAAATTGATATCTTTGAAGTAATAGTGACCATAAGGATTCTTTTGTTATATTGAATCCTTCAGTTCCAAAAAAGACAATCAAGCCCAAGGTAGAAAACGTCATTGTTAAAAAGAAGATGGGTGAACAACCCCAAAATACTTTAACGGCTTATGAGAAGCGTTATGTGAAAAATAAAACAAGAAATGAGAGCAATAAACAGAGATCATTTTTGCCATACAAACACCAGCTACTCGGATTCTTCACCAACATGCACGGATTAAGTAGAAATCGGCACCCCTTTTAAGATCGAATTACCAACTTTTTTAATTGTTGAGGATTCATCTAATTTTGACAATGTAGATTACTTTAATGTACATAATAATTAGATAATAAATGTTAGGATTTATTTTTCTCTTGATAAACAAATCAAGTGCTTATACTTCCCCTCATTATAATGAGGAGAGAATGGATTAATCTTTTATGAAATTATCCATATTTTCATGTGTGTATTATTAAGGAGTAACATTTGGTACACACGTATTTTTCTCATCTCATGTTATAATGGATAGAATCCTGAAACTGACAATAAATTTTATCTTTTGCCTTCATCAAACTCTCTCTTCACCCCATTTAAATGGAATTGCTTCTTTTTAGAGTATATTTTGTATTTTAAATTAGAAGAATTGTCAAATTCAATTTTCTATTTGAAATGACATAATTAACAATAATTTATGTGGTACCCATAATAAATATTCGATCTTCCAACCTTATTAAAAATCTTATTACGTCACTACCTTAAATTACTATTGTTTTAAATGAGATTTTAACGCATTTTTTCTATCATTGTCTTGTTTCTAAACCGGCAAATGGAGTAACATAGGGTCCACAAGAATAGATATAGAACTTCTATGGATTTTTAGTTATTTGTTTTTCTTTGCATTGGTTTTTGTTCTTTATGTCAATAGAGAAAAGAATGTGAAGAGAGTTTAAATAGGTATTTAAAAGTGATCTCTTAAATAAGTAAAGATAAAAAAGACAAAACGAGCAACATTAATTTATATCCCATACTGGATCTGGTAAATAACTATCTTATAGTTTTCTTGATTAATACGAATTGAAGAAATATAATTCTAAGGTACATTCCATAACAATGGCACGCGATACTTTTTTTCTTCTTCTATTAAAATGTTTAGCTGTAAAACTATATTTGAAGTTTAGTAACATTTGAGACTTCAAAAAACAAAATATATTGACTTATCTCTTAAGATTCAAGTAAAACAATACGGTAGATTATAAAGTCCAAGATCAAAATAGAAAAATAAATTAATAAAATGAAAACATATTTTTAATATAAGAAAATTTCATACATAAATGAAAAGTACTCTTCTCACTTTCCCTTTAAATTTCTTCCTTTCCTTTTGTTCTCTATACACTCATGCACAAGAATGTTCTAGTAAAACGACAGCAAAATGTGTTCTCTTATGTTTTCCATGCAAGAAATAAACTCAAAATGAAAACTTTCCGAAAATGTAATGAGATAGAAAGATATAGGGAGATCATTGTAATATATCATTACGAACATATCACTCATCTCCAAGAGAAAAGTAAAAAAAAAAACATAACACAAACTACATGTTAATATGTATATGATCTTTACCTTACTAGAACCTTGCCTAATATCATCTTACAAATGAACTAACATGCATATCTTAAAATAAAAATTAATAATACATTTAATATATAATAATTTTCTATAATAAATCATACAATTTTCTACTACAAAACTTAAAATGGTTATTAAGTTGCTTTTAAATTTCGGGGATGTTACAATATAAAAGATCTAAAATTGATTTGAATGTTATTTAGTTTTCACCTTAATAATTTTTCATATTAAAATTTAGTTCGTTATAAATATAATAACATGTAATCATTAACAATAGATGAATCGACATTAATAAACTAAATAATTTTTTATTATTGCACACTGAAGGAAAATAAATAGGACCGATATGCACACTCTATTTCAACTATATTTATAGTTATTTGGAAATTTTATAAATCAATAGAAAATATGAAAAATTAAAGCCCGATTCAAAACAATACATCCACATGGTTTATCTCCTAATGAAAAATTAAGTTGTTCCCTTTTAAAATATTTTTTAAAATATACTTTCTACATAAGGACAATATTATGAATTTTAAATATAAAGTCTTTTCATCCATGGTTAATTTATGTTTTTTCAATTTTATTTTGTTATTCTTAATTTAGAAACCAACATGAAACTCGAAACCAATAAACAAACTAAATAAGTATCGACTAACAAGTAAACTAAAGCGGTCGCACTTAGCCATAAGCAGTTTAATACCGCCAAAACATAATAACAGACAAGTAATTTTCTGAAAGAGGGGCTATGATTTTAAATCCCTAATATAATTTCCTTAATGAAAAATAAAAAAATTATTTGGCCTAAAATTGTTTAGAAACCAATATAGGTATAACTTAAAACGAACTAGCAATTTCTTAATAATCTTAACACCTTCCGTGTGTAACTACCTCCTTAAATATCCAAGCTAACCGAGTTTCATTGAACTTAAATAATACAATAACAAATTGTTGTTTATATATAAATATCTCTCATTTATCGATCACTTTCAATATTCAATTCACTTTACCACATATCTCAATCTCTCTATTGAAACAAAATGCAGAAAACAAACTCAAATATAGAGATGTTAAGGGTGCAAGCACTATCAATTCTTTGTACACCTCGCCCTTTCTATGATTTTACTTGCTTATCTCCAATTCAAGATAAACTTGACCCATTTTTTGGCATAAAAGACCAAATAAGTGACGATGGATCTTTCGATTTTGATAAATTTTCTTTCATTCAAGATAATCCTGATTCATATTGTAGCACAAAAAACCAAATTGACAATAAAACTATTTTAGATTTTGAAGTCTTTGCTCCCGTTCAAGAAAAATCTGAATCACGTTGTAGCACCAATCAAAAAATTCAAAAAAGTGATGAAGAACAAGAATTTAGTTTTGCATGCACTGATGTCCAAGGAATGCATATATTTGCCGAGGACATATTTGAAAGTGGAAAAGTCCGAGCATTACTCCCTAATTTTGACCAATCCCTTCAATTCTTACCCACAACAAATAACAATGCTTCACATCCTCGACCTCCGCTAAAGAACATCTTTATTAAGAATCCCATAAATCAACAATCAACATTGAGTGGTATTTCATAAGAAACTCAAAATAAAATATTGCAAAATATTACAACGAAGGCTTCAAGTGAGTGATATGAGAAAAGCAACTCCTCAGGGTCATCGAATCTATGGAGATTTAGACAAAATTGATATCTTTGAATTAATAGTGACCATAAGGATTCTTTTGTTATATTGAATCCTTCAGTGCCAAAAAAGACAATCAAGCCCAAGGTAGAAAACGTCATTGTTAAAAAGAAGAAGTGTGAACAACCCCAAAATACTTTAACGGCTTATGAGAAGCTTTATGTGAAAAATAAAACAAGAAATGGGAGCAATAAACGGAGATCATTTTTGCCATACAAACACCAGCTATTCGGATTCTTCGCCAACATGCACGGATTAAGTAGAAATCTGCACCCCTTTTAAGATCGAATTACCAACTTTTTTAATTGTTGAGGATTCATCTAATTTTGACAATGTAGATTAGTTTAATGTACATAATATTTAGATAATAAACGTTAGGATTTATTTTTCTCTTGATAAAAAAATCAAGTGCTTATACTTCCCCTCAGTATAACGAGGAGATAATGGATTAATCTTTTATGAAATTATCCATATTTTCATGTGTGTATTATTAAAGAGTAACATTTGGTACACACGTATTTTTCTCATTTCATTTTATAATGGATAGAATCTAGAAACTGTCAATAAATTTTATCTTTTGCCTTCCTCAAACTCTCTCTTCACCCCATTAAAATGGAATTGTTTCTTTTTAGAGTATATTTTGTATTTTAAATTAGAAGAATTGTCAAATTCAATTTTATATTTGAAATGACATAATTAACAATAATTTATGCGGTACCCATAATAAATATTCGATCTTCCAACCTTATTAAAAATCTTATTAAGTCACTTCCTCAAATGACCATTGTTTTAAATGAGATTTTAACGCATTTTTTCTATCATCGTCTTGTTTCTCAACCGGCAAATGGAGTAACATAGGGTCCACAAAAATAGATATAGAACTTCTTTGGATTTTTACTTGTTTGTTTTGCATTGGTTTTTGTTCTTTATGTCAATAGAGAAAACAATGTGAAGAGAGTTTAAATAGGTATTTAAAAGTGATCTCTTAAATAAGTAAAGATAAAAAAGACAAAACGAGCAACATTAATTTATATCCCATATTGGATCTAGTAAATAAGTATCTTATAGTTTTCTTGATTAATAAGAATTGAAGAAATATAATTCTAAGGTACATTCCATAACAATGGCACGCGATACTTTTTTTCTTCTTCTATTAAAATGTTTAGCTGTAAAACTATATTTGAAGTTTAGTAAAATTTGAGACTTCAAAAAACAAAATATATTGACTGATCTCTTAAGATTCATGTAAAACAATACGGTAGATTATAAAGTTCAAGATCAAAGTAGAAAAATAAAGTAATAAAATGAAAACATATTTTTAATATAATAAAATTTCATATATAAATGAAAAGTACTCTTCTCACTTTCCCTTTAAATTTCTTCCTTTCCTTTTTTTCTCTATACACTCATGCACAAGAATGTTCTAGTAAAACGACAGCAAAATGTGTTCTCTTATGTTTTCCATGCAAGAAATAAACTCAAAATCAAAACTTACCGAAAATGTAATGAGATAGAAAGATATAGGGAGATCATTGTAATATATCATTACGAACATATCACTCATCTCCTAGAGCAAAGTAAAAAAAAACATAACACAAACTACATGTTAATATGTATCTGATCTTTACCTTACTAGAACCTTGCCTAATATCATCTTACAAATGATCTAACATGCATATCTTAAAATAAAAATTAATAATACATTTAATATATAATAATTTTCTATAATAAATCATACAATTTTCTACTACAAAACTTAAAATGGTTATTAAGTTGCATTTAAATTTTGGGGATGTTACAATATAAAAGATCTAAAATTGATTTGAATGTTATTTAGTTTTCACCTTAATAATTTTTCATATTAAAATTTAGTTCGTTATAAATATAATAACATGTAATCATCAACAATAGATGTATCGACATTAAGAAACTAAATAATTTTTTATTATTGCACACTGAAGGTAAATAAATAGGACCGATATGCACACTCTATTTAAACTATATTTATAGTTATTTGGAAATTTTATACATCAATAGAAAATATGAAAAATTAAAGCCCGATTCAAAACAATACATCCACATGGTTTATCTCCTAATGAAAAATTAAGTATTTCCCTTTTAAAATATTTTTTAAAATATACTTTCTACATAAGGACAATATTATGAATTTTAAATATAAAGTCTTTCCATCCATGGGTAATTTATGTTTTTTCAATTTTATTTTGTTATTCTTAATTTAGAAACCAACATGAAACTCGAAACCAATAAACAAACTAAATAAGTATCGACTAACAAGTAAACTGAAGCGGTTGCACTTAGCCATAAGCAGTTTAATACCGCCAAAACATAATAACAGACAAGTAATTTTCTGAAAGAGGGGCTATGATTTTAAATCCCAAATTTAATTTCCTTAAAGAAAAAAAAATAAAAATTATTTGGCCTAAAATTTTTTAGAAACCAATATAGGTATAACGTAAAACGAACTAGCAATTTCTTAATAATCTTAACACCTTCTGTGTGTAACTACCTCCTTAAATATCCAAGCTAACCGAGTTTCATTGAACTAAAATAATACAATAACAAATTGTTGTTTATATATAAATATCTCTCATCTATCGATCACTTTCAATATTCAATTCACTTTACCACATATCTCAATCTCTCTATTGAAACAAAATGCAGAAAACAAACTCAAATATAGAGATGTTAATGGTGCAAGCACTATCAATTCTTTGTACACCTCGCCCTTTCCATGATTTTACTTGCTTATCTCCAATTCAAGATAAACTTGACCCATTTTGTGGCATAAAAGACCAAATAAGTGACGATGGGTCTTTCGATTTTGATAACTTTTCTTTCATTCAAGATAATCCTGATTCATATTGTAGCACAAAAAACCAAATTGACAACAAAACTATCTTAGATTTTGAAGTCTTTGCTCCCGTTCAAGAAAAATCTGAATCACGTTGTAGCACCAATCAACAAATTCAAAAAAGTGATGAAGAAAATATTGAAGAACAAGAATTTAGTTTTGCACCCACTGATGTCCAAGGAATGCATATATTTGCCGAGGACATATTTGAAAGTGGAAAAGTCCGAGCATTACTCCCTACTTTTGACCAATCCCTTCAATTCTTCCCCACCACAAATAGCAATGCTTCACATCCTCGACCTCCGTTAAAGAACATCTTTATTAAGAATCCCATAAATCAACAATCAACATTGAGTGGTATTTCTAAAGAAACTCAAAATGAGATATTGCAAAATATTACAACGAAGGCTTCAAGTGAGTGTTATGAGAAAAACAACTCCTCAGGGTCATCGAATTTATGGAGATTTAGAAAAAATTGATATCTTTGAAGTAATAGTGACCATAAGGATTCTTTTGTTATATTGAATCCTTCAGTTCCAAAAAAGACAATCAAGCCCAAGGTAGAAAACGTCATTGTTAAAAAGAAGATGGGTGAACAACCCCAAAATACTTTAACGGCTTATGAGAAGCGTTATGTGAAAAATAAAACAAGAAATGAGAGCAATAAACAGAGATCATTTTTGCCATACAAACACCAGCTACTCGGATTCTTCACCAACATGCACGGATTAAGTAGAAATCGGCACCCCTTTTAAGATCGAATTACCAACTTTTTTAATTGTTGAGGATTCATCTAATTTTGACAATGTAGATTACTTTAATGTACATAATAATTAGATAATAAATGTTAGGATTTATTTTTCTCTTGATAAACAAATCAAGTGCTTATACTTCCCCTCATTATAATGAGGAGAGAATGGATTAATCTTTTATGAAATTATCCATATTTTCATGTGTGTATTATTAAGGAGTAACATTTGGTACACACGTATTTTTCTCATCTCATGTTATAATGGATAGAATCCTGAAACTGACAATAAATTTTATCTTTTGCCTTCATCAAACTCTCTCTTCACCCCATTTAAATGGAATTGCTTCTTTTTAGAGTATATTTTGTATTTTAAATTAGAAGAATTGTCAAATTCAATTTTCTATTTGAAATGACATAATTAACAATAATTTATGTGGTACCCATAATAAATATTCGATCTTCCAACCTTATTAAAAATCTTATTACGTCACTACCTTAAATTACTATTGTTTTAAATGAGATTTTAACGCATTTTTTCTATCATTGTCTTGTTTCTAAACCGGCAAATGGAGTAACATAGGGTCCACAAGAATAGATATAGAACTTCTATGGATTTTTAGTTATTTGTTTTTCTTTGCATTGGTTTTTGTTCTTTATGTCAATAGAGAAAAGAATGTGAAGAGAGTTTAAATAGGTATTTAAAAGTGATCTCTTAAATAAGTAAAGATAAAAAAGACAAAACGAGCAACATTAATTTATATCCCATACTGGATCTGGTAAATAACTATCTTATAGTTTTCTTGATTAATACGAATTGAAGAAATATAATTCTAAGGTACATTCCATAACAATGGCACGCGATACTTTTTTTCTTCTTCTATTAAAATGTTTAGCTGTAAAACTATATTTGAAGTTTAGTAACATTTGAGACTTCAAAAAACAAAATATATTGACTTATCTCTTAAGATTCAAGTAAAACAATACGGTAGATTATAAAGTCCAAGATCAAAATAGAAAAATAAATTAATAAAATGAAAACATATTTTTAATATAAGAAAATTTCATACATAAATGAAAAGTACTCTTCTCACTTTCCCTTTAAATTTCTTCCTTTCCTTTTGTTCTCTATACACTCATGCACAAGAATGTTCTAGTAAAACGACAGCAAAATGTGTTCTCTTATGTTTTCCATGCAAGAAATAAACTCAAAATGAAAACTTTCCGAAAATGTAATGAGATAGAAAGATATAGGGAGATCATTGTAATATATCATTACGAACATATCACTCATCTCCAAGAGAAAAGTAAAAAAAAAAACATAACACAAACTACATGTTAATATGTATATGATCTTTACCTTACTAGAACCTTGCCTAATATCATCTTACAAATGAACTAACATGCATATCTTAAAATAAAAATTAATAATACATTTAATATATAATAATTTTCTATAATAAATCATACAATTTTCTACTACAAAACTTAAAATGGTTATTAAGTTGCTTTTAAATTTCGGGGATGTTACAATATAAAAGATCTAAAATTGATTTGAATGTTATTTAGTTTTCACCTTAATAATTTTTCATATTAAAATTTAGTTCGTTATAAATATAATAACATGTAATCATTAACAATAGATGAATCGACATTAATAAACTAAATAATTTTTTATTATTGCACACTGAAGGAAAATAAATAGGACCGATATGCACACTCTATTTCAACTATATTTATAGTTATTTGGAAATTTTATAAATCAATAGAAAATATGAAAAATTAAAGCCCGATTCAAAACAATACATCCACATGGTTTATCTCCTAATGAAAAATTAAGTTGTTCCCTTTTAAAATATTTTTTAAAATATACTTTCTACATAAGGACAATATTATGAATTTTAAATATAAAGTCTTTTCATCCATGGTTAATTTATGTTTTTTCAATTTTATTTTGTTATTCTTAATTTAGAAACCAACATGAAACTCGAAACCAATAAACAAACTAAATAAGTATCGACTAACAAGTAAACTAAAGCGGTCGCACTTAGCCATAAGCAGTTTAATACCGCCAAAACATAATAACAGACAAGTAATTTTCTGAAAGAGGGGCTATGATTTTAAATCCCTAATATAATTTCCTTAATGAAAAATAAAAAAATTATTTGGCCTAAAATTGTTTAGAAACCAATATAGGTATAACTTAAAACGAACTAGCAATTTCTTAATAATCTTAACACCTTCCGTGTGTAACTACCTCCTTAAATATCCAAGCTAACCGAGTTTCATTGAACTTAAATAATACAATAACAAATTGTTGTTTATATATAAATATCTCTCATTTATCGATCACTTTCAATATTCAATTCACTTTACCACATATCTCAATCTCTCTATTGAAACAAAATGCAGAAAACAAACTCAAATATAGAGATGTTAAGGGTGCAAGCACTATCAATTCTTTGTACACCTCGCCCTTTCTATGATTTTACTTGCTTATCTCCAATTCAAGATAAACTTGACCCATTTTTTGGCATAAAAGACCAAATAAGTGACGATGGATCTTTCGATTTTGATAAATTTTCTTTCATTCAAGATAATCCTGATTCATATTGTAGCACAAAAAACCAAATTGACAATAAAACTATTTTAGATTTTGAAGTCTTTGCTCCCGTTCAAGAAAAATCTGAATCACGTTGTAGCACCAATCAAAAAATTCAAAAAAGTGATGAAGAACAAGAATTTAGTTTTGCATGCACTGATGTCCAAGGAATGCATATATTTGCCGAGGACATATTTGAAAGTGGAAAAGTCCGAGCATTACTCCCTAATTTTGACCAATCCCTTCAATTCTTACCCACAACAAATAACAATGCTTCACATCCTCGACCTCCGCTAAAGAACATCTTTATTAAGAATCCCATAAATCAACAATCAACATTGAGTGGTATTTCATAAGAAACTCAAAATAAAATATTGCAAAATATTACAACGAAGGCTTCAAGTGAGTGATATGAGAAAAGCAACTCCTCAGGGTCATCGAATCTATGGAGATTTAGACAAAATTGATATCTTTGAATTAATAGTGACCATAAGGATTCTTTTGTTATATTGAATCCTTCAGTGCCAAAAAAGACAATCAAGCCCAAGGTAGAAAACGTCATTGTTAAAAAGAAGAAGGGTGAACAACCCCAAAATACTTTAACGGCTTATGAGAAGCTTTGTGTGAAAAATAAAACAAGGAATGGGAGCAATAAACGGAGATCATTTTTGCCATACAAAAACCTGCTATTCGAATTCTTCACCAACATGCACGGATTAAGTAGAAATCTGCACCCCTTTTAAGATCGAATTACCAACTTTTTTAATTGTTGAGGATTCATCTAATTTTGACAATGTAGATTAGTTTAATGTACATAATAATTAGATAATAAACGTTAGGATTTATTTTTCTCTTGATAAAAAAATCAAGTGCTTATACTTCCCCTCATTATAATGAGGAGAGAATGGATTAATCTTTTATGAAATTATCCATATTTTCATGTGTGTATTATTAAAGAGTAACATTTGGTACACACGTATTTTTCTCATTTCATGTTATAATGGATAGAATCCTGAAACTGACAATAAATTTTATCTTTTGCCTTCATCAAACTCTCTCTTCACCCCATTTAAATGGAATTGTTTCTTTTTAGAGTATATTTTGTATTTTAAATTAGAAGAATTGTCAAATTCAATTTTCTATTTGAAATGACATAATTTACAATAATTTATGTGGTACCCATAATAAATATTCGATCTTCCAACCTTATTAAAAATCTTATTAAGTCACTACCTCAAATGACCATTGTTTTAAATGAGATTTTAACGAGTTTTTTCTATCATTGTCTTATTTCTCAACCGGAAAATGGAGGAACATAGGGTCCACAAAAATAGATATAGAACTTCTTTGGATTTTTACTTGTTTGTTTTTCTTTGCATTGGTTTTTGTTCTTTATGTCAATAGAGAAAACAATGTGAAGAGAGTTTAAATAGGTATTTAAAAGTGATCTCTTAAATAAGTAAAGATAAAAAAGACAAAACGAGCAACATTAATTTATATCCCATACTGAATGTTATTTAGTTTTCACCTTAATAATTTTTCATATTAAAATTTAGTTCGTTATAAATATAATAACATGTAATCATCAACAATAGATGTATCGACATTAAGAAACTAAATAATTTTTTATTACTGCACACTGAAGGAAAATAAATAGGACCGATATGCACACTCTATTTTAACTATATTTATAGTAATTTGTAAATTTTATAAATCAATAGAAAATATGAAAAATTAAAGCCCGATTCAGAACAATATATCCACATGGTTTATCTCCTAATGAAAAATTAAGTATTTCCCTTTTAAAATATACTTTCTACATAAGGACAATATTATGAATTTTAAATATAAAGTCTTTCCATCCATGGTTAATTTATGTTTTATTTTTGTTATTCTTAATTTAGAAACCAACATGAAACTCGAAACCAATAAACAAACTAAATAAGTATCGACTAACAAGTAAACTGAAGCGGATGCACTTAGCCATAAGAAGTTTAATACTGCCAAAACATAATAACAGACAAGTAATTTTCTGAAAGAGGGGCTATGATTTTAAATCCCAAATTTAATTTCCTTAATGAAAAAAAAATAAAAATTATTTGGCCTAAAATTGTTTAGAAACCAATATGGGTATAACGTAAAACGAACTAGCAATTTCTTAATAATCTTAACACCTTCCGTGTGTAACTACCTCCTTAAGTATCCAAGCTAATCGAGTTTCATTGAACTAAAATAATACAATAACAAATTGTTGTTTATATATAAACATCTCTCATTTATCGATCACTTTCAATATTCAATTCACTTTACCACATATCTGAATCTCTCTATTGAAACAAAATGCAGAAAACAAACTCAAATATAGAGATGTTAAGGGTGCAAGCACTATCAATTCTTTGTACACCTCGCCCTTTCCATGATTTTACTTGCTTATCTCCAATTCAAGATAAACTTGGCCCATTTTTTGGCATAAAAGACTAAATAAGTGACGATGGATCTTTCGATTTTGATAACTTTTCTTTCATTCAAGATAATCCTGATTCATATTGTAGCACAAAAAACCAAATTGACAACAAAACTATTTTCGATTTTGAAGTCTTTGCTCCCGTTAAAGAAAAATATGAATCACGTTGTAGCACCAATAAATAAATTCAAAAAAGTGATGAAGAAAATAATGAAGAACAAGAATTTAGTTTTGCATGCACTGATGTCAAAGGAATGCATATATTTGCCGAGGACATATTTGAAACTGGAAAAGTCCGAGCATTACTCCCTACTTTTGACCAATCCCTTCAATTCTTCCCCACCACAAATAACAATGCTTCACATCCTCGACCTCTGCTAAAGAACATCTTTATTAAGAATCCCATAAATCAACAATCAACATTGAGTGGTATTTCTAAAGAAACTCAAAATGAGATATTGCAAAATATTACAACGAAGGCTTCAAGTGAGTGTTATGAGAAAAGCAACTTCTCTGGGTCATAGAATCTATGGAGATTTAGACAAAATTTATATCTTCGAAGTAATAGTGACCATAAGGATTATTTTGTTATATTGAATCCTTCAGTGCAAAAAAAGACAATCAAGCCCAAGGTAGAAAACGTCATTGTTAAAAAGAAGAAGGGTGAACAACCCCAAAATACTTTAATGGCTTATAAGAAGCTTTATGAGAAAAATAAAATAAGAAATGGGAGCAATAAACGAAGATCATTTTTGCCATACAAACACCAGCTCTTCGGATTCTTCACCAACATGCACGGATTAAGTAGAAATCTGCACCCCTTTTAAGATTGAATTACCAACTTTTTTAATTGTTGAGGATTCATCTAATTTTAACAATGTAGATTAGTTTAATGTACATAATAATTAGATAATAAACGTTGGGATTTATTTTTCTCTTGATAAAAAAATCAAGTGCTTATACTTCCCCTCATTATAATAAGGAGAGAACGGTTTAATCTTTTATGAAATTATCCATATTTTCATGTGTGTATTATTAAAGAGGGGCGATATGCTACGCATTCGCTCCTAAGTCATAGTCTTTAGTGCAACATGAGTTACAAATCAAACTCAAGTCACTTCTTCTTCATAAAAGACTCAAAAGCAAACATCAAACCTTTTTATCCTTCGAGATTAAATTGGAAAAAAAATTTCATAAAAGAGTGTTGTTAACTCTTGGTTCTACTGCAAACAGGTAACGCCTAAGTCTCCAATGGTCGAGTTGCATACACCTAACTGCGAGAACTGAGGTTTAACCCTACTCGGGTAAAACATTTGAACCAACCTGTGGTCTTGTTTTCCCGAACTATGTTTGCTCTAATTTCTCGTACCAGACGAGAATACGTAGGCACAAGACGGCGATATCTTGGCGAGCAACCTTACCCCCCTTCACCCGTAGTTTTCCGAACTACGTTGACTCTGACTTTCCCATTGCACGAGGGAGTATGTAGGCATAGAGTGGCGATGCTCTATCGATTCTATTTTCTTTTCTTCTGTCTTTGTGGCCTGTAGCTTAGATAGATGAATACCCTTTAGATAGATAACAAGCGTGGATCCCTTTGAGTACGACGGACGTGAGGGGTGTTAATACCTTCCCCTTGCGTAACCGGCTCCCGAACCCATGATTTGGTTGCGATGACCTGTCTTATCCTGTTTTCATAGGTTTTCTCTAATCGTTTCCTTTCCCTCTCTTTGGGATAAATAACGAACGGTGCCGACTCTTCTGTCTTCCGCCGGCTCCCTTTTTCGCAGTAGCGACAGCTGGCGACTCTGCTGTAGAACCTGGTTCCCTATGCGAGTCAATCCTAGCGCTTGTGTGTTTATTTTTGGTTGTGTTTATGTGTTGTACTTTATCTGCATTTGCATTTTACTTTCAGCATGATATATATCATTTTGCTGTGCTGTTGGGTGGGAATGTTCCACTGAGAGATAAGTCAAAACCCAGGCTTGAGTACAACCATAGCATTAGAAGTGGAAAGTAGTGGTGAACCTGTATGTTTGGCATGCACTAGTTCCCATTGTCGCTACTGCGAAAAACGAGACCGGCAAGACAGAAGAGTCGCCACCTTTCGTTATTTATCCCTCAGAACGGGAAAGGAAACGATCGGAAAAAACTTGACGAAAAGGTATAAGACAAGGTCATCGCAACCATTGTCTGGATTCGGGAGTCGGTTACGCAAGGGGAAGGTATTAGCACCCCTCACGTCCATCGTACTCGATGGGATCCACGCTTGTTGTGTTTATCT
This sequence comes from Lathyrus sativus, assembly GCA_963859935.3. Taxonomy (NCBI): domain Eukaryota; kingdom Viridiplantae; phylum Streptophyta; class Magnoliopsida; order Fabales; family Fabaceae; genus Lathyrus; species Lathyrus sativus. Next base: position 14,830,298 of record OZ012739.1, on the reverse strand, counting down.
GACGGGTTTGTTACATCTATCTACACTAAAGGTCTGGTCTGAAAAGAAAAGAAAATGACTCGGCAAAGCGTCGCACTTTATGCCTACGTATTCCCGTTTGGAACGAGAAATCAGAGTCAACGTAGTTCGCCTAACTACGGGGAAAGGTTGCTCGCCAAGATATCGCATCTTGTGCCTACGTACTTTCACACGGCATGAAAGATCAGAGCAAACGTAGTTTGGGACACGAGAGACACAGGTTTGTCTTTTTTATCCGAGTAGGGTTAATAGACGGTTCCAGCAGTTGGTGTATGCAGCTCGACCATTGGAGACTTAGGCGTTTACCGTTCGCGGTAGAACCGGGAGTTAACAGAACTCTCCTTCTGAAAAAAGGTTTCTAAGGGATTAAAGGTCCAAGAGGACAAAAAGAATTTAATCTTTGTCTTCTGTTTTTTAGAGAAGTATCTTTTATGGATGTTTGCAACTGATATCGCACTAGAGACTATGACCTGAGAGTGAATGCGTCGCATGTCACCCAAAGGGTACCATACTAAGCATCCAGACTGTTGAAAAGAAACTCACCAACAATCCTTTCTCAGATAGCTTAAGGCTCGTAACGTACGACGTCAATTAACCTTTATTACTGTATCTTGATTTATTTGCAGATGAGAAGAGAAACGACGCACTAAAGGGGAACTGATCTAATCCTAAAGTTGTCATGCAAAATGGACCTATGGTTGAGGTTAGGAGGGAACTACCTAATGTTATCATGCATGGTTAAGATCCTAATGTCTGTCATAACTTCTCTTGAACAAGAGAAGTCAGAGTTCCTAGGGGAACATGGCACAGGAAAGCAACAACAAAAGAAATAACTGTAAATAAAATGCATGCAATGCAACAAACAAGCATAAGGAGTCTCACTCAACTTCTAAACAATCAAGGCACAAAGGCCACACACCACACAGGCAAGGAAGCTGAGCTCAACCAAATACCAGCAAGCAAAGTCACTCAGTAAAAATACAAGCAGAGGGAGAAACTCAACCTCTATATGCAAACAAGCAAAGGGAGCTAATCTCAACCTTTCAATGCTCTTAAGCCTAGAAACATCTATATGGGAAACCTAGTCTAATGCAACACACAGTCAATCAGTCACACAAGCAAAGCAGAGCAGTCAGAAAAAACAGCAGGCAAAACTACTCAACAGCAAAGCAGATAAACAGCAAACAGACAAACAGATGCAAGCAAACAACTTCAAGAAATATCCAAGAGGAAAATCCATCTTCATGCTTCAACAAACTCCAACACAAGATAAGAGAAACAACATCAAAAATATTGGATTGATGATGGGAAGCAGGAAGGAAACCAAAGGAATCCCTCCTGACACTCAACCAGTCATCAGAGAAAGGCATCCTCAAAGGTTCTACCTATTGTAAAATGCCACACATCCTTCCAAAGGAAGGATGATGCTTTCACATAAGAACCTTGAATCATAGGATGAGAATGGAAAGCAAACAAAGCAATCCATGTTTAATGAAGAAAGGAAACTACTTCTAAGCTCTTTCCTAAACCCTAATTCCTATAAGCTACAAAAAGAGCTACTAAAAGGAAAGAAGAACTCCAAGCCAAGCTCCACAATCAACTCCACAGAAGCTACAACATGCCCACAACAACATCCAAGAAGAATCACAAGCTCATCATGCACCAAAAGCCACCAATGAAGGCAAAACAAAACAAGCACCAAGTTAAGAGCACCAATTGAACAACCTAATTGTAAATTCTATCTAAAATAGAAAACTAGATTCTAAAAATCTATAAATTTTTCTAAGGGAACATGTAAGTGTTAGGAACCTATAGTTCATATATCAGAGCCTAATTCAATTTCTAAGGCAACTAATAAAACCCTAAGTTGTAAAGTGTCAAAAGGAAGCCATGAAAGGGAAGGCTCTAAAACCCTAATCTAAAACAGAACCTATGATTATCTAAAAATCAAAAGAAAATTCCTGAGGGAACATACATCTCTAATATACAATCTAGGAAAAAATCTCATCCAAATTCATTACCAATTGGCCATACAAAATTCAGCAAAAACAGACATCAAATATGCAATTTTAATGGACATTACAATAAAAGAAAAATCACAATTTAATCAAATTAAATCCTAAAAATATAAAATCAGCTCCTAAAAAATCCTAAGGCATTCAAGAATCATAGAAAAAATTCTCATAATTTGTTGATCATTTTTACTAATTTTAATGTATTAATAACAAACAGCTATCAAAAATAAAAGAAAAGAAAATAATATGAAAATATGGAAGGGGTGTATTCAGTAACAATCCAAGGTAAAACTGGGTTGGGCCTCGTTACGGGGGGTGCAAGTAGCGAATTGGTTTAAGCCCGGTAGAAGTCACTTATCCAAGTGACGTCGTTTTGATGCATGCACGCGTGGCTTGCTCGCAGCTATTGGATGAGAGTAAGAAGTCTTCGTTTTGGACACGATCGGGCGGCATCGCATTCATCTTCTCCGTTTTAAAAAAACCAGGCGCGAATGCAGAATCCGGTCGCTACCGGCCGGAGCTTCGTCGGAAATAACTCCAACATCCTATCTCTCTCGATACTCCACCAATCAACACGCTTCTTGAATGAAAATCATAGCAAATTTCGCAAGGATCACGATTATGGCACTCAACAGGATTAAAACTCCAAGATCAAAGAGATATCTCACCAAATAGAAATCGTGTTCCACCTAAAATTGTCTCTAATTCTCAAATTCTTGATCCTAATTTCATCTATATCTCTTCCTGATCCTAATCGCATGTTCAATTTGATCTAACTCGTCCTAAAACTATAGGAAAGTTGAAGTTTACATACCGGTCTCGGAGCTTCGAACTGGAGTAGTTAGAGCTTGAATTCTTGTGCCAAAATGTGCAGAATTCTTTGTTGAAGCTTGCTGGAGGTGATAGGATCCTTGATTGCTCCTAAAATTGCCTTGAATTGAAATTCAATTTCTCACTTTCTTCCTTGAAACTTCAATGGCTATCTCTGAGTTCTTCACCAAGTGAGCACCAACCTTGATCAAAATTCGTTCCTGAACTTATATAGAATGCAACGGAATGTTTTATAGGCCCATGGAAAGCCCAATTCATGTGATCCAAAATCCAAAATTTCCTTCAAAACTTGAACATGGTGTACACGAATTTTGCCTTAGTTCCTTGCTCTAGAAGCTTCACTTAGCTTACACAATACACCTTGAATGTGATTGAATCAAAAGGAGCCTTCAATTCAGCCTTGTGAATGATTTTTGATGTGTTACTTATTTGTGAAGTAACAAACCATATCACCACAAAATTGACCTCAAATGGAAATTCTAAAAATGCCAATGTATTTAGAATTGTTTTTCTGATCAAAATGAGTATTCATATGGTCCATTTTGAGCACAAATGAATAAATCATGAATTTTTCAATCAAATGCCTTTAAATTCTTCCTTTTGCAAAATTTCTCAAACCAAGTCTCTCCCTAAGCCAAAACAAATCATCATGAGTATATGGTTGACCTAAAAACATCATTTTGAGCAAGTTTTGTGTTGAACAAAATTGCATTTGAAGCTTACAAGATGGAGAAAATGACCTATAATGCCAAATTACCTATAATCTTACTTTCCCAAAATACCCCTAGCTTGTAAACCTCATAACTTGAGTTATACAAATCAGATATAAGACTTCTAGTACAATTTGGAAAGCTAAGATCAAGACCTACAACTTTCATGTTGGCCAAAAGTTTAGGAGAAATACCCTTCTAAGTCAAAAGTTCCTTGGAAGTTGGTTGACTTTCACAGACAAATTTCACATTCCTCAGATGACCTGTAACTTGTCTGGACCATAACTTGAGTTCTATAAATCCAATGGAGGACTTCTAGTACTCAAATTAAAGCTAATAGCATGCTCTACAAGTTTTATGTTTGCAAAAAGTGGAAATGAAATTTGCATCTTGAGATAAGTGGTCTTGAAGTTAGGCACTAAATAAGGGATTTTACCCTGAGAACCCTAATTTAGCAACTTCTTACACTATGAACTTTTCTTGGATTGATCTTGGAATATCATATCATGTGTCTCAACACAACTAACTAATGAAACATAAACCAAGTAAGAAAAGGTTAGGCAAATTTTGGGGTGCAACAGCTGCCCCTATTCAAGCGGTCTTGGACCCGATTGGATGAAAAACGAACGGCTTTCAGGCAATCGAGGTAGAAGACGATTGAATACCAGAGAACCCGGAAATTTGCTAACCGAAGAAATAAATTTCTAAACTTCTTGGGAACACCACATCCAAACAATTGAATCTGGTTGTCACAGCAACAACCGGTCAATCCTTCGATAAAGAGCCTGATTTCAACATCAACCACCTGCGTGACGCCATAGGTGTTGAATCAACAATGAACGCTGCCATAAGCAAGCACTATGTAAAGCACGACATCAATATCCTCGATCCTCCATTTCTACAGAAACGGCATACGCTAAATACAAGCGAGAATTGCCAATATCTCTCACCTTCCATTTCCTCGGAAACAGGCATACGCTAAATAAAAGCGAGTCTCGTCAATATCTATGACCTTCCATTTCCTCTGAAATGGGCATACACTAAATAAAAGCGAGTACTGTCAATATCTCTGACCTTCCATTTCCTAAGAAACGGGTATACGCTAATAAAAGCAAGCATCGTCAATATCTCTGACCTTCCGTTTCCCGGAAACGGGCATACGCTAAATACAAGCGAGAATCGTCAATATCTCTGACCTTCCATTTCCTCGGAAATGGGTATACGCTAAATAAAAGCGAGCATCGTCAATATCACTGACCTTCCATTTCCTAAAAAACGGGCATATGCTAAATAAAAGTGAGCTGTCAATATCACTGACCCTCCATTTCCTCGGAAATGGGCATACGCTAAATAAAAGCGAGAATCGTCAATATCTCTGACCTTCCATTTCCTCGGAAATGGGCATACGCTAAATAAAAGTGAAGCATCATCAATATCTCTGACCTTCCGTTTCCTAAGAAACGGGTATACGTTAATAAAAGCGAGTACTGTCAATATCTCTGACCTTCCATTTCTTAAGAAACGGGCATACGCTAAATAAAACCGAGAATCGTCAATATCTCTGACCTTCCATTTCCTCTAAGAAACGGGCATACGCTAAATAAAAGTGAGCAATGTCAATATCTCTAACCTTCCATTTCATAAGAAACGGGTATACGCTAATAAAAGCGAGCATCGTCAATATCTCTGACCTTCCGTTTCCTCGGAAACGGGCATACGCTAAATACAAGCGAGAATCGTCAATATCTCTGACCTTCCGTTTCCTCGGAAACGGGTATACGCTAAATAAAAGCGAGCATCGTCAATATCTCTGACCTTCCATTTCCTAAGAAACGGGCATACGCTAAATAAAAGCGAGTCTCGTCAATATCGCTGACCTTCCATTTCCTAAGAAACGGGCATACGCTAAATAAAAGCGAGTACTGTCAATATCACTGACCTTCCATTTCCTAAGAAACGGGCATACGCTAAATAAAAGCGAGCAATGTCAATATCTCTGACCTTCCGTCTCCTCGGAAACGGGAATACGCTAAATAAAAGCGAGCAATGTCAATATCAATGGCCTTCCTTTTCCTAAGAAACGGGCATACGCTAAATAAAAGCGAGCATCGTCAATATCACTGACCTTCCATTTCCTAAGAAACGGGCATACGCTAAATAAAAGCGAGCTGTCAATATTACTGACCCTCCATTTCCTCGGAAATGGGCATACGCTAAATAAAAGCGAGAATCGTCAATATCTCTAACCTTCCATTTCCTCGGAAACGGGTATACGCTAAAAAAAAGCGAAGCATCATCAATATCTCTGACCTTCCGTTTCCTAAGAAACGGGTATACGTTAATAAAAGCGAGTACTGTCAATATCTCTAACCTTCCATTTCCTAAGAAACGGGCATATGCTAAATAAAAGCGAGAATCGTCAATATCTCTGACCTTCCATTTCCTCTAAGAAACGGGCATACGTTAAATAAAAGCAAGCAATGTCAATATCTCTGACCTTCCATCTCCTAAGAAACGGGTATACGCTAATAAAGGCGAGCATCGCCAATATCTCTAATCTTCCGTTTCCTTGGAAACGGGCATATGCTAAATACAAGCGAGAATCGTCAATATCTCTGATCTTCCGTTTCCTCGGAAACGGGTATACGCTAAATAAAAGCGAGCATCGTTAATATCTCTGACCTTCCGTTTCCTAAGAAACGGGCATACGCTAAATAAAAGCGAGTACTGTCAATATCACTGACCTTCCATTTCCTAAGAAACGGGCATACGCTAAATAAAAGCGAGTACTGTCAATATCACTGACCTTCCATTTTCGCAGAAACGGGCATACGCTAAATAAAAGCGAGCAATGTCAATATCTCTGACCTTCCGTCTCCTCGGAAATGGGAATACGCTAAATTAAAGCGAGCAATGTCAATATCTCTGACCTTCCATTTCCTAAGAAACGGGCATACACTAAATAAAAGCGAGTATTGTCAATATCACTGACCCTCCATTTCCTAAGAAACAGGCATACGCTAAATAAAAGCGAGTATTGTCAATATCACTGACCTTCCATTTCCTAAGAAACGGGCATACGCTAAATAAAAGCGAGTACTATCAATATCACTGACCTTCCATTTCCTAAGAAACGGGCATACGCTAATAAAAGCGAGTATTGTGCCTCTGAAGACTTGAACGAGCATCTCTGCGGGGAAATTCTAACATCAGCTGCCAGACATCCATTTTGAACAAAAATGGGTAACAACTTCGAAGGTATAATCATGAAGCTTTCAATGTCGACGTAACAGCCAACCGAGGAAGACTGTACTGGGGAATTTCTGGCGTCAACTGCCAGACACTTACCTTGACAACAAGTAGTGACTTCAAGGTCTAATCCACGAAATTTTTCCTTTTAAAACACGGACGTAACAGCAATCCGAGGAAAATTCCGCTGGGGAAGAAGAGAAACTTAACCAAGCAACTCTGATGAGGGAGCACATGATAAGACGAACATGATCATCACATATCTATTGTCAAGAATTTGAACATCCGACACCATCCTGAACAAGAATTCCAGACCTGCAGGGAAAACACCTGAAAATAAAGAGGTAACCAACCTGGCTTATGTTTCAAAATGAATATGTTTGACAATGGCGTAATGCTCCATACGAAATGGAATGTTACGTATTTAGGTAAGTTGCTATGCCATGCAGGTATGATGCAAATGCAGGCTGCAATTACAGGCACTGGCTGCCGGAGAAAAACTGGATACATAACCGCTTCAGCATGCCAAATGCTGAAGACAAAGCCAAATCCGCTGGGGATAATCGGATACCATAGAATTATTCCAGCAAGGTAAATGCTGAAAAGGGTAAGCTAACTCCACTAGGGAAAGAAGCAATCCTGCTGGGGAACTAGCTTAACAAATCCGTAGCTACGAACTCTGCAGAAGATGATCAACCTACTGGAGGAAAGATAACCTGCTGGAGAACACAAAGAACAATCCTGCGTGGAGATGAAATTTCCAACCACTGACAACCTGGTTGTGCCCTGTGAGGACTTCACTGGGGATTAAATGTGCACACGACCACTGCTGGGGATGCAACTTACTACCTGATCGCTGGCTAGCTCGCATCAGACTCTTGTGGGGATAAAGATGCAACTTCCATCTGCTGGGAATGGATAGAATCACATAAATTCTGCTCCTACGTTAAAGGACTCTGTCTAGGGAAACGCGACCCTTTAGCTGTTTGCTGCGAAGGTAACGACCCTGCAAAATATGAGCAGCAACAAGATATCCTATACAACAAGAAACATCCAGGTCAATAGCCGTGACAATCGCTCAGTCAATTCAAAGTTTTAACAATTATTGGCCGAGGCCCGCAAGCTTATGCACGTGCAAGTTTATCAAAAACATCGGCGTTTTCCACAAACAAAACAGCAAAAGTTAAAACAAGAACAAAACATCAAGTACTGAATAGTATGCGTTTTATTGATAATGGGCCTGTAAATAGACAAAGTTTTGTACAATGGATGCAACTCCTGAAAAGAGGTGAAGGTGAGAAGATACTTAGAAAGGGGGGGGGGGTTGAATAAGTATGACAAATAATCAAAGATTCAAACACAGTTATTTTTATCCTGGTTCGTTGAACTCAACTACTCTAGTACACCCTCTCAAGAGTGATTTGCCTTTCTCAGTCAAGGACTTAATCCACTATTTAATCAAACAGATTACAATAGTAACACCTAAGAATAACTGTTCTTAGTCTTCTCAAGAGCTACTGATCCCAACTGGATCCTCTTAAGGAAACCTTTTACAATCAATGTAGAACTATTACAAGAGTAAGAGTGATTCTAAAAAGCTATTATCACAACTGTGATATTTCTCTTAAGTTTAAGAACAATGTTACAGCAAAATAGAATAATAGAGCTTTTGAGAGATTTGCTTTGATAAGTAATTTTTGCAATAAGTTCTGTCACTTGAAGAAGATGAATTGGACTTCTTTATATAGGCACTTAGATCCATGAAGTCTTCTCAACGTTGGAGACTGTGCTGAAAAATCCTGGTGCCTTTTGTCTTCACGTTGCAGAAACTTTCCTTAGAATGGAATGCACAGATAAAACCTTTTTGTCTGTGTTCCTGTGTCTATCATAAAAGAGGAAAGAGCTGTTGAGATATGCCAACGGACATATTCAAATCTTCTTCACTAAGTAAGTTCAGCTATCAACATCAGAGTCTGGATCTTCAGAATCTCCAGAGTATAGATCTTCTGGATCTTCAGAGTCTTGGGATGTTCTTCAGATTATGCTGAATCAGAGTATATGCAGCTTGTGTGCTTGAGCGTGTAGTTCTGTCAGATCAGAGTCTTTTATATCAGATTCTCAATACTATGCAGCGCAGTATCTTCAGAGTCTTCTGATGACTAAGCTTCTGAACTCTCAGAGTCTTCTATTCTTTAGAGGCTTCTGCTTCAGAATCTTCAGTAGGCAGCACTCAGATTCTTCTGGAGACAGCGTTTAGATATTCATTTAAGATGCTCTTGAACCTTTGAAGCCTTTCATAATATCATTGTTCAGATCCAAATTTGCTCTTTAAGAATATTTTCTTTAGTACCCGTAGCAAACAGTCTAGAACAAATTTAGAGTATATAATTCTTGAATACAAAATTCATAAGTGTTATCATCAAAATATAGAGATATTACTAAGAAACAATTTGTGTTCTTACAATCTCCCCCTTTTTGATGATGACAAAACATGAGAAATTTTGTTCAATAAAAAGTATGAATTATAACTCCCCTTGAGATTAACAATCTCCCCCTGAAATGAATACTCTAATAGAAGAAAACACTTCCCTTTTTGATTGAGTATATTTCATATTCAGAGCCTGATGCAAGAGGTTTGACTTTCAGAATCAAATCTTGATGCCAGATAATTATGACTTCCTTCAGTCAGAGTGCCTGGTTATCATTTTGCTTGAATTATCTTTCAGAGTAAAGGTATCAGAGTAAGATATCAGAGTTGATTGAATACTCAGATTTGCTTTAAAGATCAGGTTCTGGTTGGAAAAGTCTCAGGGTAACTTCAATGAATTATGTCAGATATATCAATGTAATCTGAAAGACTTAAATTCAAAGTAAGTTAACAAAATGTCTGAATTTCAGTTTTAGTAATTGCTTATAGGTTGAACAATCAGATTCTCTTTTTCTCCCCCTTTTTGTCATAATCAAAAAGATTTTTAAAGACATAAGATACAGAAGAAAAAAAACATATAGAAGCAAAAACATCAACTTTCATTTAAACAGATCAGAGTTCAGATCAAACAGAGTCACACAAGAACAGATAGATGCCACAGATGAAGAAGAAGCAGATGCAGTAGCAGTAGTGTTCTTATCAGACTGGTTCTCTTCAGAAGCTTGTTCAACCATTTCAGATGCAGGAGCCTCTGGAGGAGCAGCTTCCAGAAGCAACACAGGAGGAGGAGGAGGAATGTTCATCAGAGTTATCTTGATTAACTCTGCAAACTGAGTCTTTGCAAGCTTAGAACATTTAGCTCTAATTTTTAAAGCAACTTTGTTGAACATCCACATGAAATGTTTCTAAGAAGCATTTGAAACAACCGGATCCAAACTTGACAAGCACACTTCCTTAACACGAGCATACTCAGAATCTATCTCCTTCTTGAATATTTCAAACATAGTATTAACACATGATCCTAGATCTGACTGTTCAGAGGGTTTAGGATTTTGGTAGAGGTTGAAGAGTAAGCAAAAATGCATAAGTGTAGTGAGTGTGAAAAGTGTGAAAATGGTGTGATAGGTGGTATTTATAGAAAACCAAAAAAGCAGACATTGGGCACATCAATAGACACGTACGCACGTTTACACATAGCATTTAATAAAAATAATCATTTCAATTTAAAGATATGACAAATGGGGGGAAATCCAAGAAAAATGAGATTTTCAAAGCAGTACCTCAAACGTCAATTCAGTAGAGCACTCCATCTTTTCAGATTTTGAGTGACACGTGTTTGCTTGCATGTGCATCTGATGTCTCTCAAGAAATGAAACGTTTCCAACGTTCAGATCTTCTGAGTTTGTTAGTTCAGAGTTTCACACAAATAAATCAATCAAAGATAAATGAACAAATAATCAGATGAAATACTTCAGATCTTTAAACATTTTGCATCTGATAAGTTGCCTCTGATAAATATTACTCTGGACAAAAAATCCATACAAATATTTTTTAGAATGAACTTAAACCTATCTTCAGCAAGGGGTTTTGTGAAAATATCAGCCCATTGATGATCTGTATCAAGAAAAGCTAGACTTATTACACCCTTTTGAACATAGTCTCTGATGAAGTGATGTTTAATTTCTATATGTTTAGCCTTAGAGTGTAAGATTGGATTTTTTGACAAACATATAGCAGAAGTATTATCACAGAAGATAGAAAGATTACTCTCATAGATCTGATAATCTTCTAGCTGACTCTTCATCCAGAGCATCTGCGTACAACATCCAGCAGCAGCAATGTATTCTGCCTCTGTAGTTGATAGTGCAATAGTGGGTTGCTTCTTGTTGTACCATGAGATCAGATGACTTCCAAGCAACTGACAGCTTTCAGAAGTGCTTTTACGTTCAACTCTGTCTCCAGCATAATCAACATCACAGAATCCAACTAATGAAAATTCATCAGATCTTCTGTAACACAGACCCATGTTAGTAGTACCTTTCAGATACCTTAGAATCCTCTTAACAGCTGTTAAGTGTGATTCTCTAGGATCTGATTGGAATCTTGCACATAAGCAGACACTAAACAGAATATCAGGTCTAGAAGCAGTCAAGTATAGAAGAGATCCTATCATACCTCTGTAGAGTTTCTGATCTACCTTCTTACTTACCTCTTCCTTACCAAGAGTGATTGTAGGGTGCATTGGAGTCTTTGCCATCTTACTATCAACCATGTTGAACTTCTTCAGAAGCTCTTTAACATATTTGGTCTGATGTATGTAGGTGCACTCTGGAGTCTGGTTGACTTGGATTCCCAAAAAGAATCTCAATTCTCCCATCATGCTCATCTCAAACTCTGCCTGCATACATTTAGCAAACTCCTTTCCAAGCATAATATTTGTTGATCCAAAAATAATATCATCTACATATATTTGACAAATCAACAGATCTTTCTTAAGAGTTTTACAGAATAAAGTTGTATCCATTTTTCCTCTGATAAAATTTTTCTCCAGAAGGAAATTGCTCAACCTTTCATACCAAGCTCTGGGAGCTTATTTTAAACCATAAAGAGATTTCTTTAGTTTAAAAACATGATCTGGAAAGTTTTCACTTTCAAAACCAGGAGTTTGGTGGACATATACTTCCTCTTCTATAATACCATTAAGAAAGGCACTTTTAACATCCATCTGATATAGAGTGATGTTATTTTGTACAGCAAAAGAAATGAGTAAACGTATAGACTCTAACCTGGCAACAGGAGCATAAGTCTCTGTATAGTCAATTCCTTCTTGCTGACTGTAACCTTGAGCAACCAACCTTGCCTTATTCCTTTCAACTTCTCCCTTTTCATTCAACTTATTCCTGAAGACCCATTTTGTTCCTATAATGTTGAATCCTTTAGGTCTAGGAACTAGATCACAAACTTCATTTCTGGTGAATTGATTTAGCTCTTCTTGCATGGAAATAATCCATTCATTATCTTTCAGAGCCTCATCTACGGATGTTGGTTCAATTATTGACACTAAGCCAAACAATGAAGATTCAGATGTTCTAAGATAGGATCTTGTCCTGATTGGATCATCTTTCTTTCCAATAATCACATTTTTTGGGTGAGATGCCTTGATTCTAGAAGAAGATCCTCTGACATTTGATCTTTCAGAAATGTGTAAGTTGTCTAATTGAGAAGATAAGGGAATAACATCTAGAGTTGCTTCAGATTCCTTCTCTTTAGCCTTTTCTTCCTCTGAGCCTTCAGAGTCTGTGAGAATCACTTCTCTATCTGCAGAACTTTTAAACTGCTTTGGCTTTTCAGAGCCAAGCTTATCATCAAATCTTACATGAATAGATTCTTCCACAATCTGTGTTTCAGTATTGAATACTCTGTAGCCTTTAGAGCGTTCAGAATAACCAAGCATGAAACTCTTCTGTGCTTTGGAATCAAACTTGTTAAGATTCTCTTTAGTGTTAAGCATATAACAAGTACATCCAAAAGGATGAAAATAAGCAATGTTGGGCTTTCTGTTCCTCCACAATTCAAAGGGAGTCTTTTTCAGAAGAGGTCTTACAGACACTCTGTTCTGAATGTAACAAGCTGTGTTAATTGCTTCTGCCCAAAAATACTTTGCCAGATTAGTCTCATTGATCATGGTTCTGGCCATTTCTTACAAAGTTCTATTTTTCCTTTCTACAACTCCATTTTGTTGTGGATTTCTAGGACAGGAGAAATCATGAGCAATGCCATTTTTAGAAAAATATTTTTCAAAATGTTTATTTTCAAATTCGCCACCATGATCACTTCTGACTTTAATAATTTTAAGATCTTTCTCATTCTGGACTTGTTTGCAGAAGTCAAAGAACACAGAGTGTGACTCATCCTTGTGTTTTAAGAACTTTACCCATGTCCATCTGCTATAGTCATCAACAATGACTAATCCATACTTCTTGCCTCTAATGGATGCAGTTTTCACTGGTCCAAACAGATCAATATGAAGTAGTTCTAATGGCTTGGAGGTAGAAACAACATTTTTTGATTTAAAAGAAGATTTTGAAAATTTTCCTTTTTGACATGCTTCACAAAGAGCATCTGAGGTGAACTTCAGATTAGGAAGTCCTCTGACAAGATTAAGTTTATTAATCTGAGATATACATCTCATATTAATATGTCCCAATCTTCTGTGCCAGACCCATTGCTCCTCATTAACAGACAAGAGGCATTTAACATTCTGAACCTTAAGTTCTGAAAGATTTATTTTATAGATGTTGTTTTTCCTCTTACCACTAAATAGGATTGAGCCATCCTTCTGACTAATAGCTTTGCAACATTGTTGATTGAAGGTAATATCATAACCATTGTCACTTAATTGACTTATGGACAATAGATTATGCTTTAAGCCTTCAACAAGTAAAACATTAGTTATATAGGGAAGTTTACCATTTCCAATAGTGCCAGATCCAATGATCTTGCCTTTCTGGTTCCCTCCAAACTTCACGTCACCTCCAGATCTAAGTTCCAGGCTTTGGAACATAGACCTTTCTCCTGTCATGTGTCGTGAGCATCCAGAGTCCAGGTACCATGACTGGCGTCCTGACCTTGCTGCTAAGAACATCTGCAACAGGGATTATTTTTCTCTTAGGTACCCAGATCTTCTTGGGTCCTTTAGGGTTAGTTGGTTTGTAGGTTTGTCTAAACTTCTGTTTTTCAACATAATGTTTATTCTGACTTGCGTTGGGTTTAAACACATAAGTATTTTTCTCAGAGCTTGTGTGTTTAACGTCATTTAAGTGACCAAACTTAAATTGAGAGTACAGAGGTGTCTTCTTGATGAAGAGTTTGTCAACAGATTTTGGATTACTTCCAGAGGAAGATTCATATCCAATACCTCTTCTGTTGTTCCCACTAACACCATAGATCATAGAAGCCATCTTACTTCTATCTATGCTCTTAGTAAGGAATCTCTGAAAGCTAGAGTCATATTTTTCTAAAATGTTTTCACATGACTTAGTCTCATATTCAGATTCTTGTTGAGCTATTTCAAAGTCATTTTTGATTTTTAGATTAATTTCTTTTTGCTCAACAAGTTCTGTCTTCAGAAGATTAATCTCAGATTCAAGACTGCTTTTCAGCTTCTTGTATTTGAGTTTGATCTTGCTGTAGCTTTCCAACATTTCAGACAAGCTCTCAACAAGTTCAGCTCTGGATAGTTCAGAAAATACCTCTTCAGAGTCAGAGTCTGATTCAGCTTCAGATCCTGATGTTCCCTCTTCCTGATCATCTGTGGTGGCCATCAGTGCAACATTAGCACATTCTTCTTCTGATTCAGAAGATGATTCAGATTCATCTGAGTCATCCCATGTTGCCATCAGAACCTTCTTCTTTTTGTCAAACTTCTTCTTGGGTTTTTCTCTTTGAAGTTTGGGGCAATCATTCTTGTAATGCCCAGGTTCTTTGCACTCATAGCATACAACTTCTTTCTTGCCAGATCTTCTGTGCCCAGAAGATTCCTTTCTATGATCAGATTTTCTGAAGTTGTTGAACTTCTTTCCCTTGTGCTTCCAGAGTTTGTTGATCCTTCTGGACAGCATAGATAATTCATCTTCTTCTTCAGAAGAAGATCCTTCAGAGCTTTCTTCAATAACCTGCAAAGCTTTAGCAGATTTATTAGATTTTAAAGCAATAGATTTACCTTTCTCTTTCTTTTGAGGTTCATCTTCCTCAAGCTCAATTTCATGGCTCCTTAGTGAGCTGATGAGTTCTTCTAAAGAGATCTTGTTCATATCTTTAGCCATCTTCAAGGCAGTCACCATTGGTCTCCATCTGGTAGGTTGACTTCTGATCATTTTCTTTACATGATCTGATGTGGAGTATCCCTTGTCCAGAACTTTTAGACCAGCTGTGAGGATCTGAAATCTAGAAAACATAGTTTCTATATTTTCAGATTATTCCATTTTGAACGCTTCATACTTCTGTATAAGCGCAGAGCCTTGGTCTCCTTCACTTGAGAATTTCCCTCATGAGTCATTTTAAGTGACTCAAACATTCCATGAGCTGTTTCTCTATTAGTAATCTTTTCATACTCAGTATGAGAGATTGCATTAAGCAATATTGTCCTAGCCTTATGGTGATTTTTGAAATCCTTCTTCTGGGCTTCTGTCATTGATTTTCTATCAATTTTCTTGCCATCCTCATTTGTAGGATGTTTGTAGCCATCAATGACCAAGTCCCACAAATCAGCATCATAACCCAGGAAGAAACTTTCTATCCTGTCCTTCCAGTAATCAAATTTCTCTCTATCAAACATAGGATGCTTTGTGCTGATTCTATCCCCTTCATATTTGTTACAATTGGATGTATTGGATGTAGAAACATCACCCATAATGACAAACTAATATATATCAAAGTAACTTTTCTCATTGGATCTTTACTGACACAGTTAAGTGGTAGCACACGCAGAACCGAAGCTCTGATGCCAACTGAAGGTGAGAAAATACTTAGAAGGGGGGGGGGGGTTGAATAAGTATGACAAATAATCAAAGATTCAAACACAGTTATTTTTATTCTGGTTCGTTGAACTCAACTACTCCAGTCCACCCTCTCAAGAGTGATTTGCCTTTCTCGGTCAAGGACTTAATCCACTATTTAATCAAACAGATTACAATAGTAACACCTAAGAACAACTATTCTTAGTCTTCTCAAGAGCTACTGATCCCAACTGGATCCTCTTAAGGAAACCTTTTACAATCAATTTAAAACTATTACAAGAGTAAGAGTGCTTATAAAAAGCTATTATCACAACTGTGATATTTCTCTTAAGTTTAAGAACAATGTTACAGCAAAATAGAATAATAGAGCTTTTGAGAGGTTTGCTTTGATAAGTAATTTTTGCAATAAGTTTCGTCACTTGAAGAAGATGAAGTGGACTTCTTTATATAGGCACTTAGATCCATGAAGTCTTCTCAACGTTGGAGACTGTGCTGAAAAAACCTGGTGCCTTTTGTCTTCACGTTGCAGAAACTTTCCTTAGAATGGAATGCACAGATAAAACCTTTTTGTCTGTGTTCCTGTGTCTATCATTAAAGAGGAAAGAGCTGTTGAGATATGCCAACGGACATATTCAAATCTTCTTCACTAAGTAAGTTCAGCTATCAACATCAGAGTCTGGATCTTCAGAATCTCCAGAGTAGAGATCTTCTGGATCTTCAGAGTCTTGGGATGTTCTTCAGATTATGCTGAATCAGAGTATATGCAGCTTGTGTGCTTGAGCGTGTAGTTCTGTCAGATCAGAGTCTTTTATATCATATTCTCAATACTATGCAGCGCAGTATCTTCAGAGTCTTCTAATGACTAAGCTTCTGAACTCTCAGAGTCTTCTATTCTTTAGAGGCTTCTACTTCAGAATCTTCAGTAGGCAGCACTCAGATTCTTCTGGAGACAGCGTTCAAATCTTCATTTAAGATGCTCTTGAACCTTTGAAGCCTTTCATAATATCATTGTTCAGATCCAAATTTGCTCTTTAAGAATATTTTCTTTAGGACCTGTAGCAAACAGTCTAGAACAAATTTAGAGTATATAATTCTTGAATACAAAATTCATAAGTGTTATCATCAAAACATAGAGATATTACTAAGAAACAATCTGTGTTCTTACAAGAGGAAGCTACAAAAATAAATACAAATATGTACAGAGGTACAAATAAATTTGTATACATGTTGGCAACATGGTACAGACGAACACCATGAGCTGATCCTCCTATGACTCGCCTGACTCCGACGCTTTCCCGATACTCTATCCTCGGAAGAGATTGACTTGGATAATCGACCCTCAGGTACTCCCAAACCACTAAGCAATGCATTATTAAACTCAGACCGCAGTCATTTGCTTTTTCAATCCCTAAATTTTGCCTGAATCGCCCTTTGCGGGTTTTCAATTCACCAGGATACCCTTTTTTGCCGAAGTCACCTTCTCAGGTTTTCGACTTCGCGGGTGTATATCTTTTCAATTTTTATCCCTAATTTTTGCCCAAACCTTTTTCTTTTTGGTTCGCCGGGATGCCTCATTTTTGCATGGACTTTTTTTTCTGTTCAGCGGGTCTCTTTAAGCAAAGTATTTTTTAACTGCGTCCGAGTTCACAGGGGATGAAAAATCCTCGCCATCCATGGTGGACAACAGTAAGGCTCCTCTGGAGAAGACCTTTCGCACAATGTATGGACCTTCATAGTTGGGAGTCCATTTGCCCCTGTAATCTGACTGTGGTGGGAGAATCTTCTTTAGCACAAGATTGCCCGTCTGAAAGCATCAAGGGCGCACCTTCTTGTCGTAAGCTTTCTTCATCCAGCTCTGGTATAACCGACCATATGCAATAGATGCAAGTATCTTCTCATCCATCAAACTGAGCTGATTCAATCTATTCCTTACCCACTCCGCCTCATCAAGTTGGACATCGAGCAATACTCTCAAGGAAGGAATCTCAACTTCTAATGGTAGGACAGCCTCCATACCATACACCAATGAGAAAGGTGTTGCCCCGGCCGATGTGCGTACCATCATACGATAACCATGAAAAGCGAAGGGCAACATCTCGTGCCAGTCTTTGTATGTCACAACCATCTTCTGAACTATCTTCTTGATATTCTTATTGGTCGCTTCAACAACACCATTCATCTTGGGCCGATAGGGAGATGAATTGTGATGCTCAATCTTGAAATTCTGGCACAATTCCTTCATCATCTTGTTATTCAGGTTCGAACTATTGTCAGTAATGATTCTTTCGGGAATGCCGTAGCGACAAACGATATCCTTGTTGATAAACCGGGCTACCACTTGCTTGGTAACGTTAGCGTAAGATGCAGATTCCACCCATTTGGTGAAGTAATCGATAGCTACCAAGATGAACTGGTGTCCATTGGATGCGGTGGGCTCAATTTTGCCAATCATATCAATGCCCCACATGGAGAAAGGCCACGGGGACGCCATAACATTCAAAGGGCTCGGCGGCACCTGAATCTTGTCTGCATAAATTTGGCATTTATGGCACTTCTTTGCAAACTTAAAACAGTCTCTTTCCATTATCATCTAATAATACCCTGCCCGTAATAACTTTCGAGACATAGCGTGTCCGCCGGCGTGCGTGCTAAAGGTTCCCTCGTGGACCTCCTCCATAAGTAGATTAGCTTCTTTCTCATCAACACATCGCAAAAGCACCAAATCATGGTTTCTCCTATACAGAACACCATCTGGATTCAAGTAGAAGTTGCCAGCCAATCTGCTAAGAGTCTTCTTATCGCGGCTGGATGCCCCAGTCAGATACTCTTGGTTCTTTAGGAAATTCTGGATATCAAAATACCACGGCTTGCCATCGGAGGCTTCCTCAATGGCGGATATGAAGGCGGACCTATCAAGGCGAGAGATAACTATTCTGGGAGCCTCATTCCAGAAGTTAACTTTATACATGGAAGACAACGTCGCAAGAGCATCAACCATCTGATTTTCTGCCCGTGGCACATGATGAAACTCTACCCAGTCAAAGAAAGGCAACCATCTCCTTGCATAATTCATATACGGTATTAAATTGGGCTGACGGGTCTCCCATTCTCCCTTGATCTGGTTCACGACTAGCGCGGAGTCTCCATACACATCAAGATTTTTAATCCTCAAATCAATAGCCTCCTCGAGACCCATGATACACGCCTCATATTCAGCTTCATTATTGGTAACTGGAAATGTCAATCTGGCCGTGAATGGGATGTGCGTCCCATGGGGAGTTGTGATGATTGCCCCAATTCCACTTCCATATGAATTCACAGCACCGTCAAAAATCAATTGCCATTGGGACCCCGGCTCAGGACCTTCACCATGCAACGGCTCTTCGCAGTCTTTCATCTTTAAGTACATGATATCCTCGTCAGGAAAATCAAACCTCATCGGTTGGTAATCATCGATGGGCTGCTTCGCCAGGTACTCTGACAGTACGCTACCTTTAATAGCCTTTTGCGAGACATACTGTATATCGTACTCTGTCAGTACCATCTGCCATCGGGAGATCCTTCCAGAAAGTGCCTGTTTCTCAAAGACGTATTTGATCGGATCCATCTTCGAAATCAGCATGGTTGTATGGTTTAGCATGTATTGTCTCAGACGTTTGGCAGCCCAAGCAAGTGCACAACATGTCTTTTCGAGCATTGAGTAACGGGACTCACAGTCTGTGAACTTTTTACTCAGGTAGTAGATCGCATGCTCTTTTCGTCCAGTCTCGTTATGTTGACCGAGAACACAACCCATACTGTTCTCAAGAACCGTCAAGTACATGATCAGTGGTCTCCCGGCTACTGGGGGTATCAAAATAGGAGGTTCCTGCAAGTACTCTTTTATTTTTTCAAACGCCTTCTGACAATTTTCGTTCCAGACAATTGCCTGATCTTTTTTCAACAATTTAAAAATTGGCTCACACGTGGCATTTGGGTGAGATATGAACCGGGCAATGTAGTTCAACCTCCCCAAAAACCCACGAACCTCTTTCTCTGTTTTTGGCGCTGGCATTTCTTGTATTGGTTTTATTTTAGCAGGATCAACCTCTATTCCTTTTTCACTAACAATGAACCCCAGTAGCTTACTAGATCTCACCCCGAAGGTGCACTTATTAGGATTCAGCCTCAGCCTGAACTTCCTAAGCCTCTCAAACAATTTCAGAAGATTCACCAGATGCTCATCCTCCGTCTGGGATTTGGCAATCATATCGTCAACATAGACCTCGATCTCTTTATGCATCATATCATGAAAGAGTGTCGTCATAGCACGTTGATATGTTACCCCAACGTTCTTCAAACCAAAGAGCATCACTTTGTAGCAGAACGTTCCCCACGGGGTAATAAAAGTTGTTTTCTCCATATCCTCTGACGCCATCTTAATTTGATTATAGCCCGAAAAGCCGTCCATGAAGGAAAACACAGAGAATTGAGCAGTGTTGTCGACCAACACGTCAATATGAGGAAGCGGGAAGTCGTCCTTATGGCTCGCCTTGTTCAGATCCCAATAGTCAACGCACATGCTTACCTTACCATCTTTCTTTGGTACAGGTACTATATTGGCGACCCAAGGAGGGTAAGTTGTAACAGCCAGGAAACCAGCATCCCATTGTTTTTGTACTTCCTCTTTAATCTTTACGATCATATCCAGTTTAGTTCTTCTGAGCTTCTGCTTGACCGGCGGACAGTTTTCACACAATGGCAAGCGATGGACCACAATATCAGTATCTAACCCAGGCATATCTTCATAAGATCAAGCAAAGATGTCACTATACTCTCGAAGCATCTCGACAAGTCTCTGCTTGATATCACTCTGAAGCGCAGCCCCTATCCGAACATTCTTGACAATCTCTTCCGAACCCAAATTAATGACCTCGATATCCTCTTGATGAGGCAAAATGATTTTCTCTTCTTGTTTCAACAGACGAGTCAGCTCTTCTGGTAAGTCGTCGTCCTCAACAATCTCTTCTTCGGCTTGAAATATCGGATGCTCAAAGTCGAAGCGAGTCATAGGAAGATATTGATCGGTGTCATCTGAAATATGGATCATCCTGCAAGAGAAAGGGTTAAATGCTTCAAATGATATGCAAACGAAGCACACAACCACATCACTATTTTATTGTAAAAATAAAAATAGAAAAACAGGGATCATAAAATTTGTATGAGGAAAACGCCTTTATTTAGTGATTAAAACAAAGCATACACATAAGCAAGTAGGCCCTGAAATAAAATCGCTATGCCCCGGGTAGGGCATAGGATTGTACAATAATCGAAAAACAAGGCATTACTGTTTCGGCGTCACTTGGACAAAGTCCTGGATAGACCAGTTGCAGAGGCTCTATCCTGGCTCGCTGGGCTTGATCCACGAAACCATGTCACAGTCGCTATCGTCTTCTTCACTGTCAGACACAGCATTGATCTGCTCAAAACTGACTCCTCCTGGAGTGAACACGATCGGCCCTTGGAACTTTGGCTTGCTCTGTGATGCAGATGACGACGATGGGCGGTACCCTAAGCCGAACTTGTCTTGCTTAACAGGAATCTCCAGAACCTGACCCCAACCTTTAGCTTCCCCGACCTGAACTACCGCCTGGGCTTCTCTGTACGACGACATGGCTACCTCTGGCCCCTTGCTAATGACAGGAGATTTTTCTGTGATCTGCACTCCTTCAAAGGCTTGGCACAAAGTCTCATGGATTTCTCCATCCACTTCGACATATTTAAACGATGACAGGTGACTGACCATAATGTCTTCCTCCCCACATATGGTGACAATGCTACCACTGACCGCATACTTAAGCTTTTGGTGCAACGTCGATGTTACAGCCCCTGCAACATGGATCCACGGTCGTCCAAGCAAACAGCTATAAGTTGGCTGTATGTCCATGATATAGAACACAATATCAAACACTTCTGGACCGACCTGGATCGACAAAGTCAATTCTCCGAATACGGACCTTCTCGTCCCATCAAATGCCCTCACCACCAAGTCGCTTGGCGTGCAGATTATACCTCGGGTATCTAGATTTAACAGTGCCTTCTTAGGCAAAACATTCAGGGACGAACCGGTATCGACCAGGACATGGGACATAACAGTGCCCCTACACTCAATCGAGATATGCAACGCACTGTTATGGTTACGGCCCCTAGGCGTCAAATCAAAATCAGTAAATCCAAGGCCATGCCCCGCATTCACGTGTGCAATCACTCCTTCGAGCTGATTCACGGATATCTCATGGGGTACGTAGGCAGCATCCAGAGCTTTCAACAATGCATTCCGGTGAGCCTCAGAACAAAGCAGCAAGGACAAGATTGATATTTTGGAAGGCGTCTGCTGCAGATGATCTACAATTTTAAAATCTTTCTTCCGAATTAATCTCATGAATTCCTCTACGTCTTTGGTCAAAGCCTCTTTTTCCTTCTCCTGCGATGGTCCTTCTCCATCCACTATACCTTTTCCTATGGCAGCTCTCTCAGCCTCTACCCCTAGCGACGCAAAGATTCTGCCACTGCGAGTTACGCCCCCTGCCCCCACAAGGTTATCAACTGTTCCTACAGGCGGGCTTGGCAGGTTAACCTTCTCCCCATTGCAATAAAATTCCGCCCCATAATTCCATGGGATGGCTTTAGTACTCTCATACGGAATAGGCCCTTCTTTGGTTATTGTGATAGTCGGCCTCTTGGGAGGTGTCGATATCGTGACGGTTTTAAACATGATTCTAATCATTGTAACTTCACCCTGCTCTTCAACTTTTGCCTCAACAGGCTTATCTTCAGCAGTGCGATTAAATTGCAGTGTACCTTCGTCGATCAACCTTTGAATACCTCTTCTCAAGTTATTACAACCCTCAGGCTGGGTCAAACAATCAATACAATCAGCATCACAACCAAGGAACACCCCCCCTTTCAGTAATCTTCTCTTGACATAATCCAAAGGCGTTTTTAACTCATCCACATTCATAACCAGATTCAGACTAGCATCTTCCAATACAGCACCAACCTTTGCAGTTCCATGAGGCGGCATCGGGTTCTTCTCAATATTGGGCGCTTCGTTACCAAAGTTTATAGCCTTTCTATCTATCAAATCTTGCACCTTGTGTTTGAATGCTTTGCAATTCTCGATGGTATGACCAGGTGCCCTAGAGTGGAAATCACAATGTGCATTAACGTCATACCCATAAGGAGGCGTGCCCTTCGACAGAGCTAGCGTCCTTTTCTCAACCAGCTGCAATTGTAACAGAGTTGGAAGAAGCTGAGCATACGGTAGCAGAGGTGCATCAAAGACTCTTTTCACAGCCCTATCCCTACCTTGATATCTCTGTGGAGAAGCGTTATGTCGTCCCTGTTGCTGTTGTGACTGTTGTTGTTGCTGTTGAGGTACAGGAATTGTTACACTGGCGACCTGCTGCCTGTGCCAATTCTGACTTTTATCCCTTCTCCGATCACTACATACTGAATTGGTGTCTCCCTGTCTCTTGTTCCCAAAAGCCTTTTTACCACCTCCAGCTAAGGTTGACTCACCCGCTTGAATCTTACCAATCTTAACACCATTCTCGATACGTTCCCCCAAGAGTATCAGCTCGGAAAAATTAGTTGTTGTATAATTGATCAGCCTGTCATAGTACAACCCAGAGAAAGTGCCCACAAACATGTCCACTAACTCACGCTCAACCATGGAAGGGTGCACCCTAGCAGCCAACTCACGCCATCTCTGGGCATATTCTTTGAAACTCTCGTTATTCTTCTGAGAGAGATTTTGGAGCTGGACCCTGTTCGGCGCAAGGTCGCTGTTGTATTGGTAATGCTTGACAAAATCCTCTGCTAATTCCTTCCAGCTACCGATTTGAGTAGGCTCTAAACCCATGTACCATTCCAATGACGGTCCCGACAAACTGTCCTGGAAAAAATGCATCAGCATCTTTTTGTCATCAGAGTGGGCGGACATTCTCCGGTAGTAAGATCGCACGTGAACTCTCGGGCACGTATCCCCCTTATACTTGTCAAACGTGGGCGCTTTGAATTTGATTGGTACCCTCAAGCCAGGGACCAATCCCATGTTAGCCACGTCCAGCCCCGTGGAGTTCTGATTAGAAAGATTCCTCATCTGTTCTTCCAACAACCTGAACCTTCTATCATTGTCAGCGGGCATCTCAAGATCCCTGCCTGAAGGAGGGAAATCATCTTCCTGGAAATCTTCGCCCCAGTGAGAATCCTCATTACCATACTCAGCATAAGCAGTATGAGGTCCAAAACCAGCCTGATTGATCCTAGGACCGTATCCTATATTACCAAAACCTTGATTTCCAGCACCTAGCCCAAAACCAGCATTGTGAACGCCCATTCCAACACCATTGTGGCTTGCATTGCCGAAACCTGCGTTACCGAAGCCCTGATTGCCGTAACCCTGATTTCTGTAACCCTGATTGTCATAGCCTTGATTACCACCAAAACCAGTGTTGCCAATACCAATACCCATACCAGTATTCCCAACACCAAGATCAGCATTCCCAGTGCCAACATTGAAACAAGCATTCCCCGTCACATCCACATTCTCCGCTCTGTTATCATTCTCAGTTGTATTAAGGACAACCACCGGCATCGTTTCATCTGCTCGAGGAGTTCCGACTCGAGAAGGATGATTAGCAAATCCGCCATGTAGCACACCCTGACTATCAACCCTAGCAATCAGAGGCTGCACCAGTGTTTGCAGCTGCTCCTGTCCCTTAGCCATAGTCTCCATCACCTGCATGAACTGCATCATTCTATCGCGCATCTCTTGCATCTCAGTCTGCATCTGATCCATGGCTTTCTTACAGTTGCTTCTGGTAGAATAGCGATGAATTCACTGGTCGGCAATCTTGGAACCTGCATCAACAGAGGGTTAGGAGAACAGTACAAGGTACCTGCTATGCAAATGCAAATGTGTGTCTGTGCATTAGGGAGATTTTTCCCCTGATTCGAGTGCCAGAGTGCAAGTGCTGATAACAAGAAGTCCAGATCTAGTCACTGGAATAACATCTCATATATAGATGGACCAACAAGGCAGTAGTACAAGGTCAATGAATACAAAGAGAATAAATAGCATGACCTCAACCAACAGGCCTGGTGATGGTCAGCTTACAGCAAGAATCAGAAAAATACAAAGAGCTACAAAGATAATCAAGTGCGACAGCGAGCACGAAACTCCTCTAGCAACTCTCTGGTCTCGGGGTGATCAGGACGAGCGAGTAACCCTTCAACGAGCAACTTGTAACACGGTGGGAGAACTGACTTTAAACAATGTTGCGGATAGCAAGAGTCGCCACCGACTTTTATTTTATCCATAAGGAAAGGTTATAAAAGAACAGGAAAGACCTTAGAGAATATTTTGGGTCCGGGGGGTAGGTTATGAAAAGGGAAGGTGTTAGCACCCTTTTCATCCATGGTTATCCATGGGCTCTTAGGTACTTAAGCTCACTTTTGAATTGTTTTGAAAGTGTAGTGTGTGAATAGCAAAAAATTTCAGAATAGTTTAATAATAATCCGTGTATGGATGTGAAAAAAAACTTGTTTGAAAATTTTGTTGGAAATTTGTTTAAGTGTGAAAAAGTTTTGAAGCGAGCAAGTATCAAGGAGTAGCCTACCCTAATGTTTTAAGGTCTTTCTTATTCTTTATCCTTTCCTTAGTAAGACTATCCCTACTATAATGGAGTAGGTAGTCCTTACTTTGTGGTTTTTTATTTTATGATCCCTGAGAACTCTGATTTAAAAGTGAAATTATTATTTCAACTCCAACCCTAAAATTATTTAACATTAGTTATTATATTTTTTAAAAAAAAAATTTTAATGCGTTTATAAAAAATAGTTTTTATTTATTAAAAAATGTTTTGAAAAAAAAAAAAAAGGTTTTTATTATTACTTTTTAGGAAAACAATTTTCTAATTAATTTTTTTAAAAAAACTTAATAAACTTAATTAACTAATTATAAAAGAAAACAAAACATAAAAAAAAAAGGGGTTGGGCCGGTCATTACCTCCGGACCCAACCCGGATTAGCAAAACGGGATAACAATCTAACGAGGTGCTTCAGGATTTCAAAAACCCTATTTTTTGCGGCGCCGTTCGTGCTTCATCTTCGTTTGGCCACTTTTCTCTCGCTTTCTCATCTCTAATGGCTACCGTCTTCAAATCCCCACCATATTCTTGCGTCTTTCCCTGAAAAACACACACATGGTTAAATATGGAAACGAGGATATCCGTCTCACCTTTTGAAAGTTTTCGCCGATGAAGATCGCGCCAAGAGGCCTATGATGAGATGATTCTGAGGCTAGCACCACTGATTGCCCGCGTTTGTGACGAACGATGAAGGCGGTCTCGGTTGATTTGATTCGCGACGAGATTTGTTGGATGACTGTGGGGACGATGACGACACAGAGATTGTCCTTGTGTCTGAGTCTGACGGCTTCGGCGTCTTGATGATGGTCTTGCCCAGCTTTGTGCTCGTGGTGAGCTTGTTCTATGTTTTACGGCGCTGTTGTGATGGTTAGGGTTTTTACGATTTTTCACTGTTATCTGTTTTTTCCCCCTTTTTCTGGTGTTAGGGTTTGTCCGTTTTATACATAATTTTGGTGGGCTTGGATACTGAATTTTGACGTTATCTTTCTCTGAGATTTGATTTTTGCTGACGATATTGATTGATTCTGATTGACTTGTTGGATATGATTTGATTCACTCTGATTTGGAATTTCTTTCCTTTTCTGGACTTGCTTGAAACCGATTTCGTCTGATTTGTTCACTTGTTTGGATTCACCGGGTTTTTCACTCGATTTGGTTTCTTGGTTATGCTTGATACGGATTTTCATTGGATATGGATTCATTTGGATTTTTTTAGATATAGGTATCTGATTTCTGGTACTGATATGGACTGTTTTTTTTTTTTTTTGTGATGTAGCTTGAATCTGTCATGGATTTGGATACCGGTTTTCTGTCATTGGAACTCTATTCCATTTGGATACTGATGAACTGATTTTCTGATTTGGAGCCCCTTGTCATTTCTGACACGAACTGGGTTATTGATGATGATGCAGTTTTGATCTTTGATGTCTGATTTTCGATGCAGTTCGGATCCTCTTCGTTTTTGATGGTTCTGCTGCTGATATTCAGTTGTGGTCTGTTTGGTTATCTGGTCGCAGAACTTGAACTCAGTTTCAGTTTCTGGTGAACTGATGAGCAAAGTTGGATTATTCGGAGTGGGTTTAGAGCTAACGGCATCTGGCTCGTACATCCGGTATTTACTTGATAGAAAATCCAAATTTGCAATCGGTTATGCTTTACGACCCCAATTTCGGTATATGACCCTTTTTTCAGTTAATCATTTATCGGCCCGAACTTCTTTTATCTCTTCATCTTTCTCGGCTGTCCCGTATGATAAGAACAATAATAACCATCTGATCTGACGCCAACGACACGGATCGGTAACGGGAGTAGGATGCGGCTTCGGTTGTGCCACTCCCGGCACTCGATGATGACAATTGTTCTGAGAGTGTCGAAAAAAAATTCTAACATTTTCTGTACTGTCTGTTCTCTTCTGATGTGCAGGTTAGCTGAGGATTCATGGAGAAGTTCAAATACGAACATGAAGACCTTTAGATACTTTTAGGATTTAGGATAGATGCTTTAATGTAATCCCTTAGGATTTGAGAATTTTAATGTACTTCCTTGTAACAGTACTTTGTAAAATATGAAGCAACATCCCCATTCTTGTATGATAGCATTATTTATGAAATAAAATTCTCAAAGTTTTGAATTTATTTATATTCTATTCTTAGTTAAAAAATATAAACAAATGTGAATAAATCCACAAGTATTTAATTCATTAACATAGGCATAAAACATAAATATTTCCAAGTGGTATTTGTGATCCTAATCTCATCATCCGATTAAAATGTTAACCAATTGTTTCATAACCAAACTCATATGGGCACCATGGTCACAACATTTTCAGCATCAACAGCAAAACTAATCGTAATTAAACTCCACTGACCAAATGCCAAATCTCAATATGATCAGAACTGGTGATTGATAAATGCCTCAAAACCATAACGCATCAAATGCCTCAGAATTTTAATAACAGCCCGTCTTCAAGGAATTAGCTGAATTTGCGTAAAATGACCAAAATACCCCTGGAACCAAATCTCTCTTTGATGTTGGCATAAAAATCATGAAGTTTGACTTTGGTTTGACCACAGTTGACCTCAGTTTGACTTTTTAACTGCATTGACTGCTTTTGACTTATCTGATCATCTGACTGAGCAAACTTTTGAGAAAAGTCTTGAAACTTGACATGGGGGTTCTTATACACATATAAGATGTTATGAAGCTCACTTGAAGTCTTGGAAGTCCATTTAGCCTGATTAAAGTCAAAACCCTAGTTTTGGATGCACTGCTTAGGAGGTGCATTGTCTGAGGGAATTGTCAACTCTTCTGACCAATTGTGAACTTTGTGAACCTTGTGAACCTTCAAGAAGCAACCTATGGGCTTCATGAACCTCATGAAAGGTCTTGTAGATGTTGGGAAGTTTGTGAACCTTGTGAACCTTCAAGAAGCAACCTATGGGCTTCATGAACCTCATGAAAGGTATTGAAAGCACTGTGGGACTTGTGAACCTTGTGAACCTTCATAAAGTAGCTTGTGGACTTTATGAACTTCATGAAAGGTTATGCAAGTTGTTGGAGAACTTGTGAACCTTGTGAACCTTCTTAGAACACAAAGTCTTGTATTGTGAGGGCAAATTTTGGGGTGCAACAGCTGCCCCTGTTCAATTTTCTGAAACCTGAGGGGTTAGATTGGTATATTTGCCAGTCGTAACCTGGAAGGTTGAAGGGGATTGAACACAAAAGCCCAAAAATTTGCACTCACCAGTGCACTAGAGTGGTACAGATGGCTAGTTGAATATGATTGAGTGGGCTTAAAGATGCCACTAGGGGGGGAGCAGTTCAAAATATGGGTGTATGATGAAAGCTGTCAGGAGTCTGGAATAATAATGATGTAGCAGCATGTCTTCATGAGGATAGAGCAATCAATAGTGATAACCCTAAAGCAGTCTTGGAGCAATGATATGATTTCAGGAGGATAGAACAATGAATGGCTCTAAAGCAGTCTTGAAATAATAATGTGATATGTCTTCAGGAGGATAGAGCAATCAATAGCTCTAAAGCAGTCTTGAAGTAATAATGTGATATGTCTTCAGGAGGATAGAGCAATCAATAGCTCTAAAGCAGTCTTGAAGTAATGATTTCAGGAGGATAGAGCAATGGATAGCTCTAAAGCAGTCTTGAAATAATAATGTAATTTCAGGAGGATAAAGCAATGGATAACTCTAAAGCAGTCTTGAAATAATTAGATGGCTTCAGGAGGATAGAGCAATGAATAGCTCTAAAGCAGTCTTGAAGTAGTAATATGACCTCATGAGGATAGAGCAATGAATAGCTCTAAAGTAGTCTTGAAGTAATAATGGCTTCAGGAGGATAGAGCAATCAATAGCTCTAAAGCAGTCTTGAAGTAATAGAATGGCTTCAGGAGGATAGAGCAATCAACAGCTCTAAAGCAGTCTTGAAGTAATAGAATGGCTTCAGGAGGATAGAGCAATCAACAGCTCTAAAGCAGTCTTGAAGTAATGATTTCAGGAGGATAGAGCAATGAATAGCTCTAAAGCAGTCTTGAAATAATAACGTGATATGTCTTCAGGAGGATAGAGCAATCAATAGCTCTAAAGCAGTCTTGAAGTAATGATTTCAGGAGGATAGAGCAATGAATACTCTAAAGCAGTCTTGAAGTCATGAGATGTTCTCAGGAGGATAAAGTAACCCTGAAGTTACAATAAAGCAGTCCCAAAATAATAAGAAGCTCATCAGGAGGATAAAGTAACCCTGAGGTTACAATAAAGCAGTCCCAAAGATCATAAGCTTGTTTGTTGGATAATTAACCTGAAAACAAGGTAGCATTCTGTATAACAACATTAGTTTATGCTTTATGTATGCATGTATGACATGATGCACTTAGGTAATGTACTATAGACATATATGTTATGGTATGATGTAAATGATGTATGTATGATATGACACTGCTGGAAGTGTCTGGATATCCTTGTATAACAACTGCTGGCCAAGGAAAATAAATCCCGATTCGTTGTTGAAGAATATATAACCCTCCGTCTGCTGGGGATAACAAGGTATAGATAACCTCCCGTTGTTGGGGATAACAAGGTATAGATAACCTCCCGTTGTTGGGGATAACAAGGTATAGATAACCTCCCGTTGTTGGGGATAGTAGGGTATAGATAACCTTCGTTTTCGTTTGATAGTAGGATAAGTATAACATCCCGTCTTCGTTCATCGTGCCCTTATTGGAAAGTAATTTCCCGTATATCCGTATGAGGATAAAAGAGATGGATATAAATTCCAGGGGAGATTAGACTTTGTGAAAATGGATTAGTCCTACTGATGGTTTGTAACTGCCTTGTAAAGATGAACCGACGAAGCTTCGTTGAAATCCTTCCCTCGTTCGTCCTTAGTAAATACTATTACTGCATTTTCATGCATTTCTGGTAAACATCAATCATATTAAAAGCATACATGCATTTCTGGTAAACATCAATCATATTCAAAGGCATACATACATTCAAACACAACCAATGGACGTTTCGCTTATGTAAATAGGGTAAAAGTAAATCTGGATTCAAAAGATGGAATTTATTTATATCAAAAGTGACCCATACACGGGTAAGTTTGTACAAGGAGACATAAACCCTAGTAAGAGAATTTTGTCATGAAGTTTTACAAAAAGAATCAGCTATGTGGGAAATAATCCTATTGAGTTTCAATTCTACTATTGCCACTCAAGTATCTCATCTTCTTGCTGTTGAGACGAAAACGATTGGATTGAGCTTTATCTGTTTGAGCTTGAGTAAGTAGTACAACTGGTTGCAGTTTCATGAGTGATCCAAACGAGACATAGTCATACGCTTTAATCCCTAACTTTTGCCTGGATTGCCCTTTCAGGTTTTCAATCCACCGGGATACCCTTTTTTGCCCAAGCCGCCTTTTCAGGTTTTCGACTTGCCGGGTGTACATCTTTTTATATATATATCCCTAATTTTTGCCCAAACCCTTTTGGTTTGCCGGGATGCCCTTATTTTTGCCTAGGCCTGTCAACCTAGCGGGTCTCTTTTTATGCGTAGTATTTTTTAACTGTGTCTGCGTTTACAGTTTGTGGGAAGTCTTCACCATCCATTGTAGTCAGTATCATGGCACCTCCTGAGAACACTGTCTTGACTACAAATGGTCCCTCATATGTTGGAGTCCACTTGCCCCTAGGATCACCCTGTGGTAATATGATACGCTTGATTACCAAGTCACCAGCCTGATATACCTTTGGCTTAACCTTCTTGTTAAAAGCTTTGATCATCCGTTTCTGGTACATCTGGCCATGACAAACTGCTGCTAACCTTTTCTCATCAATCAAATTTATCTGGTCAAGTCGAGTCTGAATCCACTCATCTTCATCCAAGCCTGCATCCTTCATAATTCTCAAGGAGGGGATCTGAACTTCAATAGGCAGAACTGCTTCCATACCATAGACTAAGGAGAATGGGGTTGCCCCTGTTGAAGTACGTATTGTAGTACGATAACCATGCAGAGCAAATGGTAACATCTCGTGCCAATCCTTGTAAGTAACAGTCATCTTCTGTACAATCTTCTTAATGTTCTTATTAGCAGCTTCAACTGCCCCATTCATCTTTGGACGATACGGAGAAGAGTTGTGATGCTTAATCTTGAACTGCGTACAGAGATCAGTAATCATAGTGTTGTTCAGATTAGAGCCATTGTCAGTGATGATCCTTTCAGGGATACCATACCTACATATGAGATTATTCTTAATGAACCGAGCCACAACATTCTTAGTCACAGATGCAAATGAAGCTGCCTCTACCCACTTCGTGAAGTAATCAATAGCAACCAGGATGAAACGATGCCCATTAGAAGCAGTAGGCTTGATCTCACCAATCATATCAATGCCCCACATGGCAAAGGGCCAAGGAGCAGTCAACACATTCAATGGAGATGGAGGTACATGTACTTTATCAGCATAGATCTGACATTTGTGACATGTTCTGGAGTGTTGATAGCAATCAGCTTCCATGGTAGACCAATAGTAACCTGCTCTTAAAATCTTCTTTGCCATGGTATGACCACTAGAATGAGTGCCAAAGGTCCCATCATGCATCTCTTCCATAATTTCTGTAGCTTCCTTCTTATCCACACAACGAAGCATAGTTGAATCATGATTACGCTTATACAGAATGTCATTACTCAGAAAGAACTTAGCAGAAAACCTTTTCAGGAAATTCCTATCTTTGACAGATGCCCCTTCAGGGAACTCCTGAGCTTCAAGATAGTTTTTCACTTCATAGAACCAAGGCTTCTCCTTTTCCCCTTCAGTGTCAATCTCATTGCAGTATGCAGGCTTCTCAAATCTATCAATGGTAATCTTGGGAGCTTCATCATCCCAGCTGATCTCAAACATAGATGCCATGGTGGCCAATGCGTCTGCCAACTGATTCTCTCTTCGTGGAATATGTCCAAAAGTAATCTCTTTGAAATGTGGGATCAAAGACAACACATGTTCTCTGTAAGGAATGAGATTATCATGCTTTGTATCCCAATCTCCTTTAATCTGACTTACTACCAGAGCTGAATCTCCATACACCTCAAGGAACTGAATCTTCATATCAATAGCAACTTGCATACCCATGATACATGCCTCATACTCAGCCATGTTATTGGTACAATAGAAACAAAGTCTGGCAGTAATCGGGGTATGACAACCTTCAGGGGAACTAATCACAACACCAACACCATTACCATGTGCATTGGAGGCACCATCAAAAACCATAGTCCATCGAGATCCTTGTTCAGGTCCGTCATATTGTCCAGGTTCTTTGGTAACAGACATAATGTCTTCATCAGGGACCTCAAAATTCATTGACTGGTAATCACCTACTGCTTGATGAGCCAAATGATCAGCAACAACACTCCCCTTAATGGCCTTCTGAGTAGTATACTGTATATCATATTCCGTCAAAATCATTTGCCATCTTGCAATTCTTCCGGAGAGAGCCGGTTTCTCAAATATGTACTTGATTGGATCCATTTTTGAAATCAACAAGGTAGTATGGGTCAACATATACTGTCTTAGTCGGCGAGCAGCCCATGCCAAAGCGCAGCAAGTTTTCTCGAGCAGTGAGTATCTTGTTTCACAGTCGGTAAACTTTTTGCTAAGGTAGTATATTGCCTGCTCTTTTCGACCAGACTCGTCATGTTGCCCCAATACACACCCCATTGAGTTGTCTAATACTGTTAAATACATAATCAAGGGTCTTCCATCAACTGGTGGCATTAAAATTGGAGGTTCTAGCAAATATCTCTTGATTTCATCAAAGGCAGTCTGGCACTCATCATTCCATTCCATCACCTGATCTTTCTTCAACAACTTGAAGATTGGCTCACAGATGGTAGTTAATTGGGAAATAAATCTTGCAATGTAGTTCAATCGTCCCAAGAAACCTCTAACCTCCTTCTCAGTACGGGGAGCTGGCATCTCTCGTATAGCTTTCACTTTTGCAGGATCCACTTCAATACCTTTTCCACTGACAATGAAACCCAGGAGCTTTCCAGATCTAACTCCAAAAGTACACTTGTTTGGATTTAATCTCAACCTGTATTTCTTCAACCTCTCAAACAACTTGTGCAGATGATCAAGATGTTGTTCTTCATTCTGAGACCTGGCTATCATATCATCCACATATACCTCTATCTCATGATGAATCATATCATGAAACAAAGCCACCATGGCACGCTGATATGTTGCCCCTGCATTCTTCAAACCAAATGGCATTACCTTATAGCAAAAGGTGCCCCACTGTGTCACAAATGTAGTCTTCTCCATATCTTCAGGTGCCATCTTGATTTGATTGTAACCAGAGAAACCATCCATAAAAGAGAATACCTTATGCTGAGCAGTGTTGTCTACCAGGATATCAATATGAGGAAGTGGAAAGTCATCTTTAGGGCTAGCCTTGTTCAGATCTCTGTAGTCTACACACATACGTACCTTACCATCTTTCTTAGGAACTGGTACCACATTTGCAACCCACTGAGGATAAGAAGTTACGGCCAAGAACCCTGCATTGAACTGTTTCATTACCTCTGCTTTGATCTTTTCTGACATTTCAGGACGCATACGGCGAACCTTCTGCTTCTTTGGACGACAATCTTCTTTCACTGGAAAACGGTGAACCATAATGTCTGTATCCAACCCTGGCATATCTTCATAAGACCAAGCAAAGATCTCCACATAGTCACGTAGCATCTGAATCAACCTGCTCTTGACACTGTCATCTAAATCAACCCCTATCTTGACCTCTTTTCTGTTTTCTTCAGTTCCCAGATTCACAACTTCGACTGGCTCTTCATGTGGCTGTATAGCTTTCTCTTCTTGTTGTAACAACCTAGCAAGCTCTACAGGTATTTCACAATCGTCCTCGTTTCCGTCTTCAGTTTGATAGATCGGATTCTCGAAATTGTAATTGGCAATAGTAGAACTGTTATCAATTGGATCCAGAGTGGATGAGGATCTGCATTTTAGTGACGTGGGTGTGTGTAAGAACACATAGCTGATAAAGCAAAAATAAAAGAACAAGAAAGACAAGGAACACAATATTTACGAAAACGAAACGTCCACTGATTTTATTGAATGAAGTATGCAAATGAAATGACAACCCGCAACAAGCACACCATTGTGCCCCAGGTAAGGCACATGGCTTGAAAGTTTTAATTGTTCCAGAAATTACAAATTTAAAAACATAACACAGTAATAGTATTTACTCCTGACTAAAGGAGATAGGGATAACATCTTCAGCTTTCCAATTATTGAGTCCAGCACCCACAGTAGGAAAAGTCCATGTCTCCAAGTTGTAGTCTTCATCTTGATCTCCCACAGCATTGATAACCCCTTGATTGGTGATACGAACAGCACGAGCACGACGAACAGCCTTCTGGGACTCTGCAGTGAAACCCAAACCAAACTTGTCAGACTTGTATGGAATATCAGGAAGCTGACCCCAAATAGTACAACCACCTTCTTCCACCACAGCTTTTGCATCATTGAGGGAGGCCATTGCCATTGTTGGAGGGTTTCTGATGACCACAGGAACCTTCTTCACAGCAGGAGGAGTCACACAATCCTTAACAACCCAGGGAACCACTTCAAATGACTGACATGGAGTTTCAACGTATTCACCTTCTACTTCCAGATACTTGAAAGTGTTTACATGGCTGACAAAGTATTCTTCCTCTCCAAAGACAGTAACAACTTTTCCATTCACCGGATATCTCAACTTTTGATGTAATGTGGAGGTCACAGCACCTGCCCCATGGATCCAGGGACGACCAAGCAGACATGAGTACGAAGGACGAATATCCATCACATAGAATGTAGCAGTGAACACCTGAGAGCCAACCTTGATTGGAAGATCAATTTCCCCATGCACTACTCTTCTAGAACCATCAAAAGCCTTTACCACAATATTACTGGGCTTCAATACCGTATCTTCAGGACTCAACTTGTTCAGGACTTCCTTAGGCAACACATTCAGAGAGGAACCATTGTCTATCAGCACATGAGACAGGGTAGTGCCCCTGCATTCAATTGAAATATGCAAGGCCCTATTATGATCCCTCTTGGCAGGGGTCAAGTCAGCATCAGAAAATCCTAACCCGTTGTCATAGGTCAGGTGAGCAACACAATTCTCAAACTGGTCCACAGAAATTGCACTGGGTACATGAGCCATCTTTAGAAACTTGATCAATGACTTGGCATGAGCCTCAGAACATAATAACAGGGAGAGCATAGAAATCTTTGAGGGAGTATGCCCCAGCTGATCAACAATATCATAATCACTCTTGCGAATGATTTTCAATACTTCTTCCATCTGCTTAGAGAGGTCATCAGCAGCTGGCACATCAGTAGATACAGGCTCAATAACAGGACCCTTGCCCCGAGCATCAGTGGTGGAAGTAACAGCAGGAGTAACTGCACTCTTAGAAGCAACTGGAGGAGAGAAGACTCTTCCACTACGAGTGATCTTGCTAGATCCGGCAATATTATCAATGTCAACAGGCATATCAGGTAAAGGCTCCTGTTTGACACCATGGATGTAAACATCAGACCTATAGTGCCAAGGCACAGCTTTGTCAGATGTATAAGGAATAGGACCAGGAGTGGTAATGATCAGAGGAGCTACTCTGGCTTCAGCGACAACTTTCACAGGACCTTCAGCAGTAATCTTGATTGGGCCCTGATGAGTGATTTTAATGAGACCCTTTGAAGTGATTCTTAGTGGTACTTTGTCAACCATATCAACCTCTTCAATCTTCTTACCCTGAGTCGGATGATCTACCATACTTTCTACAGATGCTGGTCTTCTTTCAAACACTATAGTATACTTATCCATGAGACGTTGAATCCCATCTCTCAAAATGAAGCAACTATCCGGCTTATAGGTACAATACAAACAATCTTCACGACAACCTGGAAAGATCCCAGCTTGTACTAACCTCTTTTTGATAACAGACAATGGTGTGCTCAACTCCATAACCGAATAGACATGCAGATCTTCATCAATATCTTCATCAATGGCGTTGACAGTCTTCTCGTGATTTGGCATTGGAGCTGTAATCACATTTGGAGTACCTGGTGGATCAAACTCAATTTCTCCAGCATCAATCATATCTTGAATTTTGTTCTTCAAGACCCAGCAGTTATTAGTATCATGTCCTGGACAGTTTGAATGATATGCACATCGTGCATTGGGATTGTACTTGGGAGATGTAACATTGGGATTCTGAGGAGCCTCCCTCAGGGTAATAAGTTCAGCCTTCAACAAATGTTGTAATGCCTGAGCCATTGACATGTTGATCTTCGTGAACTGTCTTCTAGCCCTCTGTTGGTTGCCCTGAGGCTGCTCTGTTGTTGCAGGAGTTGGATTTGAAATATGAACTACACTCACAGACTGATGTCTTCTGTTACGATCAGGCTGACCATAAACAGCATTAGATTCTTTCTTCCCAGTGGGAGGCTTCTTTGCAGCACCTGATGAAGAAGTGCCCACTTGGATCTTACCACTCTTGATACCATTCTCTACTCGCTCTCCTGTCATGATCAACTCAGTGAAGCCAGATGATGAGCTTCCAATGAGATGACTGTAAAACGGACCATTCAGCGTACACATGAACATATCAACCAACTCCCTATCAGTCAAAGGGGGTTGAACTCTTCCAGCTAAGTCTCTCCACTTCTGAGCATACTCCTTAAAGCTTTCTTTGGCACCCATAGACATGCTTTGAAGCTGCATGCGAGTGGGGGCTAAGTCAGCATTGTATTGATACTGCTTGTAGAAAGCTTCAGCGAGGTCATTCCAATCTCTGATGTTGACACTCTCCAACTGATAATACCACTCTAGCTGAACTCCAGATAAACTCTCTTGAAAGAAATGGATCCACAACTTTTTATCAGCAGTGTGGGGTTGAATTCTTCTGACATAAGACCTCAGATGCAATTTGGGACAAGAGACCCCATCATAGACAACAAATGTAGGAACTTTGAACCCAATGGGTATGACCACCCCAGATATCAAGCTCAAATCCTCAAAATCCAACCCAGATGATTTCTGTAATTCCATAGCATCCATTCTATCCACCAGCATCTTGAATTTGTCTTCGTTAGGCTCATGGTAGTAGTTAGCCTCAGAATCAGAGTCCCCCATAGTGTTGTGGAGACTGCCTCTCTCCTGCTCAGATTCTTCAGATTCATAGTCTTCAACCTGTTCCTTGGTCTTGGCAGGACCTTTGAACCTTCTTCCCATGTTGAGCAACCCAGCATACCTTCTAGCCTTCTTAGTCTTCTTGGCCAGCAGTGTCTTCAATTCATCCTGCCCCTTGGATAGGTTCAGGATCAGCTCTTGGAACTGTGCATTCTGTGCCTGGAGATCCTTAACTGATTGTTCAAGAGCCATTGCTGAAATAAACAGCGAGAAGATGAGAAACCTGTGCACAATTATAAACCTGTGATGCAATGATATGGGAATGCATATGCAATGTTTTCAAGGGCCGCAGGATTTAAATTTGCTTAAACAAACAAGAAAGTAACTTTTTATTAGTAATAACTTGTTTTGCCTTTTAGGCTTACAAAAAATGAAAACGAAATAAGTACAAGAGATGGGGTTTTAAGTCTCCCATGGACGTTTCCTCTTTGTGTTGAGGTATGAGTTGAGGTTTCGTTCCTCATGAAGTAGCTTTGTTAGCTCTAGGATCCTTGCTTGGCTTGCTTTGTAATGAGCCTCGAAAGTATCCCTTTGCTCTTTCAGTTGGATCCATGATCTCTGCAAGTCTTCCATATCAGTAGGCATGTCTGGTTGAAGGATGGTATAAGCTGTGTCTCCTTCAGCAACAGGTTCCATGGTAACTGGTAGGACGGCAGGATATGGCATCATGAGTGTCTGAGCACGAGATCGTACCCATCTGAGATAAGCCTCCATAGGAATAGTGTACTTAGGCTCCAGTTTCTTGCTGTCAATCCTGTTTACCTTTCCCCAAGCTCGGATGAATCTCTGACGGTAACCCTGAAGATCGTTGTCGTAGTCAAACACAATGCCCTGAATCAACATGTCATGTGGACCATCGCTCCGGGCGTAACCAAACTGTCGTAAAGCTAGAGATGGGTTGTAGGTGATGCCTCCTCTTATGCCTAGAAGTGGCACATTAGGAAACTCCCCACAACGGTCAATGATGGTGACATTCTCCATAGATCTGGAGCACCAATGGATGTCTGAGTGAGAAAGTGACATGATCCTCTTGGACCATCTGAACCCTTGCTCGTTCTTCATTACTGAGCGAGGAAGGTGAGAAATAAACCACCTAGAAAGTAAAGGTATGCAGCACATCAAAGTTCCTCTTGCCCTTGTAGTACGGGTGTGAAGAGAATGTAGGATGTCTCCAAGTAAGGTAGGCACTGGATTGTGACTCAGGAATATGTTGATGGCATGAACGTCTATGAACTGATCAGGATTGGGGAACAACACTAAGCCATAAATCAATAAGGCTAAGATCTCCTCAAAAGCATCGTAGCTCATAGCCTTCAAGAACATTTGAGCTTTATCCACTAATACCTTGGCAAGAATACCTTTAACTCCACTTCTCGTCTCTAGAACAATGTCAGACTTCTTCAGATGTAGAGCTGCAGCAATAACTTCTGGTTTAAGCTCCTTCTCTAAGCCTGTGAATGGCTTCTGATCAAGAACAGGTATACCCAGAAGTTTAGAGAACTCCTCCATGGTTGGAACCAGCTGATAATCAGGAAATGTAAAGCAATGGTGCTTAGGGTCAAAGAACTGAAACAGCACACTCATCATGTCTTCACTGAACCCTGAAGTAACTAGATCCAATAAGTGACCATGTCTCTTGTTGAACTGGGAATGATCAGGCACTAGGGAAACCAACTCCTTGAGCTTAGCAGGTATCCCTACAAAGTTGATCCTGATGGTGTTTCTACGAGCAGAAGCCATGACCTGCAACAAAGAACAAAGATAAATCCTTTGGTCCTTGAAATGGTTAGGGAAAATGATATGCTTATGATGCATGATGATGTCATGATGTCATGCTCAATCCCAAACATGTGGCACACACAAACAAGTCACACCATAGCCCTAGGTTTAAAGGCTTGCATGAGGTTCAAAGGCAAGTACCCTCCCCTGAAGTTAGATGGTTCATCCTGTCCTACAAAAGTAACCAGGTTCTAAGGGATCTCAATATCATTGATCCTTCACAAGGGTGGTTGTTCAGAAGGCAACTTACTTGCCAACCAAAACCCTCCAAGTTTAAGATCTCAATGAGCGTAGTATCGAGTGTCAACCAACTTCAGTCTGCACCAAAGCCGGTTACCTCACTACTTTCTAAAGGCCAAGATGAGTTAACTAGGGTTCTAAAAGTCAGTTAGTGCATTGACAACATATGGCAGCCTCAATATTATCCTCAACTTGACTTAAGGAATATAAGCACCAACCAAGAAGTCGCACTAACTATGGCCACCAGATCAACCGTATCGATATACGTCGTACAGTTTCCTTGGTCTATTGCCATTTACCTAAGATACACTAGATCCGGGTTAGGACCTTTCACACATAAGAGCACCCCAACAATATAATAATAAAGCAAACAAGGCAAACAATTTAAAGTGATCTTAATTCTTAAGGGTACCCCTCTTAAATAGGTCCCCAGCAGAGTCGCCAGTTCTGTAACACGGTGGGAGAACTGACTTTAAACAATGTTGCGGATAGCAAGAGTCGCCACCGACTTTTATTTTATCCATAAGGAAAGGTTATAAAAGAACAGGAAAGACCTTAGAGAATATTTTGGGTCCGGGGGGTAGGTTATGAAAAGGGAAGGTGTTAGCACCCTTTTCATCCATGGTTATCCATGGGCTCTTAGGTACTTAAGCTCACTTTTGAATTGTTTTGAAAGTGTAGTGTGTGAATAGCAAAAAATTTCAGAATAGTTTAATAATAATCCGTGTATGGATGTGAAAAAAAACTTGTTTGAAAATTTTGTTGGAAATTTGTTTAAGTGTGAAAAAGTTTTGAAGCGAGCAAGTATCAAGGAGTAGCCTACCCTAATGTTTTAAGGTCTTTCTTATTCTTTATCCTTTCCTTAGTAAGACTATCCCTACTATAATGGAGTAGGTAGTCCTTACTTTGTGGTTTTTTATTTTATGATCCCTGAGAACTCTGATTTAAAAGTGAAATTATTATTTCAACTCCAACCCTAAAATTATTTAACATTAGTTATTATATTTTTTAAAAAAAGATTTTAATGCGTTTATAAAAAATAGTTTTTATTTATTAAAAAATGTTTTGAAAAAAAAAAAAAAAGGTTTTTATTATTACTTTTTAGGAAAACAATTTTCTAATTAATTTTTTTAAAAAAACTTAATAAACTTAATTAACTAATTATAAAAGAAAACAAAACATAAAAAAAAAGGGGTTGGGCCGGTCATTACCTCCGGACCCAACCCGGATTAGCAAAACGGGATAACAATCTAACGAGGTGCTTCAGGATTTCAAAAACCCTATTTTTTGCGGCGCCGTTCGTGCTTCATCTTCGTTTGGCCACTTTTCTCTCGCTTTCTCATCTCTAATGGCTACCGTCTTCAAATCCCCACCATATTCTTGCGTCTTTCCCTGAAAAACACACACATGGTTAAATATGGAAACGAGGATATCCGTCTCACCTTTTGAAAGTTTTCGCCGATGAAGATCGCGCCAAGAGGCCTATGATGAGATGATTCTGAGGCTAGCACCACTGATTGCCCGCGTTTGTGACGAACGATGAAGGCGGTCTCGGTTGATTTGATTCGCGACGAGATTTGTTGGATGACTGTGGGGACGATGACGACACAGAGATTGTCCTTGTGTCTGAGTCTGACGGCTTCGGCGTCTTGATGATGGTCTTGCCCAGCTTTGTGCTCGTGGTGAGCTTGTTCTATGTTTTACGGCGCTGTTGTGATGGTTAGGGTTTTTACGATTTTTCACTGTTATCTGTTTTTTTCCCCCTTTTTCTGGTGTTAGGGTTTGTCCGTTTTATACATAATTTTGGTGGGCTTGGATACTGAATTTTGACGTTATCTTTCTCTGAGATTTGATTTTTGCTGACGATATTGATTGATTCTGATTGACTTGTTGGATATGATTTGATTCACTCTGATTTGGAATTTCTTTCCTTTTCTGGACTTGCTTGAAACCGATTTCGTCTGATTTGTTCACTTGTTTGGATTCACCGGGTTTTTCACTCGATTTGGTTTCTTGGTTATGCTTGATACGGATTTTCATTGGATATGGATTCATTTGGATTTTTTTAGATATAGGTATCTGATTTCTGGTACTGATATGGACTGTTTTTTTTTTTTTTTGTGATGTAGCTTGAATCTGTCATGGATTTGGATACCGGTTTTCTGTCATTGGAACTCTATTCCATTTGGATACTGATGAACTGATTTTCTGATTTGGAGCCCCTTGTCATTTCTGACACGAACTGGGTTATTGATGATGATGCAGTTTTGATCTTTGATGTCTGATTTTCGATGCAGTTCGGATCCTCTTCGTTTTTGATGGTTCTGCTGCTGATATTCAGTTGTGGTCTGTTTGGTTATCTGGTCGCAGAACTTGAACTCAGTTTCAGTTTCTGGTGAACTGATGAGCAAAGTTGGATTATTCGGAGTGGGTTTAGAGCTAACGGCATCTGGCTCGTACATCCGGTATTTACTTGATAGAAAATCCAAATT
The DNA here is from genome assembly GCA_963859935.3 of Lathyrus sativus. Taxonomy (NCBI): domain Eukaryota; kingdom Viridiplantae; phylum Streptophyta; class Magnoliopsida; order Fabales; family Fabaceae; genus Lathyrus; species Lathyrus sativus. The sequence goes on along the minus strand of OZ012739.1, from coordinate 14,788,060 downwards.
TGCAATCGGTTATGCTTTACGACCCCAATTTCGGTATATGACCCTTTTTTCAGTTAATCATTTATCGGCCCGAACTTCTTTTATCTCTTCATCTTTCTCGGCTGTCCCGTATGATAAGAACAATAATAACCATCTGATCTGACGCCAACGACACGGATCGGTAACGGGAGTAGGATGCGGCTTCGGTTGTGCCACTCCCGGCACTCGATGATGACAATTGTTCTGAGAGTGTCGAAAAAAAATTCTAACATTTTCTGTACTGTCTGTTCTCTTCTGATGTGCAGGTTAGCTGAGGATTCATGGAGAAGTTCAAATACGAACATGAAGACCTTTAGATACTTTTAGGATTTAGGATAGATGCTTTAATGTAATCCCTTAGGATTTGAGAATTTTAATGTACTTCCTTGTAACAGTACTTTGTAAAATATGAAGCAACATCCCCATTCTTGTATGATAGCATTATTTATGAAATAAAATTCTCAAAGTTTTGAATTTATTTATATTCTATTCTTAGTTAAAAAATATAAACAAATGTGAATAAATCCACAAGTATTTAATTCATTAACATAGGCATAAAACATAAATATTTCCAAGTGGTATTTGTGATCCTAATCTCATCATCCGATTAAAATGTTAACCAATTGTTTCATAACCAAACTCATATGGGCACCATGGTCACAACATTTTCAGCATCAACAGCAAAACTAATCGTAATTAAACTCCACTGACCAAATGCCAAATCTCAATATGATCAGAACTGGTGATTGATAAATGCCTCAAAACCATAACGCATCAAATGCCTCAGAATTTTAATAACAGCCCGTCTTCAAGGAATTAGCTGAATTTGCGTAAAATGACCAAAATACCCCTGGAACCAAATCTCTCTTTGATGTTGGCATAAAAATCATGAAGTTTGACTTTGGTTTGACCACAGTTGACCTCAGTTTGACTTTTTAACTGCATTGACTGCTTTTGACTTATCTGATCATCTGACTGAGCAAACTTTTGAGAAAAGTCTTGAAACTTGACATGGGGGTTCTTATACACATATAAGATGTTATGAAGCTCACTTGAAGTCTTGGAAGTCCATTTAGCCTGATTAAAGTCAAAACCCTAGTTTTGGATGCACTGCTTAGGAGGTGCATTGTCTGAGGGAATTGTCAACTCTTCTGACCAATTGTGAACTTTGTGAACCTTGTGAACCTTCAAGAAGCAACCTATGGGCTTCATGAACCTCATGAAAGGTCTTGTAGATGTTGGGAAGTTTGTGAACCTTGTGAACCTTCAAGAAGCAACCTATGGGCTTCATGAACCTCATGAAAGGTATTGAAAGCACTGTGGGACTTGTGAACCTTGTGAACCTTCATAAAGTAGCTTGTGGACTTTATGAACTTCATGAAAGGTTATGCAAGTTGTTGGAGAACTTGTGAACCTTGTGAACCTTCTTAGAACACAAAGTCTTGTATTGTGAGGGCAAATTTTGGGGTGCAACACAACTCTCTCTGCAAAATAGTACACTGGAGACCCTCAACTGAATCTTCCCACGCTCCCTGGCCAAAGCAATCTTCTAACTTTCGCTTCTTGGACTCGAACCTCTGCTTGCGATCTTTCAAGTTAGCGAGAGCTTTGTTCAGCAGGTCTTCAGCGGCATATCTGCGAGCAGTTTCCTCATAAAACCTCTTCTCACTAGCCTTCACCTGAGCCTTCAGTTTGGAGATCTGCTGTTTTAGTTTATCCTCCCTTTCTTTGTTGTTGGCTATGGTGGCATTCCACTGCTGATTAAACTTGGATATTCTTCGGTAGGCTTCGTCCAAGTGCTGCTTCTTAGTAGCCAATACATCATTAACAGATTTGAAGTCCAGACCCAAGCGCTCATGATCAGCTATCTGCTTCGTCAAGTCCGTGCCTAATCTGTTCACCAACTCTGTTTGCCTCTTGAAGGAGTGGACGACTTCACTTATCTCGCCTCTGATCTGTGCCAACTCTTTCTCTAACTCTTCATTTGCCTTCTTCAGCTTTTCTCTCTCAGCTAACACCTGATTATACTGCTGAATAGGCACGGTAGTAGGCTCTTCCACCACTGGAGGGCATTCCTGCTTAGCAGGTGGAAAAGGCATCCTTATAATCTCTGCTATGGCTCTGATCCAGGTCACATACGGAGCGTAAGCTTGGCTATTACTTTTCCCCAACAATGACTTCCCTCGTCTACTAATATCATTCCAGGCATGCTGAATCTTAGATAACATATCCCCCTCTAGAAGACCAATGAGGTACAGAGATTCCTGCACCTCTTCATCCTTCGGCGGCACTCTCAAAGCATAAGCAAACTGTCGGACAAGTAGAGATGGATTATAGTTGATACAACCCTTTCTTCCAATCAAAGGTACATTCGGAAACCCACTGCAGCTGAATATAATCTCAATACGCAACATATCTCTATCAAACCAAACAACAATCTCTGTTGATAAACCCATCAATCGCTCAGACCACTCGGCTGTGGCTGCAGATGAAGCAAAGAGACCCTTCTTGGGTAGGTGACTATCAAACCATCTATAGAGTAAGGGCACACAACATGATACATTCTTACCCCTTCTGTTCTCGTTCTTGTAGTGGACGGAATGATACACATCGCCAATCAAGGTAGGAACTGGATTCTCTGATGCAAAAATATGAAAGACGTCCAAGTCTACAAAATCGGGCATGTTAGGAAACAAAATGATACCATATATGCAGATAGCAAGAATGGCGTTGAACATAATCCAACAACCGTCTTTGGCACACTGTTGGGCTTTCCCAACTAAGAACTGCAAAGAGAAACCAGGAACCCCGTTCCAACTGGACAAGATCAACCCAGAGGCATCCAGATGAAGAGAAAGAGCTAGATTAGCCAAATTAGGCTCAACATCCATATGAACAAATGGCGTCTGACTCCTGATAGGCACACCTAATAAATCAGCATACTCCTCTAATGTAGGTGCAAGAATGAAGTCTGGGAAAGTGAAACATCTCAAAGGAGGATCATAGAACTGCAGCAAGGCATACAACCCATTCAGCTCATACACAGAAGGTTTACGGACCAAACTGATCAGCTTCCTGTAAGACTTTCTGAATTCACCTCTCACAGTATCATCTGCCAAAGCAATCAGACTAGACAACTGAGCAACATCTGGAGTGGGGAGCTTATAGGCCACAGCCTTCTTCAGAGAACCCATAATAGCACAACAGAAGGCAAGAAAACCTGAACCGGGGGATAATGTACCTGCAACACAGACACACGTTAATGATATGCAAATGAGTATGCAAAATGCAAAATGCAGACATGAAACAGGGGATTAAGATGGCTGCTGAGAAGATCAAAGCTCGGATCCAACATAATCACAACACTGCTCTGATAGCACAACCCTAAAGAGGACCAATAAATATGCACTGTCGAGAACAACCACATCTCCGATGATCAAAACCTCTGAACCCAACAACACTAATTCACTGTCAAGAAAACCAGGTAGTCTGAAGGTTAAGGTTTCCTGCAATAACCCGACCCCGCTCACAGGTATGGACCTAATCACAGATAAGGTATGGCATCCTATACGTTTCCCAGCGTCACAGACTTTCAAGAGCGATGATACGATACCCAGAAGGTGTGGCATCATCATCCCTTGAAGTGGCCTCACTCTGCTGAGTCACAAATGATCGGTCCCCAGAGTCGACAATCCTTCAAACCAACAACCCCTCAGGCCCAAAGGTCCGGAAAAGAAGTCAACCGGGAGAACCTCGTTTGAGCGTGGATTTCATGAGACACTAGTGCCTGCAAAGCAAGCACGCGCCCACTAATTTCCACAACTAATGCTAAGTACACTCAAGCCTGGGTTTGGCTTCTCACTCATCAGAACCCCTTCCCACAATAGCATAATAATAATAATCATACTGAAAATAAAATGCAGAAAGTAAAGCGATAAATAAAACCCAACAGGTAAACACACAAGCGCTAGGATTGACTCGCATAGGGAACCAGATCCCCAGCAGAGACGCCAGCTATCGCTATTGTGAAAAACGAGGCCGACAAGACAGAAGAGTCGCCACCTTTCGTTATTTATCCCTCAGAGCGGGAAAGGAAACAATCGGAAAAAACCTGACGAAAAGGTATAAGACAAGGTCATCGCAACCATTGTCTGGATTCGGGAGTCCGTTACGCAAGGGGAAGGTATTAGCACCCCTCACGTCCATCGTACTTGATGGGATCCACGCTTGTTGTGTTTATCTGACGGGTTTGTTACATCTATCTACACTAAATGTCTGGTCTGAAAAGAAAATAAAATGACTCGGCAAAGCGTCGCACTTTATGCCTATGTATTCCCATCTGGAACGAGAAATCAGAGTCAACGTAGTTCGCCTAACTACGGGGAAAGGTTGCTCCCCAAGATATCGCATCTTGTGCCTACGTACTTTCACACGGCGCGAAAGATCAGAGCAAACGTAGTTCGGGACACGAGAGACACGGGTTTGTCTTTTTTATCCGAGTAGGGTTAACAGACGGTTCCAGCAGTTGGTGTATGCAGCTCGACCATTGGAGACTTAGGCGTTTATCGTTCGCGGTAGAACCGGGAGTTAATAGAACTCTCCTTCTGAAAAAAGGTTTCCAAGGGATTAAAGGTCCAAGAGGACAAAAAGAATTTGATCTTTGTTTTCTGTTTTTTAGAGAAGTATCTTTTATGGATGTTTGCAACTAATATCGCACTAGAGACTATAACATGAGAGTGAATGCGTCGCATGTCACCCAAAGGGTACCATACTAAGCATCCAGACTGTTGAAAAGAAACTCTCCAACAATCCTTTCTCAGATAGCTTAAGGCTCGTAACGTACAACGTCAATTAACCTTGATTACTGTATCTTGATTTATTTGCAGATGAGAAGAGAAACGACGAAGGCTTCAAGTGAGTGTTATGAGAAAAGCAACTCCTCAGGGTCATCGAATCTATGGAGATTTAGACAAAATTTATATCTTCGAAGTAATAGTGACCATAAGGATTCTTTTGTTATATTGAATCCTTCAGTGCCAAAAAAGACAATCAAGCCCAAGGTAGAAAACGTCATTGTTAAAAAGAAGAAGGGTGAACAACCCCAAAATACTTTAACGGCTTATGAGAAGCTTTATGTGAAAAATAAAACAAGAAATGGGAGGAATAAATGGAGATCATTTTTGCGATACAAACACCAGCTATTCGGATTCTTCACCAACATGCACGGATTAAGTAGAAACCTGCACCCCTTTTAAGATCGAATTACCAACTTTTTTAATTGTTGAGGATTCATCTAATTTTGACAATGTAGATTAGTTTAATGTACATAATAATTAGATAATAAATGTTAGGATTTATTTTTCTCTTGATAAAAAATCAAGTGCTTATACTTCCCCTCATTATAATGAGGAGAGAACGGTTTAATCTTTTATGAAATTATCCATATTTTCATGTGCGTATTATTAAAGAGGGGCGATATGCGACGCATTCGCTCCTAAGTCATAGTCTTTAGTGCAACATGAGTTACAAATCAAACTCAAGTCACTTCTTCTTCATAAAAGACTCAAAAGAAAACATCAAACCTTTTTATCCTTCGAGATTAATTTGGAAAAACTTTTTCATAAAAGAGTGTTGTTAACTCTTGGTTCTACCGCACACAGGTAACGCCTAAGTCTTCAATGGTCGAGTTGCATACACCTAACTGCTAGAACTAAGGTTTAACCCTACTCGGGTAAAACATTTGAATCAACCTGTGGTCTTGTTTTCCCGAACTACGTTTGCTCTAATTTCTCGTACCAGACGAGAATACGTAGGCACAAGACGGCGATATCTTGGCGAGCAACCTTCCCCCCTTCACCCGTAGTTTTCCGAACTACATTGACTCTGACTTTCCCATTGCACGAGGGAGTATGTAGGCATAGAGCGGCGATGCTCTATCGATTCTCTTTTCTTTTCTTTTGTCCTTGTGGCCTATAGCTTAGATAGATGAATACCCTTTAGATAGATAACAAGCGTGGATCCCTTTGAGTACGACGGACGTGAGGGGTGCTAATACCTTCCCCTTGCGTAACCGACTCCCGAACCCATGATTTGGTTGCGATGACCTGTCTTCTCCCATTTTCATAGGTTTTCTCTAATCGTTTCCTTTCCCTCTCTTTGGGATAAATAACAAACGGTGGCGACTCTACTGTCTTCCGCCGACTCTTCTGTCTTCCGCCGACTCCCTTTTTCGCAGTAGCGACAGCTGGAGACTCTGTTGTGGACCCTGGTTCCCTATGCGAGTCAATCCTAACGCTTGTGTGTTTATTTTTTGTTGTGTTTATGTGTTGTAATTTATCTGCATTTGCATTTTACTTTCAGCATGATATATATCATTTTGTTGTGCTGTTGGGTGGGAATGTTCCACTGAGAGATAAGTCAAAACCCAGGCTTGAGTACAACCATAGCATTAGAAGTGGAAAGTAGTGGTGAACCTGTATGTTTGGCATGCACTACTTCCCATTGTCGCTACTGCGAAAAACGAGGCCGGCAAGACAGAAGAGTCGCCACCTTTCGTTATTTATCCCTCAGAGCGGGAAAGGAAACGATCGGAAAAAACCTGACGAAAAGGTATAAGATAAGGTCATCGCAACTATTGTCTAGATTCGGGAGTCGGTTACGCAAGGGGAAGGTATTAGCACCCCTCACGTCCATCGTACTCGATGGGATCCATGCTTGTTGTGTTTATCTGACGGGTTTGTTACATCTATCTACACTAAAGGTCTGGTCTGAAAAGAAAAGAAAATGACTCGGAAAAGCGTCGCACTTTATGCCTACGTATTCCAGTTTGGAACGAGAAATCAGAGTCAACGCAGTTCGCCTAACTACGGGGAAAGGTTGCTCGCCAAGATATCGCATCTTGTGTCTACGTACTTTCACACGGCGCGAAAGATCAGAGCAAACGTAGTTCGGGACACGAGAGACACAGGTTTGTCTTTTTTATCCGAGTAGGGTTAACAGACGGTTCCAGCAGTTGGTGTATGCAGCTCGACCATTGGAGACTTAGGCGTTTATCGTTCGTGGTAGAACCGGGAGTTAACAGAACTCTCCTTCTGAAAAAAGGTTTCTAAGGGATTAAAGGTCCAAGAGGACAAAAAGAATTTGCTCTTTGTTTTCTGTTTTTTAGAGAAGTATCTTTTATGGATGTTTGCAACTGATATCGCACTAGAGACTATGACCTGAGAGTGAATGCGTCGCATGTCACCCAAAGGGTACCGTACTAAGCATCCAGACTGTTGAAAAGAAACTCTCCAACAATCCTTTCTCAGATAGCTTAAGGCTCGTAACGTACGACGTCAATTAACCTTTATTACTGTATCTTGATTTATTTGCAGATGAGAAGAGAAACGACGCACTAAAGGGGAACTGATCTAATCCTAAAGTTGTCATGCAAAATGGACCTATGGTTGAGGTTTGGAGGGAACTACCTAATGTTATCATGCATGGTTAGGATCCTAATGTCTGTCATAACTTCTCTTGAACAAGAGAAGTCAGAGTTCCTAGGGGAACATGGCACAAGAAAGCAACAACAAAAGAAATAACTGTAAAGAAATTATTGTAAATAAAATGCATGCAATGCAACAAACAAGCAGAAGGAGTCGCACTCAACTTCTAAACAATCAAGGCACAAAGGCCACACACCACACAGGCAAGGGAGTTGAGCTCAATCAAATACCAGCAAGCAAAGTCACTCAGTAAAAATACAAGCAGAGGGAGAAACTCAGCCTCTATATGCAAACAAGAAAAGGGAGCTAATCTCAACCTTTCAATGCTCTTAAGCCTAGAAAAATATATATGGTAAACCTAGTCTAATGCAACACACAGTCAATCAGTCACACAAGCAAAGCAGAGCAGTCAGAAAAAACAGCAGGCAAAACTACTCAACAGCAAAGCAGATAAACAGCAAACAGACAAACAACTGCAAGCAAACAACTTCAAGCAATCTCCAAGAGGAAGCTCCATCTTCATGCTTCAACAAGCTCCAACACAAGAGAAGAGAAACAACATCAAAAATATTGGATTGATGATGGGAAGCAGGAAGGAAGCCAAAGGAATCCCTCCTGACACTCAACCAGTCATCAGAGAAAGGCATCCTCAAAGGTTCTACCTATTGTAAAATGTCACACATCCTTCTAAAGGAAGGATGAGGCTTTCACATAAGGACCTTAAATCATAGGATGAGAATGGAAAGCAAACAAAGTAATCCATGTTTAATGAAGAAAGGAAACTACTTCTAAGCTCTTTCCTAAACCCTAATTCCTAGAAGCTACAAAAAGAGCTAATAAAAGGAAATAAGAACTCCAAGCCAAGCTCCACAATCAACTCCACAGAAGCTACAAAATGCCCACAACAACATCCAAGAAGAATCACAAGCTCATCATGCACCAAAAGCCACCAATGAAGGCAAAATAAAACAAGCACCAAGTTAAGAGCACCAATTGAACAACCTAATTGTAAATTCTATCTAAAATAGCAAACTAGATTCTAAAAATCTATAAATTTTTCTAAGGGAACATGCAAGTGTTAGGAACCTATAGTTCAAATATCAGAGCCTAATTCAATTTCTAAGGCAACTAATAAAACCCTAAGTTGTAAAGTGTCAAAGGGAAGCCATGAAAGGGAAGGCTCTAAAACCCTAATCTAAAACAGAACCTATGATTATCTAAAAATCAAAATAAAATTCTTGAGGGAACATACATCTCTAATCTACAATCTAGGAAAAAATCTCATCCAAATTCATTACCAATTGGCCATACAAAATTCAGCAAAAACAGACATCAAATATGCAATTTTAATGGACATTACAATAAACAAAAATCACAATTTAATCAAATTAAATCCTAAAAATATAAAATCAGCTCCTAAAAAATCCTAAGGCATTCAAGAATCATAGAAAAAATTCTCATAATTTTTTGATCATTTTTACTAATTTTAATGTATTAATAACAAACAATTATCAAAAATAAAAGAAAAGAAAATAATATGAAAATATGGAAGGGGTGTATTCAGTAACAATCCAAGGTAAAACTGGGTTGGGCCTCGTTATGGGGGGTGCAAGTAGCAAATTGGTTTAAGCCCGGTAGAAGTCACTTATCCAAGTGATGTCGTTTTGATGCATGCACGCGTGGCTTGCTCGCAGCTGTTGGATGAGAGTAAGAAGTCTTCGTTTTGGACACGATCGGACGGCATCGCATTCATCTTCTCCGTTTTAAAAAAAAACAGGCGCGAATGCAGAATCCGGTCGCTACCGGCCAGAGCTTCGTCGGAAATAACTCCAACATCCTATCTCTCTCGATACTCAACCAATCAACACGCTTCTTGAATGAAAATCATAGCAAATTTCGCAAGGATCACGATTATGGCACTCAACAACATTGAAACTCCAAGATCAAAGAGATATCTCACCAAACAGAAATCGTATTCCACCTAAAATTGTCTCTAATTCTCAAATTCTTGATCCTAATTTCATCTATATCTCTTCATGATCCTAACCGCATGTTCAATTTGATCTAACTCGTCCTAAAACTATAGGAAAGTTGAAGTTTACGTACCGATCTCGGAGCTTCAAATTGGAGTAGTTAGAGCTTGAATTCTTGTGCCAAAATGTGCAGAATTCTTTGTTGAAGCTTGCTGGAGATGATAGGATCCTTGATTGCTCCTAAAATTGCCTTGAATTGAAATTCGATTTTTCACTTTCTTCCTTGAAACTTCAATAGCTATCTCTGAGTTCTTCACCAAATGAGCATCAACCTTGATCAAAATTCGTTCCTGAACTTATATAGAGTGCAACGGAATGTTCTAGAGGCTCATGGAAAGCCCAATTCATGAGATCCAAAATCCAAAATTTCCTTCAAAACTTGAACATGGTGCACACGAATTTTGCCTTAGTTCCTTGCTCTGGAAGCTTCACTTAGCTTACACTATACACCTTGAATGTGATTGAATCAAAACGAGCCTTCAATTCAGCCTTGTGAATGATTTTTGATGTGTTACTTATTTGTGAAGTAACAAACCATATCACCACAAAATTGACCTCAAATGGAAATTCTAAAAATGCCAATGTGTTTAGAATTGTTTTTCTAATCAAAATGAGTATTCATATGGTCCATTTTGAGCACAAATGAATAAATCATGAATTTTTCAATCAAATGCCTTTAAATTCTTCCTTTTGCAAAATTTCTCAAACCAAGTCTCTCCCTAAGCCAAAACTAATCATCATGAGTATACGGTTGACCTAAAAACATCATTTTGAGCACGTTTTGTGTTGAACAAAATTGCATTTGAAGCTTGCAAGATGGAGAAAATGACCTATAATGCCAAATGACCTATAATCTTACTTTCCCAAAATACCCCTAGCTTGTAAACCTCATAACTTGAGTTATACAAATCAAATGGAAGACGTCTAGTATAATTTGGAAAGCTAAGATCAAGACCTAAAACTTTCATGTTGGCAAAAAGTTTAGGAGAAACACCCTTCTAAGTCAAACGTTCCTTGGAAGTTGGTTGACTTTCACAGACAAATTTCACATTCCTCAGATGACCTGTAACTTGTCTGGACCATAAATTGAGTTATATAAATCCAATGGAGGACTTCTAGTACTCAAATTAAAGATAAGAGCATGATCTACAAGTTTCATGTTGTCCAAAAGTGGAAATGAAACTTGAATTTTGAGATAAGTGGTGTTGAAGTTAGGCACTAAATAGGGGATTTTACCCTGAGAACCCTAATTTAGAAACTTCTCACACTATGAACTTTTCTTGGATTGATCTTGGAATATCATCTCATGTGTCTCAACACAACTACCCATGATTATGAAGACCTAGAATTAAGCTTTGATTCTCTTCAATTGCCCAGTTGACTTAGGATTACTCAGATGAAAACCCTAATTGTAACACCTTCAACTGTGGCTCCTCATACTTGGCGCAATGAACTGATTGAGCTCCACCATGACCCCCAAGGCACTCTATGAGCTCTATCCACACCCTCTCTCCTTGATCAGGACCTCACAATCCATTGATGATCTCCAATTAGTCCTCAGATTAGGAGATTAACCACATACAAGCAACTGAACTTCTCAAGAACCCAACCCTCTTCCTGATGACTATGGTGACTTTCTCAAGCTTGCATAAGACCTCTAGATAGGCTCCACACTTGATCCCATGTTAAATGAGAAATTATATGTTATGCAAATGTTAGATCAATGATATGCTAATGCAACGAAACATAAACCAAGTAAGAAAAGGTTAGGCAAATTTTAGGGTGAAACACCCATGAAATTTGCGCTCAGACGAGATTCTCTTTGATGATTTCTTTTCCAGTCCGTTTTGGACAGTTGAGAGGATTTTAGATCTGAGGATTGTCGACTCTGGGGACCGATCATTTGGAAGTCAGCTAAGTGAGGCCGCTTCGTTAGACTATGATGCCAAACCAAAAATGGTGAACGTATCATCGTTTCTTGAAAGTCTGTGACACTGATGACCGCATAGGATGCCAGACCTTATCAGAGATAGGTTCATACCTATGAGTGGGAAGGGTTATGCAGGAAACCTTGACCTTCAACCCACCTGGATTTCTTGTCAGTGTGAACTTTTGATCTTGATACAGTGGTTCCTAATATCAGTGATGTGTTATGTTCTCGCCAAAGCGAGGCGCTGGTCCTTCTTAGTCAATAGCACAACAATCTTGATCCCCTGTTGCATTTGTATTTGCATTTTCATTAACAGGTATCTATGTTGCAGGTGTATATTTCCTCTCGATTCTAGTGATCTTATTCTTCTTCTGACATGGAGCCTAGCTTGAAGAAAATAGTGGTGTACAAGTTTCCTACTCCTGATATTGGATCTCTGCTTAGTTTGATTTTTGTGGCTGATAGGAAAGTAATGGAAGATTTCAAGCAATCATATGGGAAGCTCTTGAGTTATGTTTGCAAGCCTTCAGTATACTAGTTGGGTGGTCTCCATACTCTGCTTCAGTTTTATGATCCACAACTGAGGTGTTTCACTTTTTCGGGTTATGTGTTGGCGCCTACCTTGGAGGAATTCTCTGTGTTACTGGGAGTCCCTATATTAGATCAGATGCCATTTTATCACACTGAAGTTGAGCCTGATCTGGATAAGCTTGTTGTTGCTTTGCATCTGGATGTTTCTGAGCTGAAAGGGAAGTTGGTCAAGAGAAATGGAATGTCTGGGTTTCCATTACCTTTTCTGATTACTAGAGCTCGGCACTTTGTGAAGGAGGGTTGTTGGATTGTGTTTAATGCCATCTTAGCATTGTGCATTTATGGTATCATGTTGTTTCCTAATATTCCAGATTTTGTGGATCTGGATGCTTTCTATATCTTTGCTTCCGGGAACCCTGTACCTACGCTTCTGGGCGACGTTTAGCATTCTGTACACTACAAGAATGAGAATTGGAGAGGGAAGAACGTGTCTTGTTACGTGCCTTTTCTATACAGGTGGTTCGTGTATCACCTTCCCAAATATGGTCCTTTCGCTGATACTGTAGGCTGTAACACCATTCTAAACCCCACAGATAATATATGAATAATCCGAGTAAATTTCCATGCATTTACATAAGGGCATTACACATAACTTTCAAAATATCAAAACCACCTGTCATGCTCATTACTATTTCAATATAAAACTATACTTTACGAAACTTCACTTTGCATGTAGCAGCGGATTCAATTATACCACAATTTTCATAAAAGACACATTTGTTTTTATCACATAAAACAACATCACTTAGGCACTAAGGCCAACATCATAATATTCCAATGGATATAAACACGTTTATAGAGTACATAATGTATATCTTAAACACAACCCAAGCGATCCCAGTGTTACATGACCAGAGCATGACTCGACCCAACATAATTAAATCACTAAACGGCTACACCAAAAGCGACCTCGTAACTACGAGCAATACTACTCCTTGATACCTGCACGATGTCATGTAGGACATCATTCCAGCAAAAGGGTGAGAAATATTATCATAATAACAATGCATATAATTATATATACACAAATACACAAGCACAAAATACATATATTCCACATTTTCTCACCATAATTCATTATAACTCATCATGTACAATACAACATATATATAATCAAATATGGATAATCACCAAGCATATTCATCATGCACGTATCCATAAATCTCAACATTCCACATGAACATACACATATTATGTTTACTCACTAATTCACAATTACACATTCACAATTCTCAAATCAACAATTCATGTTCATAAGCATACTTTCATACAATGATCACATATTCACAACTCTGAATTACACAAGTAATGCACATACGCATATTCCACCATTCTCACCATACTTCATCATAACTCATCATATACTTCACAAAGAATATATATATATATATATATATATATATATATATATATATATATATATATATATATATATATATATATATATATATATATATATATATATATATATATATATATATATATATATATATATATATATATATATATATATATATATATATATATATATATATATATATATATATATATATATATATATATATATATATATATATATATATATATATATATATATATATATATATATATATATATATATATATATATATATATATATATATATATATATATATATATATATATATATATATATATATATATATATATATATATATATATATATATATATATATAGGCAAATATGGACAATCATCAAACATATCTATAGTTCACAATTACACAAGTCATGTACATACACCTATGCATAACTTCATACAACAATCATATATTCATTCCATGAGACTCAATGCAACTCATGCCATGTGGTACCAACACTTGTTTTCATTTTTCGGTTTTTACACTTAAACCGGGTCCACCCTTCTAGACCGATAACAACAAAAGCCCGTTTCCTAAGCTTTCAAACCCACCCTTCTAGGTTTGGGACAAGCCACTAGTCTCCACGAAACTAGCAAACATTGCCTCTTGACTAAATGATGCATGTGCAATCAACAACAAAATGCACTTAAGACCGATCACACGTATTAATCCCATGCATTCACATAATTCCTTCCTTCAAGAATTAAACAAGATTGCACACACAACATATCATATAATCAAGTATTCATACTTTTCATCAACATATTTGTCAAACAATGCACGCATATCTTACAATATGCTCCCATGCATTAATTCATAATAATCGGATACAACAAATATGCATTCATAATTCAACCTCATTACCTTTTCAAACAATGCACACATATTCACAATATGTTCTCATGCATTCACAATATCGCATACAATCAATATGCATTTACACTTCAATATCATTACCACATTTATTAAGCAATACACACATATTCACAATATGTTCTCATGCATTCTTCACATACAAACAATATGCATATATTTGTCAAAAGACTATATTTCATAATCGATTCCACCATCTAGGATTCACGCCATACGGCTACCCACAGCATATCATATCACAACATGCACAAGTTATACGTTATATAACAAAAGTATTCTGCACAATATCACATCAATCACACACATTCGCGACGGTAAAAATCAACACAACAATATGTTTTCAATTTTCTGCTATAATTGAACTAGGTACAGGCCTCAAAGCCATTTTTTCTAGAAATACAATCTCGTTAACTTACCAACGCTTCGAACGGGGGTCAAAACCGACTTACGGTTCAAGAGTTATGAAGAGTTGGAGAAAGAGATTATTCAGCTCCGAAGCGAGAAGATTGAAGCTACTTATGCATCTAAGAGGCAAACTGAGTTGGTAAACAGGTTGGGTACAGATTTGACCAAAGAGACTCGTGCTCAAGAGCGTTTGGGTTTAGACCTAAAGGTTGTCAGTGATGTTCTTACTTCTAAGAAGAAGGATTTGGATAGAGCATACCTAGAGATTTCCAAGTTCAATGACCAGTGGAATGCTGCTCTCACCAACAACAAAGAGCATGAGAATGGACTGAAGCAGCAGATTTCTAAATTGAAGACTCAACTCAAAGTGAAGGATGAGAAGATTGCAGCAGAAGCCTCACTCCAACGTGATAGTGACTGTAGACTGAACGAAGCTCTTGCTGCCTTGGAGGATTATAAGCTGATAGCTGATACGAAGAGATGTAAGCTAGAGGAAGTCTTTAGCGAGGGAGGCTGGGAGGACTATGCTCAGGGTTTACAGATCACTATTATCCAGCGAGAGTTGCTCATTCAGGGGTTGCTCGTCAGACCAGACCATCCAGAGACGAAGGAGCTGTTAGAGGATTTCCGGGCATGTTGTCGCACCTGATATCTTTCATTTTCTTTGTAGTTTGTTGTTTATGATGTATTTTGACCATCACCAGACCTATTGGCTGAGGTCATTCTTTTTTATTCCATTGTACTCAGTGATGTGCTCATACACTGCCTTTTGGGGTTTTTCATTTTTTATGTATGAGGAGTTTTGCTCTATGCTTGGTTGTTGGTTTTCCATTGTCTCATTGTTCTCGCGAAACTGGAATCGAGGGGAAAATTCCTTAATGCATATATACATGTCTACATTTTTGCATCATTTTGCATTTTTGCATAGCAGGTGCAGCGGAACCGTTAACCTTATTTTTCCTGTGGTTCGTTAGTTTGTTTCAGGATTGACAACCAAACAACTCACCGTTACGCCACAAGAGGGAATCAAAGCAAGGTCATGGAAAAGATGCAAGCTAAGATGCAGGAACTTCGGGACATGATGGCCCAATTCATGGATTTAATGCAGAGTGTGGCAAATGGCCAGGAGCAACTGAGGACTTTGGTACAACCATTAATTTCTAGAGTTGATGTTAATGGTGTGCTTCACGGAGGAACTGCTGCTAATCCTCCTCGCAATGATGGTGGTACGCCACATGTTAACACTGGTCATACGGGTGTTATCCCTCCGGGCGGAGGTAATGTAGTAGGAGGCAATGGTAATGTAGGAGGAATCCATGTGCCTGAGTTGACATGTGTTGTGCGTGGCAACAATATTCCTCAATGGGATAAGGATCAACAAGAAGATGTTTTCTCTGTAAGAGATATGGGTGTTGGTCTGCATCCTGAGGCTGATAGGAGATTCAAAATTCTGGAGGATAAGATGAAGAGTTACGAGAATCAGAATTCCATGGGCTTAGACATGGAAAATTTAGGGTTGATCCTAGATTTGAAGGTACCGCTGAAGTTCAAAGTCCCGGAATTTGATAAATATAAAGTCATTACTTGTCCTCGGGTTCACCTTCGCTCATATTACCGCAAGATGTCTGCTTACTCAGATAATGAAAAGTTGCTTATGCATTTTTTCCAAGACAGCCTTTCTGGTCCTTCGTTGGAGTGGTATATGAGCTTGGAGCCAGTTAACATCCGTAGCTAGAGGAATTTAGATGAGGCATTTGTTAAGCACTATCAGTACAATAGCGACCTTGCACCAAACAGGGTCCAGTTACAGAATCTTTCTCAGAATAGCGGGGAATGCTTTAAAGAATACGCCCAGAGGTGGCGCGACTAGCAGCTAGGGTGCAACCTCCTATGGTGGAGAGGGAGCTAATTGATATGTTCGTTGCCACATTACCAGAGGTATACTATGAGAAGCTTATCGGTAACATGTCAGATAGCTTTTCTGATATGATTATTACTGGGGAGAGAGTCGAGAATGGCATTAAGTTGGGAAAGATTCAAGCTGGTGAAGGGTCCTCAGCAGGAGGAGGAGGTAGAAAAGTGTTTCGCAACAAAAAGCGGGAAGGTAAAACCAACGCAGTGTCTAGTTCCCGTGGTAGAAATCAGTGTCCAGCTCAATATCGTCAGCAGCAACCTCAAGTTGCGAGTATCACAATTCCCTCCGTACCACAACAATAATGACCACCACAGCAACAACAGAATCAACAACAGAACTATGCTCCGCGAAGATTTTAGGATCGGGGCAGGGCGGTAAATAGGCAGTTTGATGCACCTCTGATACCATATTCTCAATTGCTTCAAACCTTGCTGCAGTTAAAGTTAATACAGAAGAGGACTTTGGGTCCTTTGACGGGTGCGCCACCTCCCGGATATGACGCTAATGTTTGATGTGAGTTTCATTCTGGGGCATCAGGTCACAATATTGACAACTGTAAGGCATTTAAGCATAAGGTCCAAGATTTAGTGAATAGCAAAGCTATAAACTTTTCTCACAACGCGCCCAATGTCGTGCAGAACCCCATGCCTAACCATGGGGAAGCTGGGGTCAGTGCTATCATTGAAGATGAGAGTTTGGATCTGATAACTGGTGTCAACGAGTTGAAGACGCTGTTAGGCTTTGTAAAAGACAAGTTGTTGAAGGGAGGGGTATTCCCGGGCTGTGATGAGTTTTGTGCTGAATGTTTGAGACATCCCGAGGGATGTGAGAAGCTGAAGAGCCACACTCAGAAGCTGATGAATGACGGTGTGTTGTAATTTGACAGAGTTGCTGAGAAAAAGACTGAGGAAGTAGTGGTTGAGGAGAAGAATGAGGTTGCGACAATCTCGATTCCGTATCAGACTATTACCATTTCTGCGCCTCCGAGGCAGCCAACCGTTATCATTACCAAAGCTAGTCCCATACCATATGAAAGTACTAAGGCAATTCCGTGGAACTACCGAGCCGAAGTATACTATAACGGGAAGAAGCAGGAATTGAAGAGCTTACCGGTGGATTCTATGGATAATCTGGTTGGAGCTGATGGAATTACCCGGAGTGGAAGAGTGTTTTCATCTCCCGAAGTGGTTGCTGAAAAACTTGACAAGGGTAAAGGTAAAGCAGTGGTTGAGGAAACTTCTCAAGCTGGTGAGAAAGATTCCTTGTTGAAGGATGCAGAGGAGTTCATGCGATTAATAAGAAAAAGTGATTACAAGATTGTGGATCACTTGCAGCAGACTCCGTCCAAGATATCCATTTTGTCGTTGTTATTATGTTCAGAAGTGCACAGGAATGCTTTGTTAAGAATCCTGAATACAGCTTATGTGCCGCAAGAGATATCGGTGAACCAACTCGAAGGGGTTGTGGCACATGTAAATGCAGGAAATGGGTTGGGCTTCATCGATTTGGATCTGACACCAAGGGGGAGGAATCATAATTGTGCTCTGCATATATCTATTGAATGCCGAGGAGCCGTTCTGTCACATGTGCTTGTTAATACAGGGTCGTCCTTGAATGTGCTTCCGAAGAAAGCGCTGATGAAGTTGGATACCCGGGGTATATTGTGTACGCCAAGTGACTTGGTTGTAAGTGCTTTTGACGGGACTAAAAGGTCGGTATTTAGAGAATTGACGTTACCAATTCAAGTTGGTCATGAGGTGTTTGATGTTGTATTCTATATCATGGACATTCATCCAGCTTATAGTTGTCTGTTGGGACGTCCATGGCCGTAACATCCACACTACACCAAAAGCTAAAGTACATGGTGGGTGGCAGTGTTGTCACGGTCTGTGGAAAGGAAGATATAATGATTAGTAATTTGTCTTCATTTAAGTACGTCGAAGTGGATGTCGAAATCCATGAGATGTTATATCAAGCCTTTGAGACGGTCCAGATCAAGGATAAAGCACCGGCTGTTAGCAAAGCGTCCGAAGTAGCCATGTCGTCCTTCAAAGAGGCCCAAGCAGTGGTGAAAGCAGGGGCATCTCAAGGTTGGGGTCAAGTGTTGGATATTCCCAACAAACAGGATAAATTCGGATTAGGATACAACCCATCTTCCTCCTCACAGAGCGCGTCGCGCTACAAAGGGCATGTCCAGTTTACCAGTGGTGGGGTAATCTTCGAACAGATTAATGTCGTGTCAGATGAAGAAGGGGACAACGACTGTGACATGGATGCGTGGATTCGGTCATGTACCCTAGGACAAAGCCTAAACAACTGGTATGTCAAAGAAATCATCCAAGTGACGACAGAAGGGTAATCATTTGTTTTTCTGATTATTGTATAGCCCTATGTTCTACTCGGAGCATAGCGGTATTTGTCTTTAGGGCCTAATTGTTTATGTTTGAACAATCTTTTTATTGATCAATCAAAGGGCATTTTTCTGCATTCAAATATTGTGATCCTTGTTTTTTATTTTAACAATAAAATGGCAATGTGGTTTGTGCTTGTTTTCATATTATTTTAAGCATTTAATCATCATCATTGCAGGTTTCACCTTGCAGATGACACCGCTCCAGAACTGTCTATGACTCGATTTGACTTTGATAATCCGATATTTCAAGTCGAAGAAGAGATTGATGAAGATGAAGTCTTACCAGAAGAGCTAGATAGACTTTTGAAATAGGAAGAGAAAGTCATTCTGCGTCATCAGGAGGAAATCGAGGTTATCAACTTGGGTTCCGAGGAAGCCAAAAGGGACGTTCAGATAGGGGCTGCATTGCAGAGTGATGCCAAGAAAAGATTTGTTGAAATGCTCCGAGAGTATAAGGATATCTTTGCTTGGTCATATGAAGACATGTCCGGGCTTGACACAGACATTGTGGTTCATCGCTTGCCTTTGCATGAAGAGTGTCCGCCTGTCAAGCAGAAACTCAGGAGGACTAGACCAGATATGGAGGTAAAAATCAAACAAGAGGTCCAGAAGCAGTTGGACGTAGGATTTTTAGCCGTAACAAACTACCCTCCGTGGGTCGCTAACATCGTACTTGTACCTAAGAAGGACAGTAAGGTGCGGATGTGTGTTGATTACAGAGATTTCCCGCTCCCCCACATTGACGTATTGGTTTATAATACTTCTCAATATTTCGTGTTTTCTTTCATGGACAGTTTTTCTGGATATAATCAGATTAAGATGGCACCGGAGGATATGGAGAAAACAAAGTTTATCACGCCGTGAGGGACTTTCTGTTATAAGGTAATGCCTTTTGGGTTGAAAAATGCAGGGGCAACTTATCAGCGGGCTATGGTGACTCTCTTTCATGATATGATTCATCATGAGATCGAGGTCTATGTTGATGACATGATTGCGAAGTCACAGACGGAGGAGGAACATTTGGTTAACCTATTGAAGCTGTTTGAAAGGCTCAGGAAATTCAGATTGAGGTTGAATTCGAACAAGTGCACTTTTGGTGTACGGTCAGGAAAGTTGTTGGGGTTCATTGTCCGTGAAAAAGGAATCGAGGTCGATCCTGCAAAGATAAAAGCAATACAAGATATGCCAGCGCCGAAAACGGAGAAAGAGGTTCGTGGTTTCTTGGGTAGATTGAACTACATTGCTAGGTTCATATCTCATCTCACAGCCACGTGTGAACCCATGTTCAAATTGTTGAAGAAAGATCAGGCGTTCGTCTGGAATGAAAATTGTCAAAGGGCATTTGATAAAATAAAAGAGTATTTACAAGAACCTCTGGTACTGAAACCTCCAGTAGCTGGAAGACCATTGATAATGTATTTAACGGTTCTTGAGAACAACATGGGTTGTGTTCTCGGTCAACATGACGAGACTGGAAGAAAAGAGCATGCTATATTACTACTTGAGTAAAAAGTTCACAGATTATGAGTCCAGGTACTCAATGTTGGAGAAAACATGTTGCGCACTTGCTTGGGCTGCCAAACATCTGAGACAGTATATGCTGAATCATACAACCATGCTAATTTCGAAGATGGATCCGATTAAGTACGTATTTGAAAAGCATGCACTTTCGGGGAGAAATGCCAGGTGGCAGATGGTCTTGACAGAGTACGACATTCAATATGTTTCCCAGAAGGCTATCAAGGGAAGTATTTTGTCAGAATACCTTGCTGAACACACAATCGATGACTATTAACCGATGAAGTTTGAATTTCCCAATGAAGACATCATGTTCTTAAAGGTGAAGGATTGTGACGAACCGTTGCCAGATGAAGGTCCTGAGCTTGGCTCCCTGTGGCAAATGATATTTGATGGTGTTGTTAACTCCTACGCTAGTGGAATTGGGGCAATCATCATGACTCCTCATGGGTCTCATATACCATTCACTGCCAGGTTAACATTTCCTTACACCAACAATGAAGCGGAATACGAAGCGTGCGTCATGGGATTGGAAGAAACTATTGATCTGAGGATTAAGAATCTAGATGTGTACGGCGATTTAGCGCTAGTTGTAAATCAAATCAAAGGAGAGTGGGAGACTAAGCAACCCAATTTGATTCCTTACATGAATTACGCAAGGAGGTTGTTGCCATTCTTTGACCGTGTAGAGTTTCACCACATGCCAAGAGCGGAGAGCCAGATGGCAGATGCTCTGGCAATGTTAGCCTCAATGTACAAGGTGAACTATTGGAATGATGCTCCAAGAATAGTCATCTCGCGCCTTGATAGGCCGACGTTTGTATTTGGCATTGAGGAAGCCTCTGATGGCAAACCATGGTTTTACGATATCCAAAATTTTCTCAAGAACCAAGAGTATCTGCCAGGGGCGTCGACCCGGGATAAGAAGACTCTGAGGAGGTTATTTGGAAATTTTTACCTGAACCAAGATGGTGTACTCTATAGGAGGAATTATGACTTGGTGTTGTTCAGGTGCGTGGATGAGAAAGAAGCAAGTATGCTTATGGAAGACGTCCACGAGGGTGTCTTTGGTACACATGCCGGCGAGCATGCCATGTCTCGAAAGCTGTTACGAGCAGGGTATTATTGGTTGACTATGGAATTTGATTGCTTCAAATATACGAAGAAATGCCATAAATGTCAGATTTATGCTGATAAGATTCATGTGCCGCCGAGTCCTCTGAACGTCATGGCATCTCCTTGGCCCTTTTCCATGTGGGGCATTGATATGATTGGCAAGATCGAGCCAACCGCATCCAATGGACATTGTTTCATCCTGTTAGCCATTGGTTATTTCACTAAATGGGTGGAAGCAGCTTCCTATGCAAATGTCACTAAGCAAGTTGTAGCCCGGTTTATCAAGAAGGACATCATCTGTATATACGGAGTGCCCGAGAGAATCATTACCGACAATGGTTCGAACTTGAATAATAAGATGATGAAGGAATTGTGCCAGAATTTCAAAATTGAGCATCACAACTCATTGCCCTATCGTCCGAATATGAATGGCGTTGTTGAAGCAGCCAATAAGAATATCAAGAAGATGGTGCAAAAGATGGTTGTAACCTATAAATATTGGCACGAGATGTTGCCTTTCACTTTACATGGATATCGTACTACGGTACGTACTTCAACAAGGACAACTACTTTCTCACTGGTGTATGGTATGGAAGCTGTCCTACCATTGGAAGTCGAGATTCCTTCTTTGAGAGTGTTGGTTGACGTCAAGCTTGATGAGGCATAATGGATAAAGAACAGATTGAATCAGCTTAACCTGATGGAAGAGAATAGGCAAGCGTCTATTGCATACGGTCGGCTATATCAGAGCCGGATGAAGAAAGCTTTCGAAAAGAAGATGCGCCCTCGAAGCTTTCAGACAGGTGATCTAGTGTTGAAGAAGATTCTCCCTCCACAATCATATCAAATGGGCAAATGGACTCCCAATTATGAAGGTCCATATGTCGTATGAAAGGTCTTCTCCTGAGGAGCTTTACTGTTGTCAACCATGGATAGTGAAGATTTCATATCCCCTGTGAACGCAGACGCAGTTAAAAAATACTTTGCTTAAAGAGACCCGCTGGAAAGAAAAAAAGAATATCCAGGAAAAAATGGGGCTTCCCGGCGAACCATAAAAAGAATGGGTTCGGGCAAAAATTAGGGATAAAAAGGAAAAGATGTAAACCCGCAAAGTTGAAAACCTGAAAAGGCGACTTTGGCAAAAATGGGTATCCCGGTGAATTGAAAACCCGAAAGGGAGATTCAGGCAAAAGTTAGGGATTTAAAAAGCAAATGACTGTATTTCGCGTATTAATAATCAGAGTATAGTAAATTGAGGGAGGACCTAAGGGCCGCTCATCCGAATCAATCTCTTCAGAGGACGAAGCATCGAAAAGCATCAAAGTCATGCGAGTCATAGATGGATCAACTCATGGTATTTGTCTGTGCCACATTCCCTACATTTTGTATATTTCTGTGCATTTCTATAATTTCTACGCAGCTTCCTCTTTTTAGGGGTTGCATCTGTTGTAAAACCTGCCTATTTACAGGCATGTTGTCAATAAAACATATACTATTCAGTAATTGTTTGTCTTGCTTTAGTCTTTACTGTTTTGTTTGCAAAAAAATGCCCGATGTTTTGATAAAACTGCACATACATAAACTTGCAGGCTTTGGCGAGAATCATTAAAACTTTGATTTATTTGAACAATTTCATGGATGATACCGAGAGAGTTCCTTTTGTGCAGGATATCTTGTTTATTTGTTCATTGTGCAGGGTCGTTACCCTTGGGGCAAAATTTGTCAGAAGTGTATCCTCGATAGGATCATCATCCTCATAGAAAGAAGGTGTAGTAGAGACTCATTTATCCCCAGCAAGTGGAGTTGTTGCATATCTATCCCCAGTAGAGTTTGTTTCTACGAGTCGTGCAAGTTGAATGAACGGTTGAGTGTGTACACTTATCCCCAGCAGATTGTCTATAGGCACTCATCCCTTAGCAGCTCAAGTTTGACTTATTCGGTAGAATAAGATTATCCCCAGAGGGTCGAGATTGATATCCCCCATGCAGGTCAGGTATGTGCCCATATTTCCTAGCAGGTTGTGAGTACGCACTTACTCCCCTACGAGTCAAGATTGGATTTCTCTCCACCAGGAAGGTGTGGAACTGTTCCCAACGATGGAGCAAATTCAAGATTTTATTTCCCCACAGAGTCTGAATATGTGATTTTGTGTCCACTAAGAGTTCGAGTGACTAACTTAATCCCCAAGCAGAGGTTGATGTTGTTTCCCTTATTGCTTGTTCCCTAGAGAAGTCGACAAAGTTTACTTTTCCTCAACAAAGTTAGTGGAAGTGGTGTTTCCCCACTGAGTAATCGTTGGTAATCTATAGCAGAGGTAGATCATTCCCCAGCTAAGTCATCCCTGACAGGTTGGATTTTGATCTTTAGCATAGCGGATTCACTCCCAGATGAGTATTTTGTACCCTAGAAGGACTTCGGTATTCTAGGAGGCCATTCAGGGATTCTTTCCCCGGCAGAGCGTGATGTGAATCTCAGAATTTAATTGTTATCTCCTACAGAGTTGTTGATTCCCCAGAGAGGTGGATTTGATTTCAATGTTTGGTTGTCTTTCCTCAGCTGAGTCGTTTATTCCCCAGAGAAGTTGTATTCTGGAAGGCCGTTCAGGGCATTTTCCTCAGCAGGTTATGATTTGGATCCCCAGCCGAGTGGATTCTCATTCTTGTTAGAACATTTGTTACCTAGGAATTTTCTTTTCCAGGAAGCTATCCGGGGCTTGTTTTCTTAGCTTAAGTCCAATCGTAATTGGCACGTTCTGGTTTTCCCCAGCAGGGTTGCTTTTCCTCTTCAGCATTTATTTTGCTGATTCGGTTCCGTTGCATTTTGCATTCGTGCATAGCATCTAGAAACGCGTAGCATTTCCATTTCTTATGGAGCATTACGCCATATTCAAACATATGCATTTGAAACATAAGCCAGGGTGCTATCTCTTTGTTTTCAGGTGTATCTCCAACAAATGGTTGATTATATTTTGCCCTTGTGGTATCTAGACCATGGCAGCTTGTATTATGTTCTTTATCTTTGTGATATCCAGATCACGGCAAATGGTGTTTGTGTAGTATCCAGATTCCGACAATTTGAGAGGGTATTCTTAAGCCCATATGGTATCCAGACCATGGCGCAATCTTTGATGGACGTGTTCATCTTATCATGTACTCCCCAACAGAGTTTCTTGGTTAAGCCTCTCCTTCCCCAGCGGAGGTTTCTTGTTATTTTATCATTAGGTTGATCCAGCCTTCGGGTTCGATGCTCACTTTTATTTAACAAATTCCCGCTGGTTAGTAGAAGTTTATCAACTTCGTGTTGATCCGGATTTCGGGTTTGATGCTCGCTTTTATTTAGCGAATGTCTGCTTGTTAGAAGAAGTTTTATCAACTTCGTGTTGATCCGGCTTTCGGGTTCGATGCTCGCTTTTATTTAGCGAATGCCTGCTTAGTAGCAGAAGTTTATCAACTGCGTGTTGATTTGGCCCTCGGGTTCGATGCTCGCTTTTATTTAGTGAATGCCTGTTGGTTAGCAGAAGTTTATCAACTGTGTGTTGATCTGGCTTTCGGGTTTAATGCCTATTGTTTTCAATAGATGCTTGATGGTGAAATCAGACGATCTTTCCGACCTAGTGTCGTTGCTTGCGTGTTAGCAGATGTCTCTTCCGACTACATGTCGATGTTTTTGATTGGTATTTAATCAATCAGCTTGTTGTCGTTGCAACTATTATTTCAGTTTCCGGAGTTTTTGTTTGCAGTTCTATTTCTACGGTTGGAAAATTTCTGGGTTCTTTGGTATTCAAACGTCTTTTACCTTGATTGTCTGAAAGTCGTTCGCTTTTCACCTAGTCAGGTCCAAACCGTTTGAATAGGGGCAGCTGTTGTACCCCAAAATTTTCCCAACCTTTTTGCTTTACTTGGCTTATGTTTTATTTCATTGCATTTGCATTTGCATAGCATTGTCTTTTGCAGGAGATCAAGAGAGGTGTGCCATTCAAGAGAAGGTTTCTAAGAGGTTTCAAGCTCAAGCATGAACGCTTATTTAAGGTATCAAGTGCTCACAATCATCAGGAAGTGGTCAAAGTTCTTTGAGAGAGAAGATGGATATCTGTTGCTCTTCTCCTGTCTTGGAGGTCAGCTGAGGATCATCATGGGTTCGCAAGTTCATGATAATGGATAAGGGATGTTGGACAAGCTCATTGAGTGCTTTGGAAGCCATTTTGGAGCTTATCTAAGTTGTTATATAATTTGCAAGAGGTTGCAGTCAAAAGTTGTACACCTAGGGTTTCATCTGGCTAGTTCAAGGTCCAATGTGGATTTGAAGGAGCTTGGTGTTGCACCCCAAAATTTTCCCAACCTTTTCTTTACTTGGTTTATGTTTCATTGCATTCATATAGCATTAGCACTTACATACCATTTTCCATGTACAGGGGATTGAGAGAGGTGTGCCTAGCAAGGGGAGATTACCAGGTGCCAAGCCTAATCAAGAGGGCTACTTTAAGCTGTCAAGAGTTTATCATCCTTAGAAAAAAGTTAAAAGTTCTTTTAAAAGGAAGATGAATAGTTGTGGTTTGCCTCCTATCTTGGAGGCCATGTGGAAATCATCAGATGATATCAAGTCTATGGCTATGGATGAAGGACAATGTATAATCTCATTGGATGTATTTAGGGTCATTGAGGGGCTTGTGCAAGTCATTATATCAAGTATAAGGAGCCACAGTCAAAGGTGGTGCAGTTAGGGTTTTCATCTGGTCAACCCTAAGTCAACAATGAATTTCAAGGAGATTAAGACTCAATTTCAAGTCTTTATGACTATGCAATATTGTGTTGAGACATGTCATATATCATTTCAAGATCAAATCAAGAGCAATCAAGAGTGTGAGAAGTTGCTAAGCTAGGGTTTCTAAGCTTGTCAGTGTAAAATCCCCTATTTAGTGCCCAACTTCAAGACCACATATCTCAAGATGAAAGTCTCATCTCATCTAGACCATAACATGAAACTTGTAGAGCATGCTTCTAGCTTTCTTTTGAGTACTAGAAGTCATTCATATGATTTCTAGAGCTCAGGTTATGAAGCTGGCAAGTTACAGGTCATCAGATGAATGTGATTTTGGTCAACAAAGGTCAACCAACTTCCAAGACATTTTTGACCTAGAAGGATGTTTATCCTTACTTTGACCCAAACATGAAAGTTGTTCCTCATGATCTTATCTTTCCAAAAAGTACTAGAAGTCTTTCCTCTGATTTGCAGAGCTTAAGATACGAAGCTTGCAAGGCAGGGGTATTTTGGGAAACTTTGATTATAGGTCATTTTTTATTATAGGTCAATTTCACAACTTTGTGTCGCTACTGCGAAAACGGAGGCCGACAATGACAGAAGAGTCGCCACCGTTCGTTATTTATCCCAAAAGAGGGAAAGGAAACGATCAGAGAAAACCTACGAAAAAGGGATAAGATCGGTCATCGCAACCAAATCTCGGGTTCGGGAGTCGGTTACGCAAGGGGAAGATATGAACACCCCTCACGTCCATCGTACTCGACGGGATCCACACTTAGTTGTCTATCTAAAAGGGTGATTATCTATCTAGCTAAAGGTCTCCGGGACAAAAGAAAAGAAAAGAGACTCGGCAGAGCATCGCCGTTCTGTGCCTACGTACTCCCTCGTGCAATGGGAAAGTCAGAGTCAACGTAGTTCGGCTAAATACGGATGAAAGGAGGGAAAGGTTGCTCGCCGAGACATCGTTGTCTTGTTCCTACGTACTCTCAACAGGTATGAGAGATCAGAGCAAACATAGTTTGGGCTAACAAGAACACTGGTTTGTTCATCTATTTTTACCCAAGTAGGGTTAACAAGTAGTTCCAGCAGTTAGGGACGACGCCTGTTTGCGGTAGAACTAAGGGTTAACAACACTCTTGTTTATGAAAATGTTTTCCATTATTAATATCCCGAAGGATGAAAAAGATTTTAAGTGTTTTTGTGTTTTTTAGAGAAGAAGTGTTTTGAATTTAATTTGTAACTCATGTCGCACTAAAGACTATGAGCTAGGAGCGAATGCGTCGCATATCACCCAAAGGGTGTACACTAAACACTCTAGGCCATTTAGAGAAAGCCCCCCAATCACCATTTCTCAAGTAGCTTAAGGCTCGTAGCATACAGCACTTGTTATTCTTTATTAGGTGTCTTGAAAATGTTTTGAAGATGAGAAGAGAAAGAACGCACTAAAGGGAGACTAACTCAAACCTAAAAGTTGTCATGCAAAGTGGACTTAGAGTTGGGATACAAAAGGGGACTACCTAATGTTATCATGTATGGTATAGCACCTAATGTCTATCATAACATCTCTTGAAGAAGAGAAGTTAGAGATCCTAAGGGAAGAAAGACAAAAGAAGAAGAAGAGATAAGAAAGAAACATGAAAATGCAATTATGCAAACATAGAATGCACACACGGGATGAAAGTGAGGGAGGAAATATGTGTGGGGAAGTAGCTTCCACAATCTCATCTCAACCTCAAGCATGCACATGAGAAATGCAAAGAAGAAAGGAGGAGAAATGCACACAAATGAAACCACACAAATGCACCAAAAGTGGGATGAAATGGCCTAAACCATTCAAACATCAACCACAAAACCACAAAGCAAATAACATAAAAAGGGAAAATAAATGAATCCCAACTCATAGAGGGGTTAGAACAAGAGAAGAAAACAGAAAGGCATCCCCAAATATCGTTCAACCAAAGCATCATCATGATTTGTGCAAAAGATGCACCAAAAGTGTCCTCATGGTTCACCATTCAAGTCATGCTTCAAATACCTCCAAAGGAGGGACTAAACTAACCTAAATGGTGTTCCAAAGTCCTTGGACAGAAGTGGGGATGAGAGGAGAGTTCTCAAAAGCAAAAGGAAACAAACCAAAAGAAAATGCAAGCACTTATACCAAAGAATGCAAACAAGCCACATATGGAAACCCCAATTGAAAGCTCTAAAAGAAACACAAGTTTAAACAAGTAAAACACAATGTCCTGACCTAAAATTGAGCAACCAGCAACCTTAACATGTTAACAACATGAATCAAAAGGAATTGAAGGCTCAAAGGATCCATAAATGCCATTTCCAAGACAAACTAGGTCAATGTGTATGTATGAACCTCCCTTTGGGGTAACTTGACTTGCAAGTTACTTCAAAATTAGGAAAATGATTCAAAAATAACCAAATAAAATGCAAGAAGTACATAAACATGTTGGCAACCAAAGGCCAAGAAATTACAATCAAATTCACTTCACAACATCACCATAGAAATTGATTCACAAGGGTGCTCCATTGTGAAGGAGGATTGTCGAGGGTCAAATGAAATGCTATCAAAGTCAAACCAAAACTCAACCAAACAGGGGCAAAATAGTCCTAAAAAATCACTCAACTCATCATTGATATGAGGATTAATTTTCAGTCATTGGATCAAAAGGAAAATGGAGAAACAAATCAAGAACAAAACAATGTCAAGGAATAACTCAAATAAAACATCTCCAATTGATTAATTCTTTTTTAATTGAAAAATGAACCAAAAAATAAAATAAAAATTATAAAAAATAAAAGACATCTCAAAGTGTCTCAAACATATTTTTGATTAATTTTATCAATTGGAGAAGTATTTTAAATTAAATTAATTCTAAACAGAAACAAAACAAAATAAAAAAAGAAAAGAAAATAAATAAAAAAAAGGAAAAACAGAGGTATGAATAGCAACAAAATCACGTGAAAACAATGGGCTTCAAGCATAGGGGGGTTCAAACAGCAAAACAGGCCCAGGTCCAAATGAGCGTTTAATGAAACACTGAGTTTAGGGATCTCATGTGGTAGTCAAATGCAAGCTCACGGTGAGACGCACGCAAGGCTGTTGGATGGATCTTAATTCACAGATCTAAAGGCTCAAAACAAACACACGTGGCCATGAGGTTTAAAACATGAACGTTGGAGGGAGAATCACAGACGTCGGAGCACGGCGGCTCCGGTTGTCTTCTCCGGTGACTCTAAACTTACAGGCTGAACAAAACTTCACCAAATCACGCAAACGAATAGTCTAAATTGATCCACTCTTCTCACTAGTCACAAATCCATGGTTATCTAAGCCTAAAACCTCACAAATTAGCCAAATCGCAACAAAACAAAATCAAGCATTCAACATAAATCATGACAAACATCAACCAATTTTAACCAGAATCTATCTACACAGCTCAGAGGTCACGAATATGCAAAATGGCGTGCAATTACATCATAAATTGAGAGAATTTTGGATGAGTTGATTACCTAACAAAATAGCTCTGTTGGACCTTGAAACTTTAATGAATCTTGCTGAAAACAAACCAGAAACACTCCACAATCCTCACTGAAGCTTTAGATGTGCTTAATTTTGCTTGAAACTGGATGAATCTGAAAATTTGAATTCCACTTTTTCTTGAGCTTTAGCAACTGAGTTCTTGATCAATTCCATACCAAATTCGCTTCTGAAGGTTTGTGAAGAATTCTAAGTTGATATACAATGGATTTGAAGGGAATTGAGGCCCAATCAAGGTTGGTTTAGGTCCAATTGAAATCCAAAAATTTTGCACATGGAGCTTCCAAAATGCACACGAAAACTGAGCTGCAAGGCTTATTTCTTCATTCACTTAGCTTGCTAGTATTGTATGTTGATCCAATGGATGAGAATTGTTCCTTGATTTGATCCTAGGGTGAGATTTGAATGTGTTACTTCCATTTGAAGCAAGCTTGAAAATGGCCATGAAAATGCCCTCAATTTGCAAATCCAAAATTGGCATCTTGTTTAGAATGTTTTGTGGACTCAAAATGCACACACTTGATTAAAAATGGTTCCAAATGCATTTATTTGATTTTATGGCTTTTAAGGCTTTTTCCACGGAAATTCTTTCACCAATCCTTCAATCCAAGTCAATCCAATGGTAAGTTGATGTTTGATGATGAAATTAACCCTATTAGGAGCAAGTTTGATGTTAGGAAAAGTTTCATTTGGTTGTACCCCAGAATTTGCCTAACCTTTTCTTACTTGGTTTATGTTTCATTTCATTAGCATATCATTGGTCTAGAATTTGCATAGCATAGCATTATTCATTTAACAGGGGATCAAGTGTGTTTTATATCAAGAGGAGCCTATCTGGAGGTCTTATTCAAGCTTGAGAGGTCACCAAAGTCATCAGGAAATGGTTTGTGTTCTTGAGAAGTTTGGATGCTTGTATGTGGTTCATCTCCTAGCTGGAGAGCCAATTGAAGACCATCAGGGGGTTGTGAAGCCTTGATCATGGATAGGGTACATGGATAGAGCTCATGGAGTGCCTTGAGGATCATGGTGGAGCTCAGTCAAGTCATTATGCTAAGAGTGAAGAGCCATAGTTGAAGGTGTTGCAATTAGGGTTTTCATCTGAGTAACCTTAAGTCAACTGTGCAATTGAAGAGGATCAAAGCCTATTTCTAAGTCTTTGTGATCATGGAAAGTTGTGTTGAGATACATGAGGTGATATTCCAAGATTAATTCAAGAAGAGTTCAAAGTGTGAGAAGTTGCTAAACTAGGGTTCTCAGGGTAAAATCCCTTATTTAGTGTCTGGCTTCAAGACCACTTATCTCAATATAAAAGTTTCATATCAACTTTTGGTCAACATGGAACTTGTAAAGCATGTTCTTAGCTTTAATTTGAGTGCTAGAAGTCCTTAATTGGATTTATAGAACTCAAGTTACGATCCAGACAAGTTACAGGTCATCAGATGAATGTGAAATTTGTCTGCAAAAGTCAACCAACTTCCAAGGAACTTTTGACATAGAAGGATGTTTCCTATCAAATTTTTGCCAACATTATTAATCTAACCTTTCCAAATTGTACTAGGAGTCTTCCATCTGATTTGTAGAACTCAAGTTATGAGGTTTACAAATCAGGGGTATTTTGGGAAAGTGAGATTACATGTCATTTTAGACTATGGGTCATTTTCACTATCTTGGGAGCCTCAAATGAAGTTTTGTCCAACACAAAACTTGCTCAAAATTGGATTTTAAGGTCAACCATGTATCCATGAGGCTTTGATTTGGCTTAGAAAAAGACTTGGTTCATGGAAGCTTGACAAAGGGGAAATTAAAAGGCATTTAAGTTGAAAAATTCAAATTTAATCATAAAAGGTCAAGAAAATGCATATGAGTACTCATTTTGACTAGAAAAACCATTTGGAACACTTTGGCATTAATGGAATTTCAATTTGAGGCTTGCATCATGTACTTTCAACTTGTTACTTCATGGGTAAGTAACACATTCAATCTTGGCCATAAGATGATAACAAGGGCGCAATCTGATCCCTTCATTCTCAATAGGAAATAAACAATACATGTGAAGCTTCTAGGAGAAGAAACTGAGCCAGAACTGTGTATGCCATGATTGAGTTTTGAAGAGAAATTGGATACTTGGATATCACAGTTTGGGCCTCCAATGGGCCTCCAAATCACTCAAGCCAATTCTATTTAAGTTCAGAAAGAGATTCAGATGGGGGTTGGTGATTATTCAGTGCAAGAACCAGAGATTGCAAAGTCAGTTTTCAAGCTTCAATAGAAAATCGTGTTTTCAGATTTGGAGCTTTCCAAGGCAAATCAAGGCTTCTATTACCTTCAGCATAGTTCATTGAAGAGATCTGCACAAGATTGAAGCAGGAGTCACTCTGTAACTGCCTCAATTTCAAGCTACAAACCAGGTTGGTAACTTTCACAATTGCTCTAGTTTTAGGATGATCTAGCATGAATTGAACTGTGGTTAAGACTTAGGAAGGAACCTAGATGGATTTCAGATCATAATTGTGGAGTTTAGAGACAATCTAAGTCATGATCAATTCTCTGTTTGGATTCGAATCAACCTGATCTTGAGGTGTTAACATGAGTTAGATAGTACGTGATGATCCACGAAGAATGAGGATGAGATCTGTGGCCTTAGTTATGAGTTTGGTGATGATACATAATTTGATGCATTTTCTGTTCTTGATCGTGTTTTAATATTCATGAGGAATCAATGGAATTGGAGAGTGGATTTGAACTCAGCATGAAAAACTGAAGAGATTGGTATAGGTTTTGTTAAGATTTGACCACCTGTAATTGATGCCTCACCGGAGAAGACGGTGGCGCAGCCGCCGGACCACCGCCCTGGGTATTTCCCTCCAAGTTCAGTTCAAACGAGGACGATAAGGCAGAGCCCTTGGATCTATTTGATTTTGGTGACTTAGTCTTCCAATCCAATGCATGTGATTCATTCTGAGCTTTGGCCTTTGACCGTCCAAAACACAGTCGTTTTATTAATGCGCTGGCACGCTTGAGACCATCAGATTAGTGGACCAGTAGTCATATCCAACGCCCCTGATATTTTCTTGGCTTTTTAATTCTTTAATTGTTTTTGTTATTTCTTTAATTGCTTTTAATCTTCTAAAATTCATAATAAATTGAATAATCATCAGAAAAATATAACAAAAATATGTGGATGCTCCTAATTGAATTTCTGTTTTTTTGACATTCTTGGATCTTATTTTTGTGCAATTTCCAATTTATTTGCATTTTTTTCCATTTTATTGAATCCATTTAATTTTTCATTTTGAGCTTGGTATTTGCTGATTTTTGTATGTTTTTTTGGTATAGATTTAGAACTTGATTTTTGGCTGACTGGTTGTAGACTCATTGATAAGATTGTAGGATTTTTATCCTAATTTTTAGATAACTCTATGTTCTGTTTTGGAGTAGGTTTTTAGAGGCTTCCCCTTTTTGACCTTCATTTGACACCTCTTGGTTTAGGATTTCTTTAGTGACCTTAGAGGTTGATTTAGACTCTGATCCTTTTACCCTAGGTTCGCAACACCTTTAGGGTCCCTTAGAAAAATTCATAGGATTTTAGAAGTTGATTTAGTATTTTAAGTAGATTTAATACTTAGGTAGCTTTTAGGGTGCTTCTAACATAGTGTTTCCACTAGTTGAACCTCAATGATGACCATTAGATGATTCTAGGTCTCATATCCTTTCTTGATGGAATGGTGATTAGATAGATACCTCTTTAGAGCTTTGAACCCTTAGTGTAGTTGATCCTTAGAGGGAAATCTTTGAGGTTCTTTAGAAGTTCAGATTAGGTGGATGATTCTTCCAATAGGGTTAGTTTCCCTCCCAATTTTCCTTGCTTAATTGGAATCCTCCCTGTGAGCATGTTTCCTCCTGTGGAGGAATTCATTGCAATATCATAAAGGAGTTGAATCTATGAGAGCTTTCTGAGGAAGTGGAGTTGGTTGAGTGCATGTGGTAAGTTCCTGTGGACCTTACCTTGCTTCCCATCTTCATTCTCCTAATCCTCTCCAATCCTTTTAGGAACCTTCTTGGGGCAGCACAATCCCTCCTGTGGGGGAGTTTTGCACATCTCTTGAAAGAGCCAAACCTCTAGGGTTCTCCCAAATCACTTTTAGTTGGTTGAGTGACTGGGATAAGCTCCTGTGGACCTTACCTTGGCCTCCCAACTTTCAATTCCTTTCCCTAGGATAGAAGCCTTGTTTGATTACTTGTGGAATGAATTCCTTATTTGTCATAAATCCTTGCCTTCATTCATGATTGAGTGGTGTGTTGCATTAGGATAGTTCATGTTTAGGATAGTCTAAGTGTAGGTGCATGACTGCATTAAGAGGTTGAGTGGGTCTCCCTCTGCTTGTTTTCCTTAAGGGTTGAGGTGGTCCTCCCCTTGCTTGTGTGTTGTTTTTTTTTCTTCTAATTGACATAGTTGCATATAGAGGTTGAGTTGAGCTCCCTCTGCTTGTCTGTTTTGACTGTTTTCTTTTTGCTTGATTGCTAAGAAGTCGAGTTTGTCTCCTTCTGCTTGTATTGATGCATTGCATGCGTTTTACTTACAGTTATTTCTTTACAGTTATTGCTTTTGTTGTTGCTTTCCATTGCCATGTTCCCCTAGGGACTCTGACTTCTCTTGTTCAAGAGAAGTTACGACAGGCATTAGGGTTCTGACCAGGCATGATAACATTAGGTAGCTCCCTCCTAACCTTAATCATATGATTAACTTTGCATGACAACATTAGGACTTGACAGTTTCCCCATAGAGTTCGTTTTCTTCTCATCTCAAAACAATAGTAAAAAACGTAATAAAGGCAAGTTTGTAGAGGCGCGTTACGAGCCTTAAGCTACTTGGGAAGTGATAATTGAGCGGTCTCCTCTCAGTCATCTAGAGTGTTTAGTATATGTCCTTTGGACGATATGCAACACATTCGCTCCTAAGTCATAGTCACTAGTGTTGTACCAACTACAGACAATTATAAAAAACACTTCTTCCGTAAAAGACAGAAAATAAACTTTAAACCTTTTGCCCCGTGGGCCCGTAATTCAAGGAAAGCTTTTCTGAAGTAAAGAGTGTCGTTAAATCTCAGTTCTACAGCAAACGGTAACGCCTAAGTCTCTAAAGGTCGAGCTGTATACACCTAACTGCTGGAACTGTTTGTTAACCCTACTCGGAAAAAAAGAGGAATTTGACCCCTCCCGTAATCCGTAGTAGCCCGAACTACATTTGCTCTGATCTTTCACGCCGTGTGAAATTACGTAGGCAAGAGATGCGATATCTCGGCGAGCAACCTTCCCCCCTTTTTTCACCCGTATTTAGGCGAACTACGTTGACTCTGATTTCTCATTCCAGACGGGAATACGTAGGCATAGAACTGTTGTGTTCTCCCGAGTCATTTTCTTTTCTTTTCAGACCAGACTTTTAGCTTAGATAGATTAACCAACCCGTCAGATAAACACAACAAGCATGGATTCCATCGAGTACGATGGACGTGAGGGGTGCTAATACCTTCCCCTTGCATAACCGACTCCCGAATCTAGACATTGGTTGCGATGACCTTGTCTTATACCTTTTCGTCAGGTTTTTCCGATCGTTTCCTTTCCCATTCTGAGGGATAAATAACGAAAGGTAGTGACTCTTCCGTTTTGCCGGCACCTTATTTTCGCAGTAGCAACAACTGGCGACTCTGCTGGGGATCCAACGTCCCTGTGCGAGTCAATCCTAGCGGTTGCGTGTTTACCTGTTGGGTTGTGTTTATTTATCGCATTTTACCTTCCGCATGTTATCTTCAGTATGATACCATTATCTGTGCTGTTATGGGAGGGGGCTCTGATGAGTGATAAGCCAGACCCAGGCTTGAGTATGTACATAGCTTTAGAAGCAGATTAGTGGTGAACCTGCATGTTAGGCATGCACTAGTTCCCACGAAATCTGCACTCAGACGAGATTCTTTGAGATGATTTCCATTTCCAGCCCAGTGGGCCGTTGAAAGGATTTCAGATCTAAGGATTGTTAACTCTGGGGACCGATCATTTGTGATTCAGCTGAGTGAGGCCGCTTCAAGAGATGATGATGCCACACCTTCCTGGGTATCGTATCATTGTTTCTTGAAAGTCTGTGACGCTGATGAACGCATAGGATGCCATACCTGTGTCAGTGGATTAGGTCCATACATGTGAGCGAGGTCGGGTTATTGCAGGAAACTTTAACCTTTAGACAACCTGGTTTTCTTAGAAGTGAATCAGTATTGTTGGTATCAGTAGGCCCTTATTATCAGAGTGTGTTATGTTCTCGCCAAGGCAAAATTATGACTTGTCATTCACAACACAGCATAGAACAACACAACACTCTTGATCTCCTGCTGCACTTTGCATTTGCATTTACATTTTCATATTGCATTTAACACGTATCTATGTTGCAGGTGTGCAGTTCCTTCTCGATTCTAGCAATCTTGTCCCTTCTGTGTCCATCATGGAACCCAACGTGAGAAGAACTTTGGCTTACAAGTTTCCTACTCCAAATATTACTACTCTGAGGGGTTTGATTTCTTTGCCTGGTAAGGAGGTGATGAGGGATTTCAGGGGAACCTATGGGAAGCTGCTAAGCGTTGTGTGCAAGCCATCGGTGTATGAATTAAACGGACTTCAGACTCTGCTTCAGTTTTATGACCCCCAGTTGTGTTGCTTCACGTTTCCAAGCTATGTGATGGCCCCTACTTTGGAAGAGTTTTCTGCCATATTGGAAATACCCATTCTTGCTCAGGTACCCTTTTGTCCTATTGATCAGAAGCCAGATCTGGCTAGTATCGCTACAGCTTTGCATATTGAGGTTTTTGAGTTGAAAGGGAAAACAGCCAGGAGAAATGGAGCCTGGGGATTCCCATTACCTTTTCTAGCTGAGAAAGCCCGACACTTTGCCAAGAAAGAATGCTGGGTGGCATTCAAAGCTATTTTGGCATTGTGCATATATGGTATCATGTTATTCCCCAATATTCCGGATTTTGTGGATGTGGACGCTCTTCGTATTTTTGTCTCAAAAAATCCCATCCCTACCTTGCTTGGAGACGTGTATCATTCGGTGCACTACAAGAACGAGAATAGAAGAGGCAAGGGTGTGTCCTGCTGTGCTTCACTGTTTTACAGATGTTTTGTCACTCATTTACCTAAGGCTGGTTCTTTTATAGAGACTGCAAAGACGAAGGAATGGTCTGAGCGCCTGATGAGTTTGCATGCCGAAGACATTGATTGGTTTGATAGAGATCGCATGGGGAGTGAAATCATTTACAGTTGTGGGAACTTTCCTAATGTCCCTCTAGTGGGTAGGAAAGGCTGCATCAATTACAATCCGTCTATCGCTATCAGACAGTTCGGGTATGCCTTGAGGGGCCCTCCTATGGACGAAGAGGTACAGGAATCTCTGTACCTCACTGGTGCATCAGAAGGGGATGATTTGGTCAGATTTGAACACGCCTGGAATAACGTTCACCGAAAACGAAAGACCTCATTGGGGAAGAGCAATAGTCAGGCTTATCCTCCTTATGTGGACTGGATTCATAGCAGAGCAGAAAAAGTGTTGATGCCCTTTCCTCCTGTCAAGCAGGACTGCCATTCAGAGCCTACCATGATCGAAATCCAGAAGTATAATCAGCTTCAAGCTAAGAATGAAGAACTGATCAAAGCCAACGAAGAACTGGAAAATGAGATCGCTCAACTCCGAAGAGAAAAGAACGAATTCGTACACACCTGCAAAAAGCAGACAGAATTGATCAACCACCTGGGCGCTAATTTGACCAAGGAGACTGATTCTAGAGAGCGTCTTGGGTTGGACCTTGTTGCACCCCAAAATTTGCCCTCACAATACAAGACTTTGTGTTCTAAGAAGGTTCACAAGGTTCACAAGCTTCACAATACCTCCCATGAGTATCACAAGATATCTTATGAAGATTCACAAGGTTCACAAAGTTCACAATTGGTCAGAAGAGTTGACAATTCCCTCAGACAATGCACCTCCTAAGCAGTGCATCCAAAACTAGGGTTTTGACTTTAATCAGGCTAAATGGACTTCCAAGACTTCAAGTGAGCTTCATAACATCTTATATGTGTATAAGAACCCCCATGTCAAGTTTCAAGACTTTTCTCAAAAGTTTGCTCAGTCAGATGATCAGATAAGTCAAAAGCAGTCAATGCAGTTAAAAAGTCAAACTGAGGTCAACTGTGGTCAAACCAAAGTCAAACTTCATGATTTTTTTTTTTTTTTTGCCAACATCAAAGAGAGATTTGGTCCCAGGGGTATTTCGGTCATTTTACACAAATTCTACCAATTCCTTGAAGACGGGCTGTTATTAAAATTCTGAGGCATTTGATGCGTTATGGTTTTGAGGCATTTATCAATCACCAGTTCTGATCATATTGAGATTTGGCATTTGGTCAGTGGAGTTTAATTACGATTAGTTTTGCTGTTGATGCTGAAAATGTTGTGACCATGGTGCCCATATGAGTTTGGTTATGAAACAATTGGTTAACATTTTAATCGGATGATGAGATTAGGATCACAAATACCACTTGGAAATATTTATGTTTTATGCCTATGTTAATGAATTAAATACTTGTGGATTTATTCACATTTGTTTATATTTTTTAACTAAGAATAGAATATAAATAAATTCAAAACTTTGAGAATTTTATTTCATAAATAATGCTATCATACAAGAATGGGGATGTTGCTTCATATTTTACAAAGTACTGTTACAAGGAAGTACATTAAAATTCTCAAATCCTAAGGGATTACATTAAAGCATCTATCCTAAATCCTAAAAGTATCTAAAGGTCTTCATGTTCGTATTTGAACTTCTCCATGAATCCTCAGCTAACCTGCACATCAAAAGAGAACAGAACAGAATAGGGAAAATGTTAGAAGTTGTTTGACACTCTCAGAACAATCGTCATCATCGAGTGCCGGGAGGGCACAACCGAAGTCGCATCCTACTCCCATTATCGATCCGTGCCATGGGCATCATATCAGGTGATTATATTTGTTCTTATCATACGGGACAGCCGAGAAAGATGAAGAGTAAAAGAATTAGGGACTGATTCGATTTGCCAAAAGAGTTCATGCAACCTTGGATTCCAAATTAGAACACCATTCATCAAGTAAATAAGTTTTGGGGACATTATCAAGTAAATTCATGCTCAAGATGCCACCGTCAGAAGGAGGTTCGAATTAGGGGGCTGAAACTCGAAAGGAAGCATACCATCTGCATAAATTCACAAGACAACATCATTACCCCAATTTCCTAACAGAGTGTAAGGCCAAAGCTAACTGAGATGTATCAGAAAAATCCACAACAGAATATAGTTAACCAAAGCAAAAAACATATTGGGCTTAAAGCAATCCGCTTCTGAGAACAAATACAATCCAAAGTCACAAGAACAAACCGTATCAGGAAGAGTCATCATGAAAGTCTGAAAACAATCAACAAAACAAATGAAATCACCAAATCACACATGTAAACAGGACCATACCAGAAAAGAAAGATAAGCTCGAGTAACCATCACACATCAGTTCAGAGTATACCCCAACTAAAGGTACAGTCACACATGGAAAAAATCGAACAAGGCAAGTGTAGGGCTCAGCTATAAAACCTCATAGCCCAAATTCACCAACCATAACCAAAGGGGCATTCAACGAGTCTGTCACCTGAATTAACAAAGACAGGTTGTGTCAGTATAAACCAATTCAACTCAAAAGGCGATCGAAACAAGTCCATGACCATGCCAGTCGCAGTAAACCCCAATCGAATGCGAAGGTCGCAGTGGAAAACCGAAGGTGTAGAACCTGGGCTCAGTTCGAGCATCATAGCCCAGTTCACCAAAGCTCACCAGAGTAGAGGCTGAATAAGCCAATAACAGGCAAGATAGACAAACAACATCAGAAAAGGAAAACAAGTCTCCAAGTTCGAACCAAGTGAACCAGTTCGCATCCGAATGGTGCTAGAATCCATATCTGAAAGAATAGAAACCAATTTCACATCAATCACAACGAAACCAGGTTAACCAAAGTGAACCAAATATCCAAAGTGAAACAAACATCCAGTTAATCAAAGAGAAATAGATATCCAAGACAAATCAGGGTATCCAATTGAGGTCTGAAGGTTGAAAATCCAATCAAGTAAATCAAAGATGGAAAGTGTTCAAATCAAATCAGAAAAAACCCAATCCACATCAAAAATCAAAGTAAACCGAAATCCTGAGTTTGAAAGAGGAAAGTCCTAATCAAATCCAATCCTCGTAAAAGCGAATCAAATCAAGTCAGATTGAAAGAAATTTTCGATTTTGGATCCAAAAAGAAACGTAAACACAAAGCCCAAAAAGAAATCTAAAAAAGAAAGTATAAAAGAACAATATCACCTTTCAAAGAAAACCCTAGACGGAGAAGGCGAAAACGGCGAGAAGTAGAACACCGAAAACCGTCAAAAAGCGAACTAAACCCCCCTGAAGTACGTTCGCCGGCGCCGTTCACTTAAGATCAGCGAGCAAACAAACTTCGAGGCTCAGAATATCATCATCATCACCCCATAGTCGCCATCGTTTCATCAATCGCTCACATCACAATCAAACGT
Organism: Lathyrus sativus; assembly: GCA_963859935.3. Taxonomy (NCBI): domain Eukaryota; kingdom Viridiplantae; phylum Streptophyta; class Magnoliopsida; order Fabales; family Fabaceae; genus Lathyrus; species Lathyrus sativus. The sequence continues at coordinate 14,747,418 of OZ012739.1, read as the reverse complement.
AAGCACAAGCACTGATTACTCGCACTTTGATGGTTTTTGTGTTTAATTTCAGGTTCACAATCAAACGGGAATGAAAAGAACTCGTCAAAGACGAAGAGAGAAGAGCAAGGAAGCGAGACGATGATAGCTGGCGCCGCTAGATGAGAAAAGGATTCGTAAACCCTAGGTTCATGCTGCCTGTGTGTGTTGGGTCGGAAAGCCCCACCGGCCCAACTCACTGATTGTTTTTTTGGGCTGTTATTTTATTGGGATTTACATACATTATCTTGTTGTTTTTAAGTGCTAAACCAATTTGCATATTTTTTAAAGTAAATAAAATAGGATGTCTTCTTGAATAAACAAACTATATTTTTTTAAAAATAATAAAATTAAAACTATTTCTAGGTAATTAGGTTAAATTAATTTTTAAAGTTAAATTTAGAGTTATTTATTAATATCTAAAACCTTTTTTAAAATTGAAATTTTCATATATCATAAAATAAAACACAAAAAAATGTCCCTTAACATCCAAAGTAAGGACTACCTACTCCATTATAGTAGGGATAGACTTACTAAGGAAAGGATAAAGAATAAGAAAGACCTTAAAACATTAGGGTAGGCTACTCCTAGATAATTGCTCACTTCAAAACTTTTTCACACTTAAACAAATTTCCAACAAAATTTTCAAACAAGTTTTTCACATCCATACACGGATTATTATCAAACTATTCTGAAATTTTTTGCTATTCACACACTATACTTTCAAAACAATTCAAAAGTGAGCTTAAGTACCTAAGAGCCCATGGATAACCATGGATGAAAAGGGTGCTAACACCTTCCCTTTTCATAACCTACCCCCCGGACCCAAAATATTCTCTAAGGTCTTTCCTGTTCTTTTATAACCTTTCCTTATGGATAAAATAAAAGTCGGTGGCGACTCTTGCTATCCGCAACATTGTTTAAAGTCAGTTCTCCCACCGTGTTACAGAACTGGCGACTCTGCTGGGGATCTATTTAAGAGGGGTACCCTTAGGAATTAAGATCACTTTAAATTGTTTGCCTTGTTTGCTTTATTATTATATTGTTGGGGTGCTCTTATGTGTGAAAGGTCCTAACCCGGATCTAGTGTACCTTAGGTAAATGGCAATAGACCAAGGAAACTGTACGACGTATATCGATACGGTTGATCTGGTGGCCATAGTTAGTGCGACTTCTTGGTTGGTGCTTATATTCCTTAAGTCAAGTTGAGGATAATATTGAGGCTGCCATATGTTGTCAATGCACTAACTGACTTTTAGAACCCTAGTTAACTCATCTTGGCCTTTAGAAAGTAGTGAGGTAACCGGCTTTGGTGCAGACTGAAGTGGGTTGACACTCGATACTACGCTCATTGAGATCTTAAACTTGGAGGGTTTTGGTTGGCAAGTAAGTTGCCTTCTGAACAACCACCCTTGTGAAGGATCAATGATATTGAGATCCCTTAGAACCTGGTTACTTTTGTAGGACAGGATGAACCATCTAACTTCAGGGGAGGGTACTTGCCTTTGAACCTCATGCAAGCCTTTAAACCTAGGGCTATGGTGTGACTTGTTTGTGTGTGCCACATGTTTGTGATTGAGCATGACATCATGACATCATCATGCATCATAAGCATATCATTTTCCCTAACCATTTCAAGGACCAAAGGATTTATCTTTGTTCTTTGTTGCAGGTCATGGCTTCTGCTCGTAGAAACACCATCAGGATCAACTTTGTAGGGATACCTGCTAAGCTCAAGGAGTTGGTTTCCCTAGTGCCTGATCATTCCCAGTTCAACAAGAGACATGGTCACTTATTGGATCTAGTTACTTCAGGGTTCAGTGAAGACATGATGAGTGTGCTGTTTCAGTTCTTTGACCCTAAGCACCATTGCTTTACATTTCCTGATTATCAGCTGGTTCCAACCATGGAGGAGTTCTCTAAACTTCTGGGTATACCTGTTCTTGATCAGAAGCCATTCACAGGCTTAGAGAAGGAGCTTAAACCAGAAGTTATCGCTGCAACTCTACATCTGAAGAAGTCTGACATTGTTCTAGAGACGAGAAGTGGAGTTAAAGGTATTCTTGCCAAGGTATTAGTGGATAAAGCTCAAATGTTCTTGAAGGCTATGAGCTACGATGCTTTTGAGGAGATCTTAGCCTTATTGATTTATGGCTTAGTGTTGTTCCCCAATCCTGATCAGTTCATAGACGTTCATGCCATCAACATATTCCTGAGTCACAATCCAGTGCCTACCTTACTTGGAGACATCCTACATTCTCTTCACACCCGTACTACAAGGGCAAGAGGAACTTTGATGTGCTGCATACCTTTACTTTCTAGGTGGTTTATTTCTCACCTTCCTCGCTCAGTAATGAAGAATGAGCAAGGGTTCAGATGGTCCAAGAGGATCATGTCACTTTCTCACTCAGACATCCATTGGTGCTCCAGATCTATGGAGAATGTCACCATCATTGACCGTTGTGGGGAGTTTCCTAATGTGCCACTTCTAGGCATAAGAGGAGGCATCACCTACAACCCATCTCTAGCTTTACGACAGTTTGGTTACGCCCGGAGCGATGGTCCACATGACATGTTGATTCAGGGCATTGTGTTTGACTACAACAACGATCTTCAGGGTTACCGTCAGAGATTCATACGAGCTTGGGGAAAGGTAAACAGGATTGACAGCAAGACACTGGAGCCTAAGTACACCATTCCTATGGAGGCTTATCTCAGATGGGTACGATTTCGTGCTCAGACACTCATGATGCCATATCCTGCCATCCTACCAGTTACCATGGAACCTGTTGCTGAAGGAGACACAGCTTATACCATCCTTCACCCAGACATGCCTACTGATATGGAAGAAAGACTTGCAGAGATCATGGATCCAACTGAAAGAGCAAAGGGATACTTTCGAGGCTCATTACAAAGCAAGCCAAGCAAGGATCCTAGAGCTAACAAAGCTACTTCATGAGGAACGAAACCTCAACTCATACCTCAACACAAAGAGGAAACGTCCATGGGAGACTTAAAACCCCATCTTTTGTACTTATTTCGTTTTCATTTTTTGTAAGCCTAAAAGGCAAAACAAGTTATTACTAATAAAAAGTTACTTTCTTGTTTGTTTAAGCAAATTTAAATCCTGCGGTCCTTGAAAACATTGCATATACATTACCATATCATTTCATTGCATCACAGATTTGTAATTGTGCACAGGTTTCTCATCTTCTCGCTGTTTATTTCAGCAATGGCACTTGAACAATCAGTTAAGGATCTTCAGGCACAGAATGCACAGTTCCAAGAGCTGATCTTGAACCTATCCAAGGGGCAAGATGATTTGAAGGCACTGCTGGCCAAGAAGACAAAGAAGACTAGAAGGTCTGCTGGGTTGCTCAACATGGGAAGAAGGTTCAAAGGTCCTGTCAAGACCAAGGAAGAGGTTGAAGACTATGAATCTGAGGAATCTGAGAAAGAGAGAGGCAGTCTCCACAACACTATGGGGGACTCTGATTCTGAGGCTAATTATTACCATGAGCCTAATGAAGACAAATTCAAGATGCTGGTGGATAGAATGGATGCTATGGAATTACAGAAATCATCTGGGCTGGATTTTGAGGATTTGAGTTTGATATCTGGGGTTGTGATACCCATTGGTTTCAAAGTTCCTACATTTGTTGTCTATGATGGGGTCTCTTGTCCCAAATTGCATCTGAGGTCTTATGTCAGAAGAATTCAACCCCACACTGCTGATAAAAAGTTGTGGATCCATTTCTTTCAAGAGAGTTTATCTGGAGCTCAGTTAGAGTGGTATTATCAGTTGGAGAGTGTCAACATCAGAGACTGGAATGATCTTGCTGAAGCGTTTTATAGACAGTACCAATACAATGCTGACTTAGCCCCCACTCGCATGCAGCTTCAAAGCATGTCTATGGGTGCCAAAGAAAGCTTTAAGGAGTATGCTCAGAAGTGGAGAGACTTAGCTGGAAGAGTTCAACCCCCTTTGACTGATAGGGAATTGGTTGATATGTTCATGTGTACGCTGAATGGTCCGTTTTACAGTCATCTCATTGGAAGCTCATCATCTGGCTTCACTGAGTTGATCATGACAGGAGAGCGAGTAGAGAATGGTATCAAGAGTGGTAAGATCCAAGTGGGCACTTCTTCATCAGGTGCTGCAAAGAAGCCTCCCACTGGGAAGAAAGAATCTAATGCTGTTTATGGTCAGCCTGATCGTAACAGAAGACATCAGTCTGTGAGTGTAGTTCATATTTCAAATCCAACTCCTGCAACAACAGAGCAGCCTCAGGGCAACCAACAGAGGGCTAGAAGACAGTTCACGAAGATCAACATGTCAATGGCTCAGGCATTACAACATTTGTTGAAGGCTGAACTTATTACCCTGAGGGAGGCTCCTCAGAATCCCAATGTTACATCTCCCAAGTACAATCCCAATGCACGATGTGCATATCATTCAAACTGTCCAGGACATGATACTAATAACTGCTGGGTCTTGAAGAACAAAATTCAAGATATGATTGATGCTGGAGAAATTGAGTTTGATCCACCAGGTACTCCAAATGTGATTACAGCTCCAATGCCAAATCACGAGAAGACTGTCAACGCCATTGATGAAGATATTGATGAAGATCTGCATGTCTATTCGGTTATGGAGTTGAGCACACCATTGTCTGTTATCAAAAAGAGGTTAGTACAAGCTGGGATCTTTCCAGGTTGTCGTGAAGATTGTTTGTATTGTACCTATAATCCGGATAGTTGCTTCATTTTGAGAGATGGGATTCAACGTCTCATGGATAAGTATACTATAGTGTTTGAAAGAAGACCAGCATCTGTAGAAAGTATGGTAGATCATCTAACTCAGGGTAAGAAGATTGAAGAGGTTGATATGGTTGACAAAGTACCACTAAGAATCACTTCAAAGGGTCCCATTAAAATCACTCATCAGGGCCCAATCAAGATTACTGCTGAAGGTCCTGTGAAAGTTGTCGCTAAAGCCAGAGTAGCTCCTCTGATCATTACCACTCCTGGTCCTATTCCTTATACATCTGACAAAGCTGTGCCTTGGCACTATGGGTCTGATGTTTACATCCATGGTGTCAAGCAGGAGCCTTTACCTGATATGCCTGTTGACATTGATAATATTGCTGGATCTAGCAAGATCACTCGTAGTGGAAGAGTCTTCTCTCCTCCAGTTGCTTCTAAGAGTGCAGTTACTCCTGCTGTTACTTCCACCACTGATGCTCGGGGCAAGGGTCCTGTTATTGAGCCTGTATCTACTGATGTGCCAGCTGCTGATGACCTCTCTAAGCAGATGGAAGAAGTATTGAAAATCATTCGCAAGAGTGATTATGATATTGTTGACCAGCTGGGGCATACTCCCTCAAAGATTTCTATGCTCTCCCTGTTATTATGTTCTGAGGCTCATGCCAAATCATTGATCAAGTTTCTAAAGATGGCTCATGTACCCAGTGCAATTTTTGTGGACCAGTTTGAGAATTGTGTTGCTCACCTGACCTATGACAACGGGTTAGGATTTTCTGATGCTGACTTGACCCCTGCCAAGAGGGATCATAACAGGGCCTTGCATATTTCAATTGAATGCAGGGGCACTACCCTGTCTCATGTGCTGATAGACAATGGTTCCTCTCTGAATGTGTTGCCTAAGGAAGTCCTGAACAAGCTGAGTCCTGAAGATACGGTATTGAAGCCCAGTAATATTGTGGTAAAGGCTTTTGATGGTTCTAGAAGAGTAGTGCATGGGGAAATTGATCTTCCAATCAAGGTTGGCTCTCAGGTGTTTACCGCTACATTCTATGTGATGGATATTCGTCCTTCGTACTCATGTCTGCTTGGTCGTCCCTGGATCCATGGGGCAGGTGCTGTGACCTCCACATTACATCAAAAGTTGAGATATCCGGTGAATGGAAAAGTTGTTACTGTCTTCGGAGAGGAAGAATACTTTGTCAGCCATGTAAACACTTTCAAGTATCTGGAAGTAGAAGGTGAATACATTGAAACTCCATGTCAGTCATTTGAAGTGGTTCCCTGGGCTGTTAAGGATTGTGTGACTCCTCCTGCTGTGAAGAAGGTTCCTGTGGTCATCAGAAACCCTCCAACAATGGCAATGGCCTCCCTCAATGATGCAAAAGCTGTGGTGGAAGAAGGTGGTTGTACTATTTGGGGTCAGCTTCCTGATATTCCATACAAGTCTGACAAGTTTGGTTTGGGTTTCACTGCAGAGTCCCAGAAGGCTGTTCGTCGTGCTCGTGCTGTTTGTATCACCAATCAAGGGGTTATCAATGCTGTGGGAGATCAAGATGAAGACTACAACTTGGAGGCATGGATTTTTCCTACTGTGGGTGCTGGACTCAATAATTGGAAAGCTGAAGATGTTATCCCTATCTCCTTTAGTCAGGAGTAAATACTATTACTGTGTTATGTTTTTAAATTTGTAATTTCTGGAACAATTAAAACTTTCAAGCCATGTGCCTTACCCGGGGCACAATGGTGTGCTTGTTACGGGTTGTCATTTCATTTGCATACTTCATTCAATAAAATCAGTGGACGTTTCGTTTTCGTAAATATTGTGTTCCTTGTCTTTCTTTTTCTTTTATTTTTGCTTCAGCAGCTATGTGTTCTTACACACACCCACGTCACTAAAATGCAGATCCTCATCCACTCTGGATCCAGTTGATAACAGTTCTACTATTGCCAATTACAATTTCGAGAATCTGATCTATCAAACTGAAGACGGAAACGAGGACGATTGTGAAATACCTGTAGAGCTTGCTAGGTTGTTACAACAAGAAGAGAAAGCTATACAGCCACATGAAGAGCCAGTCGAAGTTGTGAATCTGGGAACTGAAGAAAACAGAAAAGAGGTCAAGATAGGGGCTGATTTAGAGGACAGTGTCAAGAGCAGGTTGATTCAGATGCTACGTGACTATGTGGAGATCTTTGCTTGGTCTTATGAAGATATGCCAGGGTTGGATACAGACATTGTGGTTCACCGTTTGCCAGTGAAAGAAGATTGTCGTCCAAAGAAGCAGAAGGTTCGTCGTATGCGTCCTGAAATGTCAGAAAAGATCAAAGCAGAGGTAATGAAACAGTTCAATGCAGGGTTCTTGGCCGTAACTTCTTATCCTCAGTGGGTTGCAAATGTGGTACCAGTTCCTAAGAAAGATGGTAAGGTACGTATGTGTGTAGACTACAGAGATCTGAACAAGGCTATCCCTAAAGATGACTTTCCACTTCCTCATATTGATATCCTGGTAGACAACACTGCTCAGCATAAGGTATTCTCTTTTATGGATGGTTTCTCTGGTTACAATCAAATCAAGATGGCACCTGAAGATATGGAGAAGACTACATTTGTGACACAGTGGGGCACCTTTTGCTATAAGGTAATGCCATTTGGGTTGAAGAATGCAGGGGCAACATATCAGCGTGCCATGGTGGCTTTGTTTCATGATATGATTCATCATGAGATAGAGGTATATGTGGATGATATGATAGCCAGGTCTCAGAATGAAGAACAACATCTTGATCATCTGCACAAGTTGTTTGAGAGGTTGAAGAAATACAGGTTGAGATTAAATCCAAACAAGTGTACTTTTGGAGTTAGATCTGGAAAGCTCCTGGGTTTCATTGTCAGTGGAAAAGGTATTGAAGTGGATCCTGCAAAAGTGAAAGCTATACGAAAGATGCCAGCTCCCCGTACTGAGAAGGAGGTTAGAGGTTTCTTGGGACGATTGAACTACATTGCAAGATTTATTTCCCAATTAACTACCATCTGTGAGCCAATCTTCAAGTTGTTGAAGAAAGATCAGGTGATGGAATGGAATGATGAGTGCCAGACTGCCTTTGATGAAATCAAGAGATATTTGCTAGAACCTCCAATTTTAATGCCACCAGTTGATGGAAGACCCTTGATTATGTATTTAACAGTATTAGACAACTCAATGGGGTGTGTATTGGGGCAACATGACGAGTCTGGTCGAAAAGAGCAGGCAATATACTACCTTAGCAAAAAGTTTACCGACTGTGAAACAAGATACTCACTGCTCGAGAAAACTTGCTGCGCTTTGGCATGGGCTGCTCGCCGACTAAGACAGTATATGTTGACCCATACTACCTTGTTGATTTCGAAGATGGATCCAATCAAGTACATATTTGAGAAACCTGCTCTCTCCGGAAGAATTGCAAGATGGCAAATGATCTTGACGGAATATGATATACAGTATACTACTCAGAAGGCCATTAAGGGGAGTGTTGTTGCTGATCATTTGGCTCATCAAGCAGTAGATGATTACCAGTCAATGAATTTTGAGTTCCCTGATGAAGACATTATGTCTGTTACCAAAGAACCTGGACAATATGACGGACCTGAACAAGGATCCCGATGGACTATGGTTTTTGATGGTGCCTCCAATGCACATGGTAATGGTGTTGGTGTTGTGATTAGTTCCCCTGAAGGTTGTCATACCCCGATTACTGCCAGGCTTTGTTTCTATTGTACCAATAACATGGTTGAGTATGAGGCATGTATCATGGGTATGCAAGTTGCTATTGATATGAAGATTCAGTTCCTTGAGGTGTATGGAGATTCAGCTCTGGTAGTAAGTCAGATTAAAGGAGATTGGGATACAAAGCATGATAATCTCATTCCTTACAGAGAACATGTGTTGTCTTTGATCCCACATTTCAAAGAGATTACTTTTGGACATATTCCACGAAGAGAGAATCAGTTGGCAGACGCATTGGCCACCATGGCATCTATGTTTGAGATCAGCTGGGATGATGAAGCTCCCAAGATTACCATTGATAGATTTGAGAAGCCTGCATACTGCAATGAGATTGACACTGAAGGGGCAGAGGAGAAGCCTTGGTTCTATGAAGTGAAAAACTATCTTGAAGCTCAGGAGTTCCCTGAAGGGGCATCTGTCAAAGATAGGAAGTTCCTGAGAAGGTTTTCTGCTAAGTTCTTTCTGAGTAATGGCATTCTGTATAAGCGTAATCATGATTCAACTATGCTTCGTTGTGTGGATAAGAAGGAAGATACAGAAATTATGGAAGAGATGCATGATGGGACCTTTGGCACTCATTCTAGTGGTCATACCATGGCAAAGAAGATTTTGAGAGCAGGTTACTATTGGTCTACCATGGAAGCTGATTGCTATCAACACTCCAGAACATGTCACAAATGTCAAATCTATGCTGATAAAGTACATGTACCTCCATCTCCATTGAATGTGTTGACTGCTCCTTGGCCCTTTGCCATGTGGGGCATTGATATGATCGGTGAGATCAAGCCTACTGCTTCTAATGGGCATCGTTTCATCCTGGTTGCTATTGATTACTTCACGAAGTGGGTAGAGGCAGCTTCATTTGCATCTGTGACTAAGAATGTTGTGGCTCGGTTCATTAAGAATAATCTCATATGTAGGTATGGTATCCCTGAAAGGATTATCACTGACAATGGCTCTAATCTGAACAACACCATGATTACTGATCTCTGTACGCAGTTCAAGATTAAGCATCACAACTCTTCTCCGTATCGTCCAAAGATGAATGGGGCAGTTGAAGCTGCTAATAAGAACATTAAGAAGATTGTACAGAAGATGACTGTTACTTACAAGGATTGGCACGAGATGCTACCATTTGCTCTGCATGGTTATCGTACTACAATACGTACTTCAACAGGGGCAACCCCATTCTCCTTAGTCTATGGTATGGAAGCAGTTCTGCCTATTGAAGTTTAGATCCCCTCCTTGAGAATTATGAAGGATGCAGGCTTGGATGAAGATGAGTGGATTCAGACTCGACTTGACCAGATAAATTTGATTGATGAGAAAAGGTTAGCAGCAGTTTGTCATGGCCAGATGTACCAGAAACGGATGATCAAAGCTTTTAACAAGAAGGTTAAGCCAAAGGTATATCAGGCTGGTGACTTGGTAATCAAGCGTATCATATTACCACAGGGTGATCCTAGGGGCAAGTGGACTCCAACATATGAGGGACCATTTGTAGTCAAGACAGTGTTCTCAGGAGGTGCCATGATACTGACTACAATGGAGGGTGAAGACTTCCCACAACCTGTAAACGCAGACATAGTTAAAAAATACTACGCATAAAAAGAGACCCGCTAGGTTGACAGGCCTAGGCAAAAATAAGGGCATCCCGGCAAACCAAAAGGGTTTGGGCAAAAATTAGGGATATATATATAAAAAGATGTACACCCGGCAAGTCGAAAACCTGAAAAGGCGGCTTGGGCAAAAAAGGGTATCCCGGTGGATTGAAAACCTGAAAGGGCAATCCAGGCAAAAGTTAGGGATTAAAGCGTATGACTATGTCTCGTTTGGATCACTCATGAAACTGCAACCAGTTGTACTACTTACTCAAGCTCAAACAGATAAAGCTCAATCCAATCGTTTCCGTCTCAACAGCAAGAAGATGAGATACTTAAGTGGCAATAGTAGAATTGAAACTCAATAGGATTATTTCCCACATAGCTGATTCTTTTTGTAAAACTTCATGACAAAATTCTCTTACTAGGGTTTATGTCTCCTTGTACAAACTTACCCGTGTATGGGTCACTTTTGATATAAATAAACTCCATCTTTTGAATCCAGATTTACTTTTACCCTATTTACATAAGCGAAACGTCCATTGGTTGTGTTTGAATGTATGTATGCATTTGAATATGATTGATGTTTACCAGAAATGCATGTATGCTTTTAATATGATTGATGTTTACCAGAAATGCATGAAAATGCAGTAATAGTATTTACTAAGGACGAACGAGGGAAGGATTTCAACGAGGCTTCGCCGGTTCATCTTTACAAGACAGTTACAAACCATCAGTAGGACTAATCCATTTTCACAAAGTCTAATCTCCCCTGGAATTTATATCCATCTCTTTTATCCTCATACGGATATACGGGAAATTACTTTCCAATAAGGGTACGATGAACGAAGACGGGATGTTATACTTATCCTACTATCAAATGAAAACGAAGGTTATCTATACCCTACTATCCCCAACAACGGGAGGTTATCTATACCTTGTTATCCCCAACAACGGGAGGTTATCTATACCTTGTTATCCCCAGCAGACGGAGGGTTATATATTCTTCAACAACGAATCGGGATTTATTTTCCTTGGCCAGCAGTTGTTATACAAGGATATCCAGACACTTCCAGCAGTGTCATAGCATACATACATCATTTACATCATACCATAACATATATGTCTATAATACATTACCTAAGTGCATCATGTCATACATGCATACATAAAGCATAAACTAATGTTGTTATACAGAATGCTACCTTGTTTTCAGGTTAATTATCCAACAAACAAGCTTATGATCTCTGGGACTGCTTTATTGTAACCTCAGGGTTACTTTATCCTCCTGATGAGCTTCTTATTACTTTGGGACTGCTTTATTGTAACCTCAGGGTTATTTTATCCTCCTGATAGCCTCTCATGACTTCAAGACTGCTTTAGAGCTACTGATTGCTCTATCCTCCTGAAATCATCCTACTACTTCAAGACTGCTTTAGAGCTATTCATTGCTCTATCCTCCTGAAGCCATCTAATTATTTCAAGACTGCTTTAGAGTTATCCATTGCTCTATCCTCCTGAAATTACATTATTATTTCAAGACTGCTTTAGAGCTATCCATTGCTCTATCCTCCTGAAATCATTACTTCAAGACTGCTTTAGAGCTATTGATTGCTCTATCCTCCTGAAGACATATCACATCATTATTTCAAGACTGCTTTAGAGCCATTCATTGTTCTATCCTCCTGAAATCATATCATTGCTTCAAGACTGCTTTAGGGTTATCACTATTGATTGCTCTATCCTCATGAAGACATGCTGCTACATCATTATTATTCCAGACTCCTGACAGCTTTCATCATACACCCATATTTTGAACTGCTCCCCCCCTAGTGGCATCTTTAAGCCCACTCAATCATATTCAACTAGCCATCTGTACCACTCTAGTGCACTGGTGAGTGCAAATTTTTGGGCTTTTGTGTTCAATCCCCTTCAACCTTCCAGGTTACGACTGGCAAATATACCAATCTAACCCCTCAGGTTTCAGAAAATTGAACAGGGGCAGCTGTTGCACCCCAAAATTTGCCCTCACAATACAAGACTTTGTGTTCTAAGAAGGTTCACAAGCTTCACAATACCTCCCATGAGTATCACAAGATATCTTATGAAGATTCACAAGGTTCACAAAGTTCACAATTGGTCAGAAGAGTTGACAATTCCCTCAGACAATGCACCTCCTAAGCAGTGCATCCAAAACTAGGGTTTTGACTTTAATCAGGCTAAATGGACTTCCAAGACTTCAAGTGAGCTTCATAACATCTTATATGTGTATAAGAACCCCCATGTCAAGTTTCAAGACTTTTCTCAAAAGTTTGCTCAGTCAGATGATCAGATAAGTCAAAAGCAGTCAATGCAGTTAAAAAGTCAAACTGAGGTCAACTGTGGTCAAACCAAAGTCAAACTTCATGATTTTTTTTTTTTGCCAACATCAAAGAGAGATTTGGTCCCAGGGGTATTTCGGTCATTTTACACAAATTCTACCAATTCCTTGAAGACGGGCTGTTATTAAAATTCTGAGGCATTTGATGCGTTATGGTTTTGAGGCATTTATCAATCACCAGTTCTGATCATATTGAGATTTGGCATTTGGTCAGTGGAGTTTAATTACGATTAGTTTTGCTGTTGATGCTGAAAATGTTGTGACCATGGTGCCCATATGAGTTTGGTTATGAAACAATTGGTTAACATTTTAATCGGATGATGAGATTAGGATCACAAATACCACTTGGAAATATTTATGTTTTATGCCTATGTTAATGAATTAAATACTTGTGGATTTATTCACATTTGTTTATATTTTTTAACTAAGAATAGAATATAAATAAATTCAAAACTTTGAGAATTTTATTTCATAAATAATGCTATCATACAAGAATGGGGATGTTGCTTCATATTTTACAAAGTACTGTTACAAGGAAGTACATTAAAATTCTCAAATCCTAAGGGATTACATTAAAGCATCTATCCTAAATCCTAAAAGTATCTAAAGGTCTTCATGTTCGTATTTGAACTTCTCCATGAATCCTCAGCTAACCTGCACATCAAAAGAGAACAGAACAGAATAGGGAAAATGTTAGAAGTTGTTTGACACTCTCAGAACAATCGTCATCATCGAGTGCCGGGAGGGCACAACCGAAGTCGCATCCTACTCCCATTATCGATCCGTGCCATGGGCATCATATCAGGTGATTATATTTGTTCTTATCATACGGGACAGCCGAGAAAGATGAAGAGTAAAAGAATTAGGGACTGATTCGATTTGCCAAAAGAGTTCATGCAACCTTGGATTCCAAATTAGAACACCATTCATCAAGTAAATAAGTTTTGGGGACATTATCAAGTAAATTCATGCTCAAGATGCCACCGTCAGAAGGAGGTTCGAATTAGGGGGCTGAAACTCGAAAGGAAGCATACCATCTGCATAAATTCACAAGACAACATCATTACCCCAATTTCCTAACAGAGTGTAAGGCCAAAGCTAACTGAGATGTATCAGAAAAATCCACAACAAAATATAGTTAACCAAAGCAAAAAACATATTGGGCTTAAAGCAATCCGCTTCTGAGAACAAATACAATCCAAAGTCACAAGAACAAACCGTATCAGGAAGAGTCATCATGAAAGTCTGAAAACAATCAACAAAACAAATGAAATCACCAAATCACACATGTAAACAGGACCATACCAGAAAAGAAAGATAAGCTCGCGTAACCATCACACATCAGTTCAGAGTATACCCCAACTAAAGGTACAGTCACACATGGAAAAAATCGAACAAGGCAAGTGTAGGGCTCAGCTATAAAACCTCATAGCCCAAATTCACCAACCATAACCAAAGGGGCATTCAACGAGTCTGTCACCTGAATTAACAAAGACAGGTTGTGTCAGTATAAACCAATTCAACTCAAAAGGCGATCGAAACAAGTCCATGACCATGCCAGTCGTAGTAAACCCCAATCGAATGCGAAGGTCGCAGTGGAAAACCGAAGGTGTAGAACCTGGGCTCAGTTCGAGCATCATAGCCCAGTTCACCAAAGCTCACCAGAGTAGAGGCTGAATAAGCCAATAACAGGCAAGATAGACAAACAACATCAGAAAAGGAAAACAAGTCTCCAAGTTCGAACCAAGTGAACCAGTTCGCATCCGAATGGTGCTAGAATCCATATCTGAAAGAATAGAAACCAATTTCACATCAATCACAACGAAACCAGGTTAACCAAAGTGAACCAAATATCCAAAGTGAAACAAACATCCAGTTAATCAAAGAGAAATAGATATCCAAGACAAATCAGGGTATCCAATTGAGGTCTGAAGGTTGAAAATCCAATCAAGTAAATCAAAGATGGAAAGTGTTCAAATCAAATCAGAAAAAACCCAATCCACATCAGAAATCAAAGTAAACCGAAATCCTGAGTTTGAAAGAGGAAAGTCCTAATCAAATCCAATCCTCGTAAAAGCGAATCAAATCAAGTCAGATTGAAAGAAATTTTCGATTTTGGATCCAAAAAGAAACGTAAACACAAAGCCCAAAAAGAAATCTAAAAAAGAAAGTATAAAAGAACAATATCACCTTTCAAAGAAAACCCTAGACGGAGAAGGCGAAAACGGCGAGAAGTAGAACACCGAAAACCGTCAAAAAGCGAACTAAACCCCCCTGAAGTACGTTCGCCGGCGCCGTTCACTTAAGATCAGCGAGCAAACAAACTTCGAGGCTCAGAATATCATCATCATCACCCCATAGTCGCCATCGTTTCATCAATCGCTCACATCACAATCAAACGTAAGCACAAGCACTGATTACTCGCACTTTGATGGTTTTTGTGTTTAATTTCAGGTTCACAATCAAACGGGAATGAAAAGAACTCGTCAAAGACGAAGAGAGAAGAGCAAGGAAGCGAGACGATGATAGCTGGCGCCGCTAGATGAGAAAAGGATTCGTAAACCCTAGGTTCATGCTGCCTGTGTGTGTTGGGTCGGAAAGCCCCACCGGCCCAACTCACTGATTGTTTTTTTGGGCTGTTATTTTATTGGGATTTACATACATTATCTTGTTGTTTTTAAGTGCTAAACCAATTTGCATATTTTTTAAAGTAAATAAAATAGGATGTCTTCTTGAATAAACAAACTATATTTTTTTAAAAATAATAAAATTAAAACTATTTCTAGGTAATTAGGTTAAATTAATTTTTAAAGTTAAATTTAGAGTTATTTATTAATATCTAAAACCTTTTTTAAAATTGAAATTTTCATATATCATAAAATAAAACACAAAAAAATGTCCCTTAACATCCAAAGTAAGGACTACCTACTCCATTATAGTAGGGATAGACTTACTAAGGAAAGGATAAAGAATAAGAAAGACCTTAAAACATTAGGGTAGGCTACTCCTAGATAATTGCTCACTTCAAAACTTTTTCACACTTAAACAAATTTCCAACAAAATTTTCAAACAA
>OZ012739.1:14371818-14729318 GCA_963859935.3 Lathyrus sativus | reverse complement strand
ATTCGAGTGACGAAAAGATGCTGATGCATTTTTTCCAAGATAGCTTGTCTAGACCGTCACTCGAATGGTATATGGGGTTAGAGCCTACTCAGATTGGTAGCTGGAAAGAGTTGGCGGAGGCCTTTGTAAAGCATTATCAGTATAACAATGACCTTGCTCCAAACAGGGTCCAACTTCAAAATCTTTCTCAAAAGAATGGCGAGAGTTTTAAAGAGTACGCCCAGAGGTGGCGGGAGCTTGCAGCTAGGGTGCAACCACCCATGGTAGAGCGGGAATTGATGGATCTCTTTGTGGGCACTTTCTCTGGTTTTTATTATGATAAGCTCCTCGGTAGTTTGATGAGTAGTTTTTCTAATATGATACTCTTGGGAGAACGTATAGAGAACGACATCAAGATCGGTAAGATTCAAGCAAGAGAATCAACCTCAGCTGGAGGTGGTAAAAAGGTGTTTGGAAATAAAAAGCAGGGAGACACTAATTCGGTATGTAGTGATCGGAGAAGGGGTAGAAGTCAGAATTGGCGCAGATAGCAGGTCACCAGTGTGACGATTCCTGTACCTCAACAGCAACAACAACAATAGCCGCAACAGCAACAGGGACAACAGAATTATGCTCCGCAAAGATTCCAAGGTCGGGATAGGGCCGTGAAAAGAGTATTTGATGTGCCTCCAGTACCGTATGCTCAGCTTCTTCCAACTTTGTTACAACTACAGCTTGTTGAGAAAAGGATGTTAGCTCCGCCGAAGGGCACGCCTCCTTTTGGTTATGACACCAATGCACATTGTGAATTCCACTCCGGGGCACCCGGTCACAACATAGAGAATTGTCATGCATTCAAGCATAAAGTGCAGGATCTGATAAATAGCAAGGCTATAAACTTTGACCAAGGTGCACCCAATATCGAGAAAAATATGATGCCGCCTCACGGATCTGCAAAGGTGGGTGCGATCTTGGAAGATACCAGTCTGAATTTGGTCCTGAATGTAGATGAACTAAAGACGCCTTTGGGTTGTGTAAAGAGCAGGTTGCTAAAAGAGGGAGTTTTCCCTGGTTGTGATGCAGATTGTGTTGACTGTTTAGCCCGGCCTAAGGGTTGTGATAACTTAAGAAGAGGTATTCAAGGTCTGATTGATGAAGGAACGCTGCAATTTGATTGTACTGCTGAACAGAAGCATGTTGAGGCAATAGCTGAAAACCAGGGCGAAGTTGCAACCGTTACGATCCCGTTTAAGACTGTCACGATATCGGCGCCTCCCAAGCGGCCGACCATCACCATAACCAAAGCTGGACCCGTTCCATACGAAAGCATTAAAGCCATCCCTTGGAACTATGGGGCGGAAGTTTACTGCAATGGAGAAAAGATTAACTTGGAAAGCCCGCCGGTATGATCAGTTGATAACCTTGTGGGGGCAGGGGGCATAACCCGCAGCGGTAGAATTTTCACGTCACCAGAAGTAGAAGCTGAGAGAATTACCAAAGGGAAAGGTAAAGTCAATGAAGGAGGACCTTCTCAAGAGAAGGAAAAAGAGGCTTTGACTAAAGATGTGGAAGAATTTATGAGACTAATCCGGAAGAGTGATTATAAAATTGTTGATCATCTGCAGCAGACGCCTTCCAAAATCTCGATTTTGTCATTGTTGCTTTATTCCGAAGCTCATCGGAACGCTTTGCTGAAAGCTCTTGACACTGCTTATGCACCCCAGGAGATATCTGTCAATCAGCTCGAAGGAGTGATTGCACACGTGAACGCGGGGCATGGCCTTGGATTTACAGATTTTGATTTAACACCCAGGGGCCGCAACCACAACAGTGCATTGCATATTTATGTTGAGTGTCAGGGCACCGTTATGTCTCATGTCCCCGTTGACACTGGTTCATCCTTGAATGTGTTGCCCAAGAAGGCGCTTCTGAAGCTGGATACCCGAGGTATAATATGCACGCCAAGTGACTTGGTAGTGAGAGCTTTTGATGGGACTAGAAGGTCCGTATTTGGAGAATTGACTCTACCAGTCCAGGTCGGTCCAGAGGTGTTTGATATTGTGTTTTACATCATGGACATTCAGCCAGCTTATAGTTGTTTACTTGGATGACCTTGGATTCACTCTGTGGGGGTTGTAACGTCTACGTTGCACCAAAAGCTTAAGTATATGGTCGGTGGTAGAATTGTCACCGTATGTGGGGAAGAAGATATCCTAGTAAGTTACCTGTCATCATTCAAATATGTCGAAGTGGATGGTGAGATCTACGAGACATTGTGCCAAGCTTTTGAAGGGGTGCAGATCAGAGACAAGTCTCCTGTCATAAGCGAAGGGCCAGAAGTGGCTATGTCTTCGTACAGAGAAGCCCAAGAGGTAGTTCAGGCCGGGGAGACTAAAGGTTGGGGTCAAGTTCTGGAGATTCCTGTTAAGCAGGATAAGTTTGGCTTGGGATATCGCTCGTCGTCGTCATCTTCATCACAGAGCGCGCCAAAGTTCAAGGGGCCAATTGTGTTTACTCTAGGAGGAGTCAGTTTTGAAAGGATTAATGTTGTGTCTGACAGTGAAGATGGAGATAGCGACTGTGACATGGATTCATGGATCAAGCCCAGCGTGCCAGGACAAAGCCTATGCAACTGGTCTATTCAGGACTTTATTCAAGTGACGACGAAATAATAATGCCTTGTTTTTGCGATTATTGTACAATCCTATGTCCAACCCGGGGCATAGTGATTTCATTTCAGGGCCTACTCGTTTATGTGTATGCTTTGCTTTAATCATCAAATAAAGGCGTTTTTCTCATGCAAATTTTGTGATCCTTGTTTTTCTATTTTTATTTTTAACAATAAAATGGCAACGTGGTTGTGTGGTTTGTTTGCATATCATTTGAAGCATTTAACCATTTCCCTTGCAGGATCCATATTACAGATGACACCGATCAAGAACTCCCTATGACTCGCTTCGACTTTGAACATCCGATATTCCAAGCCGAGGAAGAGATTGTTGAGGACGACGACTTACCAGAAGAGCTGACTCGACTTTTAAGACAAGAAGAGAAAATCATTCTGCCTCATCAGGAGGAAATTGAGGTCGTTAATTTGGGTTCCAAAGAAGTTATCAAGAATGTTCGGATAGGGGCTGCGCTGCGAAGCGATATCAAGCAAAGACTGGTCGAGATGCTTTGAGAGTATAGTGACATCTTTGCTTGGTCTTATGAAGACATGCATGGGTTAGACACTGATATTATGGTCCACCGCTTGCCATTGCGTGAAGAATGTCCGCTGGTCAAGCAAAAGCTCAGAAGAACGAGACCAGATATGGCCGTAAAGATTAAAGAGGAAGTACAGAAACAGTGGGACGCTGGTTTTCTAGCTGTTACAACTTACCCTCCTTGGGTCGCCAATATAGTACCTGTACCAAAGAAAGATGGTAAGGTACGGATGTGCGTTGAATATTGGGATCTGAACAAGGCGAGCCCTAAGGATGACTTCCCGCTTCCTCATATTGACGTGTTGGTCGACAATACTGCTCAATTCTCTGTGTTTTCCTTCATGGACGGCTTTTCGGGCTATAATCAGATTAAGATGGTGCCGGAGGATATGGAGAAAACAACTTTCATTACCCCGTGGGGAACGTTCTGCTACAAAGTGATGCCCTTTGGCTTGAAGAACGCTGGGGCAACGTATCAGCGTGCTATGACGACGCTCTTTCATGACATGATGCATAAAGAGATTGAGGTCTATGTTGACGATATGATTGCTAAATCCCAGACAGAGGAGGAGCATCTGGTGAATCTTCTGAAATTATTTGAGAGGCTTAGGAAATTCAGGCTGAGGCTGAATCCTAATAAGTGCACCTTTAGGGTGAGATCTGGAAAGCTATTGGGGTTCATTGTTAGTGAAAGAGGAATTGAGGTTGATCCTGCAAAAATAAAAGCTATACAAAAAATGCCAGCGCCTAAAACAGAGAAAGAGGTTCGTGGATTTTTGGGGAGGTTGAACTACATTGCCCGGTTCATATCTCACCTCACAGCCACGTGTGAACCAATGTTTAAACTATTGGAAAAAGATCAGACGATCATCTGGGATGAAAATTGTCAAAAGGCGTTTGAAAAAATAAAAGAGTACTTGCAGGAACCTCCGGTATTGATACCCCCAGTAGCCGGAAGACCACTGATCATGTACTTGATGGTTCTTGAGAACAGCATGGGCTGTGTTCTCGGTCAACAAGACGAGACTGGACGAAAAGAGCATGCGATCTATTACTTGAGTAAAAAGTTCACAGATTGTGAGTCCCGTTACTCAATGCTCGAAAAGACGTGTTGTGCACTTTCTTGGGCTGCCAAACGTCTGAGACAATACATGCTAAATCATACAACCATATTGATTTCGAAGATGGATCTGATCAAATATGTCTTCGAAAAGCAGGCGCTTTCAAGAAGGATTGCCCGATGACAAGTGGTACTGACAGAGTATAACATCCAATATGTTTCACAAAAGGCTATCAAAGGTAGCATTCTGTTAGAGTACCTTGCCGAGCAGCCAATCGATGATTATCGGCCAATGAAGTTTGATTTTCCTGACGAGGATATCATGTACCTAAAGATGAAAGACTGCGATGAGCCATTGTATGGTAAAGGTCCTGATTGGAGTTCCCAGTGGAAATTAATATTTTACAGTGTTGTTAATTCATACGGAAGTGGAATTTGGGTAATCATTACTACTCCCCATGGGACTCACATCCCATTCACGGCCAGATTGACATTTCCAGTTACCAACAATGAGGCTGAATATGAAGCGTGTATCATGGGTCTCGAGGAGGCTATTGATTTGAGGATTAAAAATCTGGATGTGTATGGAGACTCCGCGTTAGTCGTGAACCAGATCAAGAGAGAATGGGAGACTCGTCAGCCTAATCTAATACCGTACATGAATTATGCAAGGAGGTTATTGCCTTTCTTTGACAGAGTAGATTTTCACCATGTGTCGCGGGTAGAAAATCAGATGGCAGACGCCCTTGCGACATTGTCCTTGATGTACAAAGTTAACTTCTAGAATGAGGCTCCCAGAATAGTTATCTCTCGCCTTGATAGGCTCGCTTTCATATTCTCCATTAAGGAAGCTTCCGATGGCAAGCCGTGGTATTTTGATATCCAAAATTTCCTAAAGAACCAAGAGTATCCGACTGGGGCATCCGACCGCGATAAGAAGACTCTTAGGAGATTGGCTGGCAACTTCTACTTGAATCCAGATGGTGTTCTGTACAGGAGAAACCATGATTTGGTGCTATTGCGTTGTGTGGATGAGAAAGAAGCTAATCTACTTATGGAAGAGGTCCACGAAGGAACTTTCGGCACGCATGCCGGCGGACATGCTATGTCTCGAAAGTTATTACGAGCAGGGTATTATTGGCTGACGATGGAAAAAGATTGTTTCAAGTTTGCAAAGAAATGCCATAAATGCCAGATTTATGCAGACAAGGTTCATGTGCCGCCAAGCCCTTTGAATGTTATGGCGTCCCCGTGGCCTTTCTCCATGTGGGGCATTGATATGATTGGCAAGATTGAGCCCACTACATCCAACGGACGCCGGTTCATCTTGGTAGCTATCGATTATTCACCAAATGGGTCGAAGCAGCGTCATACGCCAATGTTACCAAGCAAGTAGTAGCTCGGTTTATCAAAAAGGACATCATCTGCAGATACGGAATCCCCGAAAGAATCATTACTGACAATGGTTCGAACTTGAATAATAAGATGATGAAGGAATTGTGCCAGAATTTCAAGATTGAGCATCATAACTCATCTCCCTATCGGCCCAAGATGAATGGCGCTGTCGAAGCGGCCAATAAGAACATCAAGAAGATAGTTCAGAAGATGGTTGTAACATACAAAGACTGGCATGAGATGTTGCCATTTGCATTGCACGGTTATCGTACGACGGTACGCACATCAACCGGGGCAACGCCTTTCTCACTAGTGTATGGTATGGAATTTGTCCTACCATTGGAAGTTGAGATCCCTTCTTTGAGAGTTTTGCTCGATGTCAAACTTGATGAGGCAGAGTGGATAAAGAATAGACTGAATCAGCTCAGCTTGATGGATGAGAAGAGACTTGCATCTATCGCATATGGTCGGTTATATCAGAGCCGGATGAAGAAAGCTTTTGACAAGAAGGTGCGACCTCGAAGCTTTCAGACGGGCGATCTTGTGCTGAAGAAGATTCTCCCACCACAATCAGATCACAGGGGCAAATGGACTTCCAACTATGAAGGTCCATATGTCGTTCGAAAGGTTCTCTCTGGAGGAGCCTTATTTTTATCCACCATGGATGGCGAGGATTTTACATCCCCTGTGAACTCGGACGCAGTTAAAAAATACTTTGCTTAAAGAGACCCGCTAGACAGAAAAAAGGAAAGTCTAGGCAAAAATGGGGCATCCCGGCGAACCAAGAAAGAAATAGAAAAGGGTTAGGGAAAAAATTAGGGATAAAGATTAAAAAGATGTACACCCGCGAAGTCGAAAACCTGAAAAGGCAACTTCGGAAAAAAAGGGTATCTCGGTGAATTGAAAACCCAAAGGAGCGATTCAGGCAAAAGTTAGGGATTGAAAAGGCAAATGACTGCGGTCCGAGTTTGATACTGCCTTGCTTAGTGGTTTGGGAGTACCTGAGGGTCGATTATTCAAGTCAACTTCTTCCGAGGACGGAGTATCGGGAAGCATCGAAGTCAGGCGAGTCATAGGAGGATTAGCTCATGGTGTTTGTCTGTACCACATTGCCGACATGTATACAATTTTCTTTGTACTTATGTACATATCTGAATTTATTTTGTAACTTCCTCTTTTCAGGAGTTGCATCCATTGTAAAAACTTTGCCTATTTATAGGCCCGTTATCAATAAACGCATACTATTTAGTACTTGATGTTTGTTTCTTGTTTTAACTTTTACTGTTTTGTTTGTGAAAAACGTCGATGTTTGATAAACTTACACGTGCGTAAACTTGCAGGCCTCGGTCAATAATTGTTAAAACTTTGAATTAACTGAACAATTGTCACGGATATGGACCGAGACAGGTCCTTTTGTGTAGAATTGTCTTGTTTCGTTTTTGCAGGGTCGTTACCTTCGAAACAAACAGCCAGGGGATCGTGTTTCCCCAGCCGGAGTCCCTTAACGTAGGAGCAGGCTCTAGATGATCTTATTCCTCCCCAGAAGATGTAAGTCACATTTTTATCCCCAGAAGAGTTAGATGCGAGCTAGCAAGCGGTCAGGCAGTGATGTGCATTCCCAGCACTTGGTCATGTGCATATTTAATCCCCAGTGAAGTCCTCATAGAGTACAACAAGTTGTCGGCGGTTTGTAAGGATCATCCTCGCGCAGGATTGTTCTTTCTGTTCTCCAGCAGGTTTTCTATCCTCCAATAGGTTGTTCATCCTCTGCAGAGTTCGTAATTCCGGATTTGTTAAGCTATCCCCCAGCAGGATTGTTTCTTCCCCCAGCGGAAGTTTGGCTTCATTCCTCCAGCATTTATTTTGCTGGAACGCCTCTTCGCATTTGCATCGTGCATAGCATCTGCCCAAACGCGTAGCATTTCCATGCCGTATGGAGCATTACGCCATTTTCAAACATGTGCATCTTGAAACATAAGCCAGGTTGGTTACCTCTTTGTTTTCAGGTGTTCTTCCCTGCAGGTAATTGGAATTCTTGTTCAGGATGGTTTTCGAATATGCAAATTTTTGGCATGAGATATGTGATGATAGCGTTCGTCCTATCATGTGTTCCTTCATCAGAGATGCTTAATTAAGTTTCTCTTCTTCCCCAGCGGAATTTTCCTCAGATTGCTGTTACGTCAGCATTTTAAAAGGAAAGATTTCATGATTATACCTTCGAAGTTGTTACCCATTTTTGTTCAAGATAGATGTCTGGTAGCTAACGTCAGAATTTCCCCACAGAGTTATTTGTTCAAGTCTTCGGATACTCGTTTCCGCGTAAACGAAAGGTCAAGGATAGTACATTGACAGTTCACACTTTTATTTAGTGTATGCTCGTTTCCTCGTAAACGAAAGGTCAAGGATAGTACATTGACAGTTCACACTTTTATTTAGTGTATGCTCGTTTCCTCATAAACGAAAGGTCAAGGATAGTACATTGACAGTTCACACTTTTATTTAGTGTATGCTCGTTTCCTTGTAAACGAAAGGTCAAGGATAGTACATTGACAGTTCACACTTTTATTTAGTGTATGCTCATTTCCTCGTAAACGGAAGGTCAAGGATAGTACATTGACAGTTCACACTTTTATTTAGTGTATGCTCGTTTCCTCGTAAACGAAAGGTCAAGGATAGTACATTGAAAGTTCACACTTTTATTTAGTGTATGCTCGTTTCCTCGTAAACGAAAGGTCAAGGATAGTACATTGACAGTTCGCACTTTTATTTAGTGTATGCTCGTTTCCTCGTAAACGAAAGGTCAAGGATAGTACATTGACAGTTCGCACTTTTATTTAGTGTATGCTCATGTCCTCGTAAACGAAAGGTCAAGGATAGTACATTGACAGTTCACACTTTTAGTTAGTGTATGCTCGTTTCCTCGTAAATGAAAGGTCAAGGATAGTACATTGACAGTTCACACTTTTATTTAGTGTATGCTCGTTTCCTCGTAAACGAAAGGTCAAGGATAATACATTGACAGTTCGCACTTTTATTTAGTGTATGCTCGTTTCCTCGTAAACAAAAGGTCAAGGATAGTACATTGACAGTTCACACTTTTATTTAGTGTATGCTCGTTTCCTCGTAAACGAAAGATCAAGGATAGTACATTGATGACGCGCTTTACGTAGTGCATGCCCGCTTCTTCGGAAATGGAAGGTCAAGGATAATATTTTGATATGGTCCTGTGGCGTGGTTCCCGCTTATTGTAGCGTATATTTTAAGATTGATTGTTGTTGATCTAGTGTGTTGATTCAGCACATGTGGCATCACACAGGTGGTTGATGATGAAATTAGGTTCTGTATTAGATGATTGATCAGTTTGTTGCCATGACAACCAGATTCAATTTTCTAGATATTTTTCCCCAAACAGTTTGTGCAGTTTATTTTCTTGGTTAGCAAATTTTCGGGTTCTTTCGTATTCAACCGTCTTTCACCTTGATTTTCTGAAAGTTGTTCGCTTTTCATCCAGTCAGGTCTAAGTCGCTTGAATAGGGGCAGTTGTTGTACCCCAAAATTTGCCTAACCTTTTCTTACTTGGTTTATGTTTCATTGCATTAGCATATCATTGGTCTAGCATTTGCATAGCATAGCATTATTCATTTAACAGGGGATCAAGTGTGGTTTATATCAAGAGGAGCCTATCTAGAGGTCTTATTCAAGCTTGAGAGGTCACCAAAGTCATCAGGAAATGTTTTGTGTTCTTGAGAAGTTTGGATGCTTGTATGTGGTTCATCTCCTAGCTGGAGAGTCAATTGAATACCATCAGTGGGTTGTGAAGCCCTAATCATGGATAGGGTATGTGGATAGAGCTCATGGAGTGCCTTGAGGGTCATGGTGGAGCTCAGTCAAGTCATTATGCTAAGAGTGAAGAGCCACAGTTGAAGGTGTTGCAATTAGGGTTTTCATCTGAGTAACCTTAAGTCAACTGTGCAATTGAAGAGGATCAAAGCCTACTTCTAAGTCTTTATGATCATGGAAAGTTATTTTGAGATACATGAGGTGATATTCCAAGATCAATTCAAAAAGAGTTCAAAGTGTGAGGAGTTGCTAAACTAGGGTTCTCAGGGTAAAATCCCCTATTTAGTGCCTGGATTCAAGACCACTTATCTCAAGATAAAAGTTTCATCTCAACTTTTGGTCAACATAGAACTTGTAGAGCATGTTCTTAGCTTTAATTTGAGTACTAGAAGTCCTTGATTGGATTTCTAGAACTCAAGTTATGATCCAGACAAGTTACAGGTCATCAGATGAATGTGAAATTTTCCTGCAAAAGTCAACCAACTTCCAAGGAACTTTTGACATAGAAGGATGTTTCCTATCAACCTTTGGCCAACATAAATGTTGTAGGTCTTGATCTTAGCTTTCCAAATTGTACTAGAAGTCTTACAGCTGATTTGTAGAACTCATGTTATGAGGTTTACAAGTCAGGGGTATTTTGGGAAAGTGAGATTACATGTCATTTTGGACTATGGGTCATTTTCACTATCTTGGGAGCCTCAAATGAAGTTTTGTCCAACATAAAACTTGCTCAAAATGGATTTTAAGGTCAACCATGTATCCATGAGGCTTTGATTTGGCTTAGAAAAAGACTTGGTTCATGGAAGCTTGACAAAGGGGAAATTAAAAGGCATTTAAGTCGAAAAATTCAAATTTAATCATAAGAGGTCAAGAAAATGCGTATGAGTACTCATTTTGACTAGAAAAACCATTTAGAACACTTTGGCATTAATGGAATTTCAATTTGAGGCTTGCATCATGGACTTTCAACTTGTTACTTCATGGATAGGTAACACATTCAATCTTGGCCATAAGATGATAACAAGGGTGCAATCTGATCCCTTCATTCTCAATAGGCCATAAACAATACATGTGAAGCTTCTAGGAGAAGAAACTGAGCCAGAACCGTGTATGCCATGATTGAGTTTTGAAGAGAAATTGGAAACTTGGATATCACAGTTTGGGCCTCCAATTGGCCTCCAAATCACTCAAGCCAATTCTATTTTAGTTCAGAAAGAGATTCAGATGGGGGTTGGTGATTATTCAGTGCAAGAACCAGAGATTGCAAAGTCAATTTTCAAGCTTCAACAGAAAATCGTGTTTTCAGATTTGGAGCTTTCCAAGGCAAATCAAGGCTTCTATTACCTTCAGCATAGTTCATTGAAGAGATCTGCACAAGATTAAAGCAGAAGTCACTCTGTAACTGCCTCAATTTCAAGCTACAAACCAGATTGGTAACTTTCACAATTGCTCAGTTTTAGGATGATCTAGCATGAATTGAATTGTGGTTAGGACTTAGGAAGGAACCTAGATGGATTTCAGATCATAATTGTGGAGTTTATAGACAATCTAAGTCATGATCAATTCTCTGTTTGGATTCGAATCAACCTGATCTTGAGGTGTTAACATGAGTTAGATAGTACGCGATGATCCACGAAGAATGAGGATGAGATCTGTGGCCTTAGTTATGAGTTTGGTGATGATCCATAATTTGATGCATTTTCTGTTCTTGATTGTGTTTTAATATTCATGAGGAATCAATGGAATTGGAGAGTGGATTTGAACTCAGCATGAAAAACTGAAGAGATTCATATAGGTTTTGTTAAGATTTGACCACCTGTAGTTGATCCTTAAAGGGAAATCTTTGAGGTTCTTTAGAAGTTCAGATTAGGTGGACGACTCTTCCAATAGGGTTAGTTCCCCTCCCAATTTCCTTTTCTTAATTGGAATCCTCCTTGTGAGCATGCTTCCTACAGGAGGAATTCGTTACAATATCATAAAGGAGTTGAATCTATGAGAGCTTTCTGAGGAAGTGGAGTTGGTTGAGTGCCTGTGGTAAGTTCCTGTGGACCTTACCTTGCTTCCCATCTTCATTCTCCTAATCCTCTCCAATCATTTTAGGAACCTTCTTGGGGTAGCACAGTCCCTACTGTAGGGGGAATTTTGCACATCTCTTGAAAGAGCCAAACCTCTAGGGTTCTCCCAAATCTCTTTTAGTTGGTTGAGTGTCTGGGATAAGTTCCTGTGGACCTTACCCTGGCCTCCCAACTTTCAATTCCTTTCCCTAGAATAGAAGCCTTGTTTGATTACTTGTGGAATGAATTCCTTATTTGTCATAAATCCTTGCCTTCATTCATGATTGAGTGGTGTGTTGCATTAGGATAATTCATGTTTAGGATAGTCTAAGTGTAGGTGCATGACGTAGTTGCATATAGAGGTTGTTTGCCTTAAGGGTTGAGGTGGTCCTCCCCTTGCTTGTGTGTTGTTTTTATTTTTCTAATTGACGTAGTTGCATATAGAGGTTGAGTTGAGCTCCCTCTGCTTGTCTATTTTGACTGTTTTCTTTTTGCTTGATTACTAAGAAGTTGAGTTTGTCTCCTTCTGCTTGTATTGCTGCATCGCATGCGTTTTACTTACAGTTATTTCTTTACAATTATTGCTTTTGCTGTTGCTTTCCATTGCCATGTTCCCCTAGGGACTCTGACTTCTCTTGTTCAAGAGAAGTTACGACAAACATTAGGGTTCTGACCAGGCATGATAACATTAGGTAGCTCCCTCCAAACCTCAACCATAGGATTAACTTTGCATGACAACATTAGGACTTGACAGTTTCCCCATAGAGTTCGTTCTCTTCTCATCTCAAAACAACAGTAAAAAACGTAATAAAGACAAGTTTGTACAAGCGCGTTACGAGCCTTAAGCTACTTGGGAAGTGATAATTGAGCGGTCTCCTCTCAATCATCTAGAGTGTTTAGTATATGTCCTTTGGACGATATGCGACGCATTCAATCCTAAGTCATAGTCTCTAGTGCTGTACCAACTCCAGACAACTATAAAAAACACTTCTTCCGTAAAAGACAGAAAACAAACTTCAAACCTTTTGCCCCGTGGGCCCGTAATTCAAGGAAAGCTTTTCTGAAGTAAAGAGTGCGTTAACTCCCAGTTCTACCGCAAATGGTAACGCCTAAGTCTCCAAAGGTCGATCTGCATACACCTAACTGCTGGAACTGTTTGTTAACCCTACTCGGAAAAACAGAGGAATTTGACCCCTCCCGTAATTCGTAGTAGCCCGAACTACGTTTGCTCTGATCTTTCACGCCGTGTGAAAGTACGTAGGCACGAGATGCGATATCTCGGCGAGCAACCTTCCCCCTTTTTTTCACCCGTAGTTAGGCAAACTACGTTGACTCTGATTTCTCGTTCCAAACGGGAATACGTAGGCATATAACTGTTGTGTTCTCCCGAGTCATTTTCTTTTCTTTTCAGACCAGACTTTTAGCTTAGATAGATTAACCAACCCATCAGATAAACAAAACAAGCATGGATCCCATTAAGTACGATGGACGTGAGGGGTGCTAATACCTTCCCCTTGCGTAACCGACTCCCGAATCCAGACATTGGTTGCGATGACCTTGTCTTATACCTTTTCGTCAGGTTTTTCCGATCGTTTCCTTTCCCGTTCTGAGGCATAAATAACGAAAGGTAGCGACTCTTCTGTTTTGCCGGCACCTTATTTTCACAGTAGCGACACATTTGAGATGTGCAAAATTGTGAAATTGACTTATAAGGAATATGACATGTAATCAAAGTTTCCCAAAATACCCCTGCCTTGCAAGCTTCATAACTTGAGCTCTACAAATCAGATGAAGGACTTCTAGTACTTTTTGGAAATCTAAGATCATGAGGAACAACTTTCATGTTTAGGTAAAAGTGAGAAGAAACATCCTTCTAGGTCAAAAATGTCTTGGAAGTTGGTTGACTTTTGTTGACCAAAATCACATTCATCTGATGACCTGTAACTTGTCAGCATCATACCTTGAGTTCTAGAAATCGGATGAAAGACTTCTAGTACTCAAAATAAAGCTAGAAACATGCTATACAAGTTTTATGTTGGGGTCAAGATGAGATGAGACTTTTATCTTGAGATATGTGGTCTTGAAGTTAGGCACTAAATAGGGGATTTTACACTGACAAGCTTAGAAACCCTAGCTTAGCAACTTCTCACACTCTTGATTCTTGATAAATTGATCTTGAAATGATATACTAGACATCTCAACACAACATTCCATGATCACAAAGACTTGGAATTGAGTCTTAATCTCCTTCAATTTCACAGTTGACTAAGGGTTGACCAGATGAAAACCCTAACTGCAACACCTTTGACTGTGGCTCCTTATACTTGATATAATGACTTGAACAAGTTCCTCAATGATTCTCAAGACATTCAATGAGCTCATAAGATGTTCTCCATCCCTGATCATAGATTCACAACCCTTTGATGATCCCCAATTGGCCTCCAAGTTAGGAGGTAATCCACATACATTCATTAACTCTTCCACAAAGCTTTGACCACTTCTTGATGACTTGATGAGCATTCATGCTTGAGTAAAACCCCTTTCCTAGGCTCAAAACTCTTGGTAACCTCCTCTTGCTATGCACACCCTCTTGATCCCCTGCTAAATGAAAAATTCTATGCAATGCAAATGCTAGAAGAAAAATGAAATGAAACATAAACCAAGTTAAGAAAAAGGTTGGGCAAATTTTGGGGTGCAACACTTTGCACACCTCAAATGAAAGTTTTGCCAACATCAAAGTTGCTCCAAATGGGGTCATTTTCATCATCAAACATCAAACTCTCATTGAATTAGCTTGGATTGAAGGAATGGTGAAAAAAAATTCATGAAAAAGCATTAAAAGCCATAAAATCAAATAAATTCATTTTGAACCAATTTTAATCAAGTTAGTGCATTTTTTGAGTCCACAAATCATTCTAAACAAGATGCCAATTTTGGATTTGAAAATTGAGGGCATTTTCATGGTTGTTTTCATGCTTGCTTCAAGTGAAAGTAACATATCAAAATCACACCATGAGATTAAATTGAGGAACAATTCTTAGCCATTGGATCAATATACACTACCAGAAAGCTAAGTGAATGAAGAAACAAGCCTTGGAAGCTCTATTTTTGTGCATATGGTGAAGCTTGCATAACCAAAATTTTGGATTTCCATTGGATCAAATTGAGGTTGGATTGGGCTTTCTATGCATCTGGATCCATCACATATATTCTCAGCATCGTGTACAAAGTTTCAGATTTGATTTTGGAGGGGAATTGCTCAAGAAATCATTTGCAAAAGCTCAAGAAAAAGCTAAAATCGAATTCTCTGATTCATCAAGTTTCAAGCCAAATTAAGCACATCAGAAGCTCCATTGAAGATCAAGGAACGATTCTGGATTGTTTTCATCATGCTTTGTCAAGAATTCAAGGTCCAACGGAGCTATTCCGTTAGGTAACTCACTTGTCCAAAATTCTCTCTGCATATGCTGGGATTCCACGCCATTTTTGCATATTCATGTTCTCTTATCATCATAGATGGATCTTGGTTAGGTTTGATGACTGTTAGTGACAATTTAGGATGTGTGCTTGATTTTATTTTGATACGGTTTGGTTGATTTAGGGCGTGTTAGGCCTAGGTAACCATGGATTCATAATCAGTGAGAGGAATAGATCAGTTTAGACTATGAGTTTGTGAGATTTGGTGAAGTTTCGTATCACATGTGTTGTTGATGCAATCGGAGAAGACGACCGGAGCCGCCGTGCTCCGACGTTTGTGTATTCTCCCTCCACCTGAGAAGATTTGAACTCTCCAAAGCCACGTGTGTCTCCCTGAACCCTTAGATGTGTTGACTGTTAGATCCAATGGTCCTGCGCGCGTTTCATCGTGGAATGCATTTGACTAATCCCATAGGATCCATCCAAAACAGAGCGTTTCATTAAACGCTTGCTTGGACCTAGGGCTCTCCTTGCTATTCCCACCCTCTAGCGTGTAAGGCCCATTGTTTTAACGTGTTTGGATTGCTATTCTTACCACATGATTTTCCAATTTCATTTTCTTTCCATTATTTTCATATTTTGGAATTTGTTTTGTTTTAATCATAATAAAATGCTTCCAAATGATAATAAATTCTACAAAAATAGTTTCTAATCATTTTAAGATGTAATTTGAATTTAGTAGATTTTATTTTAATTTTTATAAACATTTTTCAATTAAAAAAGAATAATTCATTTGGAAGGCTTTCATTTGAATTAAAATTGCATATCATTTGTTCATGATTTTCTTTTGTGATGATTCCTTCAAATAAATGCTTGGAATTTCTTGTACATATTCTTGATGCATTAATTGATTTTTGTATATTTTTTCTCTATGTTTTTGGTACCTTTTGATTAGGGTTTAGGCTTGATCTTTAGGACCTTCCCTCTTGCCTAGTTCATAGGACTTCCCTTAAGATTTGCCTTTTGTTGGCATAGCTAGGTTAGAACTTAGGATCCCCTACTTTGACCCCTGGTTAATAACACCATAGGGGTCTCATAGGAATTTATCTAGATTTTTTAGGGTTAGTTTACTATTTTTAGTGTATTTTACACTTTAGGTCACCCTTGTATGGCTTTCACCCTAATACTTGTGCTAGTTTGATTCTATTTTGCATTTTTTGTATTGTTTGAGTACCCAATATTCATTTATCCATGTCATGTATATAATAAATAACTTGTATGTTTAATTTTGGGCCTTGATCATGTTCATAACTTGTTTAGTTTAGGCCTCCTTTAGGATCTCTTTTTTAGGGTTTTCTTTTCATGTGCATATGATGAATGATCCTTCTCTTTTACATGATTCTCTTGCAATTTCTTGTACATCCTTTTCAAATGCTTTATGTACATTCTCTTTTCATATCTCTTTCTGTCCAATGATGTAAGGACACCATTTGAGATGGCTTAGTCTCTCCTGAGGAGATAGTTGAAGCAAGTCCTAAAATGGTGAACTTTTAGAACAATTTTGTGCATCTTTTGCACAAGTCATGATGAGACTTTGGTTGAATGACTTTAGGGATACCATGGATTTTTTATCTTCTTCTCCCACTTCTCTTTTGTTTTATGATTCATGCCATACTCAAGATAGAAGCCTTAGGTCATGTAATGTACTTGTTCTGTGCATTCTTTGCTTGCATTTGAAGGTTGAGATGAGCTTGTGGTGGTCTTTACCCCACACAATTTCCTCCCTTGCTTGGATGTTATGTTCTCTTTGTGTATCTCTTGTTCACACTAAAGGTAGAGGTGTCCTCCCTTTACTTGTAATGTTGCATTGCATGTGCATTCATTCACATTCACATTTCAATTCAAGTATTGTATGTTGTTTCTTTTCCTTTCATTACCATGTTCCCTTAGGAGTTCTCACTTCCTTGGTTAAGGATAGTGATGATAGACATTAGGCTTCCATCCATGTATGCAAACATTAGGTAGTTTCCCTTTTTAACCTCAACTTTAGGACCATGAAGCATGACAACTTTAGGGTTTTGATTTAGTCCCCTTTAGCTTCTCCTCTCTCTCTTTCTCATCTTCAAACAACTTCAAAATACTTAATAAGATAATGGATTTTGTGCCATGAGCCTTGTACTTGGGAAATAGTGATTGGGGGTTACCTCTCAATTGCTTAGAATGTTTAATATACGTCCTTAGGACGATATGCGACGCATTCGCTCCTAGGTTTTAGACTTTGGTACAACATACATTATAAACATTCATTCAAAACACTTCTCTAATAAAAGACAAAAACAAACAGTCAAACTCCTCTTTTGCCCTTTGGGGCTCTCTTTAATAAGGAAAGTCTTTTCAGATAAAAGAGCATTGTTAAACTTTGGTTCTACCACAAAAAGGCGTCGTCCCTAACTGCTAGAACGATAATTTAACCTTAATCGGATAAAACATATGAACAAACCTATGTTCCCTTTCATCCCAAACTACACTTTCTCTGATCTCTCATACCTGTTGAGAGTACGTAGGCACGAGACGGCGATGTCTCGGCAAGCAACCTTTCCCTCTTTCACCCGTAGTTAGCCGAACTACGTTGACTCTGACTTTCCCATTGCACGAGGGAATACGTAGGCCCGGAGCGGCGATGCTCTATCGAGTTACTTTTCTTTTTCTTTTGTCCTAGATCTTTAGTTAGATAGTTTCAATCACCCTTAGATAGACAACAAGCGTGGATCCCGCCGAGTACGACGGACGTGAGGGGTGCTCATACCTTCCCCTTGGGTAACCGACTCCCGAACCCGAGATTTGGTTGCGATGACCAATCTTATCTCGTTTCGCAGGTTTTCTCTGATTGTTTCGTTTCCCTCTTGTTGGGATAAATAACGAACGGTGGCGACTCTTCTGTCATTGCCGACACCTTTTTTCGCAGTAGCGACAGTTGGCGACTCTGCTGGGGACTCCAACGGTTCCCTATGCGAGTCAATCCTAGCGCTTGTTCGTTTATCTTTGGGGTGTATGTACATACTTGTTGTACTTTATTTTCCCGCATTTATTTTTAGAATTATATATCATTATTGATGTGTTGTGAGGAGGGAGGTTCTGTTGAATGATAAGCCAGACCCAGGCTTGAGTATGAACCTAGCATTAGTTACGGAGACTAGTGGGGGGCCTGTTTGCTGAGCTGACATAGTTCCCCATGAAATTCGCGCTCATACAAGATTCTCTTTGATGATTTCCCTTCCGATCTTGAGGATCTGACGGGATTTTGGATTTGAGACTTGTCGACTCTAGTGACCGATCATTTTTCATTCAACTAAGTGAGGCCTCTTTAGGGGATGATGATGCCAAACCAGAAATGGTGAGCGTATAATCATTTCTTGAAAGTCTGCGACGCTGATGAACGCATAGGATGCCGAACCTTATCAGTGGATAGGTCCATAC
The DNA here is from genome assembly GCA_963859935.3 of Lathyrus sativus. NCBI lineage: Eukaryota > Viridiplantae > Streptophyta > Magnoliopsida > Fabales > Fabaceae > Lathyrus > Lathyrus sativus. The sequence continues at coordinate 14,710,890 of OZ012739.1, read as the reverse complement.
TTGTGAGAGGGATTGGGTTATGCAGGAAACTTTAACCTTCAGCTTACCCGATTTTCTTTACAGTGTGAATCCAAGTTATTGATATCAGTGGTTCCTATCATCAGAGATATGCTAGTATTCTTGCCAAAGTGAAGCACCGGTTCTTCTCAGTCTATAACACAGCAATCTTGATCCCCTGTTTGCATTTTGCATTTTGCATTTTTCATCTGCATCTCATTAACATGTGTTTATGTTGCAGGTGCATATTTCCCCTTGATTCTAGTGATCTTGCTCATTATTCCCGACATGGAACCGCTGAAGAGGACATTTCCCTACAAGTTTCCGGCTCCAGATATCAATCGTTTGTTGAGTTTGATTGCCATGGCCGATAGGAAGGTAATGGAAGACTTCAGGAAATATTTTGGGAGGTTGTTGAGATGTGTCTGTAAGCCTTCTGTACATGAGATCAGTGGTATCTACACCCTTCTACAGTTCTATGACGCCCAACTGAGATGTTTTGTCTTTCCCGATCATGTTTTGGCTCCTACTCTGGAGGAGTATTCTGCATTGTTAGACGTGTCTATTTTGGACCAGATGTCGTTTTTCCATACTGACGCTGAGCCTAATCTGGCTAAGCTCGCTGCTATTTTGCATTTGGATGCCTTAGAGTTAGAGGGGAAGGTGCTCAAGAGAAGTGGGATGTTTGGGGTTCCTTTGCCTTGTTTGGTTGAGAAAGCTCAGCAGTGTGCCAAAGATGGTTGTTGGATTATATTTAGTGTCATCCTAGCTCTTTGTATCTATGGCATTATATTGTTCCCTAATCTTCCGGACTTCATAGATACATATGCTTTTTACATACTGGCTTTAGGGAACCCAGTACCTACACTGCTCGGTGACGTTTATCACTCGATTCACTACAAGAATGAGAACCGAAGAGGGAAAAACGTGTCCTGATGTGTTCCATTACTGTACAGGTGGTTTTCTAGTCATAGGCCCATGACAGGTCCTTTTGTTACTTCTGCAGGTACGTCAGAATGGTCAGAGCGTCTGATGGGTTTGTCAGCTGAAAACATCACTTGGTTTGATAGGAACATACTTGGTACATAAATCATCTATAGCTGCAGCGGATTTCCTAACGTCCCTTTGGTCGGAAGGAAGGGGTGCATCAACTACAACCCGTCGTTGTTCGTTAGGCCGTTTGGATATGCAGTGAAGGATCCTCCCAAGGAAGAAGAAGTACAGGAATCTATGTACCTCACCGGGCTGTTGGATAGTGATACACTGGGTAAACTTGAGCATGCTTGGAACAATATTCACAGGAGAGGAAAATCATTGTTGGGAAAGAGTAATAGCCGAGCCTATGATCCCTACTTGAGCTAGATTCAGGATAGAGCGAAAAGGTTGTTGATGCTGTTTCCTTCAGTGGCGCCTTTGTATCCCCTCATGATTGAGGAGCCAACCACTGTCGACATTCATAAGTACAACCAGTTATGGGCAGAGAAAAAGGAGCTACGGAAAGCTAATGGGGAGTTGGAGAAAGATATTGCTCAGCTCCGAAGTGAGAAGACCGAAGCAACCTATTCTTTGAAGAGACAGACTGAGTTGGTAAACAAGTTGGGCACGGACTTAACCAAGCAGATTAAATCCCGGGAACGATTGGGTCTAGATCTGAAAGCTGTTAACAGTGTGCTCGCTTCCAAAAAGCAGGACTTGGACAAAGCTTATTTAGAGATCTCCAAGTTCAACGCCCAGTGGAACACCACCTTGGCCAACTGTTGCACCCTAAAATTTGCCCAACCTATTTCACTTGATTTATGTTTCAATTGCATTATCATTTGCATAGTTACATCATGTACATAGTCCAATCATTTGCATATCATAACATAGCAAGTCATCTAACAAGGGATCATGTTCCATTCTTATCTAAATAAGCACATCAAGGGGCCTTATTCAAGCTTAAGACCATCCAAGTCATCAAGGAATGGGTTGAAGCTTTGAGGAGATTTGAGTGTCAACAAGTGGATTTCTCTCCTAACTTGAGGTGTATTGGAGGTCATCAATGGGGTATGAAGCATGAATTGAGGGTAGGGAGTGTGCATAAAGCTCATGGGATTCCTAGAAGGCCATATTGAAGCTAAGTCAAGTCATTGATTCAAGTGTGAGCCACAATTGAAGTGCAAGAAATTAGGGTTTCATCTGGGTCAACCCTAGGTCAACTGAGCAATTGAAGAGTGTCAAAGCCTACCTTGAGGTCATGGGGTTTATGGATTGGTATGTTGATACATGTGTGGTGTTGTGCCAAGATTAAGCAAAGAAAGATCAAGAATGTGGGAAGTTGCTAAATTAGGGTTTCAGTGTAAAATCCCCTATTTAGTGCCCAACTTCAAAGCCACATAAGTCAAAATAAAAGTTTCAAATGGATTCTTGACCAACATGAAACTTGTAGAGCTCTTCAATACCTTTAATTTGAGTACTAGAAGTCTTAAAAAAGATTTGTAGAACACAAGTTATGGTCTTTGCAAATTACAGGTCATCAGAGGACACTGAAATTTATCTGTGAAAGTCACTTGACTTCCAAGCAACTTTTGCCCTTCAAGGAGTTTTCAAATGGATTCTTCGCCAACATAAGAGTTGTAGTTCTTGATCTTTGATTTAATTTGAGTACCATAAGTCCTCAAGAAGATTTGTGGAACTCAAGTTATGATCTTGGCAATCCAGGGGTATTTTGGGCATTGGTGATTATAGGTCATTTTCAAGAATGTGCCAAAATCTCCATCTTCCACTCTTCAAATGAAAAATTGTTCAACATGAGATGTGCTTAAAATGATGTTTTTAGGTCAGATGTGAAGTCATGGTGAGTTGGATTGGCTTATTTCACAAAGTGCTTCAAAATGGCCTAAAAAGAAGGATTTTTCAAATGATTCAAAAGAGGGAAAAATCATTTTTTGAATTATAGGTCATAAACATGTCATATGGGTAGTCATTTTGACCAGAAATTGCATTTCAAACACATTGGCAATGTCACAATTTTGAGTTGAGGTTCAATTTCATGAGTTGCTTTGAAAAGTGATTACTTCATTTACAAGTTACAATTCCAAAACAAAAAGCAAGGCATTTCAGGTTGAGATAGCTATCCAAACATACTCCATGATCAATTTTTAGTTGGTTAGAACATTCTAGAGCAAGCTTGGAGCTCAGAATCGTGACTGTCACATTGGATTTTCAAGAGAAATTCAGAAACTTTGGATCACTGAATTGGGCCTTAATTTGGACTTAGAAGCCCATGAGAAGCTTCTATATATTCATTTCAATGATTCCAGATGAGGGTTGGTGATGATTTCGTGGAGAGGGTGAAGATTGAAGTTCAGCTTTTAAGGTTTCTAACTGAAAACGGTTTTGAAGTTCAAGGCATAATCAAGCACAATTGAAGGTTGGAAAAGCTTCCTCTTGCTTCACTGATCGAGTCTGGAGAGTTGTGGAGCTTGAATCCATCATCTTCTACCTCTGTTGATTCAATTTTCACAGGTATGTAGTTCTTGAATTTCCTCTTGATCTAGGCTGAACTAGGTAGATTCTTGCATGTGGTTAGGGTTTAGATGGAACCTAGGTCGTTTCTGGATAGAAATTTGAGCAGTTAGAGACATTCCAAGATGACATGTGATTTCTGTTTGAGCACGAATTGAGTTGATCCTAAGGCTATGAACTGATTTGGATAGATCATTATGATGTACAAAACATGAGGATCATTTCTATGGATTCAATTTTGCAAATGGTGATGGTTGAGATTTTGGCCTATTCTGAAGATGGCTTCGTGTTTTAATTTCCATTGAGAGTTGGATGAAATGGATGTGATATTCATGATCCTGGTGATTTTCTGAGTAAGATAGGTATAAGGTTCATCAGTTTTGGTCACCTGAGTTTGGGACCTCACCGGAGAAGACGGTGTTTTCCACCATGAACCACCGTCTGAGAATTGCCTCAGGTCACCTGAGTTTTGGGGAAGACGAAGCCTGAAGCGTTGGATCAGGTTGACTCATTGACTTGGAAGCATGATCGTGTGGTCACCATTTAAACTCAGCTCTCCCTCCATTAATTCAATACGCAGCGTTTCATTAACGTGACTCAGCTTGTGAGTCACCAGCCACATCATGATCACGTGGATACGCTCAGGGTCCTTGGATTTGATTACCAGTCTTCTCATCCTACGCATCTGGCTTATTCTAGTTTTTTATTTTCTTTTAATCATTTTAATATTTTCTTTTAATTCATTTGATTTCTAAAATCCATATTAAATCCAATTTTGATCCAAAAAATATTTTAAAAATATCTCCATGATCTTGGATTTAATTGTGATTTTCTGAAATTAATAAATCTCATTTTCATCCATTTTTTCAATTTAATTTGATTTTCTCCATCTTATTATTTTCTTTAATTTTGTATATTTGCTACATGTTTTTGCTGATTTTATTGTGAATAATTGGTGCATGATTTTGAGTTGATTGTTATTGGATTAGTTAGCTTAAATAAGCATGTACCCTTAGAGATTTTATCATATTTTTGTGAATAAAGTTTAGGCCAATTTGAGTGTTGAACATAAGGAGTGTTAGATTTAGGGTTTCAAAACAACTAGTTGTAGTTTAGAGCATAGTTTGGGGACTTAGTGTTTGATTTAGGTCCTGGGATTTATATGGGGTATTGGGTATAGGCTTAGGTTCCCTTAGAAATTTAATTAGGATTTTATGATCTATTTTAGCATTTTATTTGTATTTTGCAATTGGTGTGATGTTTGTGGGTTTCTCCCTTGGATGATTGGTTTATTCAAGTTGCTTGGGCTATTTTGGATGGGCTTTTGGCTTGGATTCTACTTGGTGGGGCTGCTGGAAACATTGATGATGCTTGGGAGTAAAGCTTGGAGCATGGGCATGAAGATCCTTCCCTTTTAAGAGTTTAGGAGCTAGGATATGTAGGAAGAGCATTAGAATAGTTTTGTTTCTTCTTTCAAACATAGAGAGCTTCTTGTGCCTCTATTCAATCCCATGACACAAGGTCCCCCAAAGAAGTTCCATCTCTCCTTAGGAGGGATGTAGAGCATGCTTTGGTTGGGTAGAACCTTGAGGATACCTTTCATTTGCAATGTTAAGTTCTTAGTGATTTCCTTGGGTTGTCATTAAGTTTCTTAACATTATAATCTGATCTTGTTGAATGATTCTCCCTTGGAGGTTGCTTGTTGAAGCTTGGTGAAGATGAGGTTTATGCTTGTTGAAGCCTATTGAAGTTGAAGCTAGGGTTTTGCTTGCTTGTTGAAGCTGGTTACTGGTTGAAGTCTGCTGATTAGAGTTGGGGTCTTGCTGAAGTTTGAAGCTTGTTGAAGTTTAGGTGCTTGCTGAAGATTGAAAGTTGAAGCTTGAAGATAGGAGTTATTCATGAAGATGAAGGTTGTTGTTGTCAACTCTCTGCTGTTTAATCAACTGTTGCTGTTCAGAGCTGCTGCTTGTGCTATCAACTGTAGGAGTTTGGTGCTGCTGTCTGGGCTGCCTCCTCTGCTTTGGGTTTTGTTCTCTGTATTGTTTGTTGGCTTGTGCAGCTTGCCCCCTAGGTTTGAGGTGAATGTTGATTCACTTTGCCTGTTGTTTTCCCAGGTTCGAGGTTGAGCAGGACTCCTTTACCTCACTTGTATTGCTGCATTGCATGCATTTTACTGTATTTGCTTGCTTTCTTTTCTGTTTATCCCCTAGGATCTCTGATTTCCTCTGTGCAGGAGGGAATTATGACAGACATTAGGCTTCTTATCCATGCATGACAACATTAGGTTAGTTTTATTCCCTTTCAACCATAGGCTTTTTAGAGCTTCTTTCTCTTTTCTCATCTCAAAACAATTCAAAATACAGTAATAAGGTTAATCGACGTCGTACGTTACGAGCCTTAAGTTATTTGAGAAAAGGTTGCTGGAGGGTCACTCTTCAGTAATCTGACTGCTTAGTGTGGTACCCTTAGGGTGACATGCGACGTAGTCACTCTCAAATCATAGTCTCTAGTGCGTCATAGATTGCAAACAAACTAAAAAACACTTCTTTCGTAAAAGGTTCAAACAAACATCAAAGTGTCATTTTCGTCCGCTTGGACTCTTAATCAAGAAAAACCCTTTCATAAGGTAATAAAAAACAGTCAGACAAACTTGTGTCTTCCGTAGCCCGAACTACGTTTGCTCTGATCTTTCATGCTGTATGAAAGTACGTAGGCATAGGATGCCGTATCCTAGCGAGCAACCTTCCCCTCCTTTCCCGTAGGTAGGCGAACTACGTTGACTCTGATTTCTCGTTCCAGACGGGAATACGTAGGCATAAAGTGTGATACTTTGCCGAGTCATTTTCTCTTCTTTTTAACCCAGACCTGTAGAGTAGATAGAATAACAATCCGTACCAGAAAACAAGCGTGGATCCCGTCGAGTACGGCGGACGTGAGGGGTGCTAATACCTCCCCCTTGCGTAATCAACTCCCGAATCCAGGAATTTGGTTGCGATGACCATTCCTTTCCCGTTTTGCGTTAGGTTTACTCTGAGCGTTTCCTTTCCCTAAGTTGGGATAAATAATGCACGGTGGCGACTCTTCTGTCATAGCCGGCGCCGATTTTCGCAGTAGCGACACCAATAATAAAGAGCGCAAAGATAAGTTGAAATCGCAGATCAACAAATTGAAGACTCAGTTGAGAGCCAAAGACGAGAAGATCTCAGCAGAGACCTCACTCAGGCGCGACGCCGAGTACAGACTGAATGAAGCTATTGCAAACTTGGAGGATTGCAGGCTGAGAGCTGACTCCAAAAGATGCAAGCTTGAAGATTGTTTTGGTGAAGGAGCCTGGGGGGACTACGCCGAGGACCTACAGCGCACCATTAGCCAGAGAGAGCTGCTTATTCAGGGGCTACTCACCAGATCAGGTCACCCCGAGACGCAGGAGTTGCTAGAGGAATTCTGGTATCGTCACCCAGCTTGACTACCTTGTTTTCTCTTTGTATTTGTTGCTTATGCTTGTTTTACTGACCATCACCAGGCTTTTTGGTTGAGGTCCTTTCAGATTATACTCAGTTGATACGCTTGTACGCTGCCTGCGTGGCTTTCTATTCATATATGAGGAGTTTTCTACTATTGCTTGTCTTACGGGGTTTTCCATTGTCGTGCTTTCTCCCGGAACTAGAATTGAGGGGGAAATATCCATGTTGCATACATACATGTTTGCATAGCATTTTCGCATTACAGGTACAGCAGGACCATTTATCTCATCTCTGCTATTCCGTTAGTGTGTTTCAGGATTGCTGATCGAACAACTCACTGGTACGCTACCCGAGGAAACCAGAGAAGAGTGATGGAGCAAATTCAGTCAGAGATGCAAGAGTTCAGGGAAAGGATAAATCAGTTCATGGACCTCATGCAGGGGGTCGCTAACGGACAGGAACAACTCTGTACTTTGGTGCGGCCCTTGATTGCACGAGTTGACAGCAACGGTGTTCTTCATGGAGGACAAACTGCTAATCCTCCTCTCAATGAGAATGAGACGCCACATGCTCGTTCTATGCCTAATTTGGTTATCCCTACTGCTGGAGGAAATGGTAATGGTAATGGCAATGTCGCTGGTTCTAGTAATGCTGCTGGTTTCGTCAACATTGGTTTTGGGAATCCTGGAAATGGTCATGCTAGAAATGATATTGCTGCTAACGGGAATGTTCATGGGCCTGGTGTCACTGGTGTTGCACACGGTAATGTGGATCAGTTATGGAATGAAGACAGACAGGATGATGTGTTCACACCTAGGGCTGTGGTTGCTGAGTTGCCCTCTGAATCTGATAGGAGGATCAAGTTGATTGAGGAAAAGATGAGGTCTCTAGAGAACCAAAATGCCATGGACCTTGATATGGCTAATTTGGGACTTATCCCCGACCTAAAAGTGCCTCTAAAGTTCAAAGTCCCGGACTTTGACAAATATAAGGGTACCACATGCCCAAGAGTCCACCTGTGCTCTTACTACCGGAAGATGTTAGCATACTCAGACGATGAGAAAATGCTAATGCACTTCTTCCAGGACAGCTTGTCCGAGTCGTCCCTTGAATGGTATATGGGGCTGGAACCCATCAATATCCGAAGCTGGAGGGACCTGGCTGAGGCCTTTGTGAAACATTACCAATATAACAGCGACCTTGCTCCCAACAGGGTCCAACTTCAAAATTTTTCCAGAGGAATAATGAGTGTTTCAAGGAGTACGCCCAAAGGTGGCGTGAACTCGCAGCCAGAGTACAGCCTCCAATGGTGGAGCGTGAGTTAGTTGATCTGTTTGTTGCTACTCTACCTGGGGTCTACTACGAAAAGCTCGTCGGTAACATGTCGGGTAGCTTCTCTGATTTGATAATCACTAGAGAGAGGGTGGAGAACGACATCAAGCTTGGGAAGATCCAGTCAAACAAAGTGCCCTCAGTTGGAGGGGGGAATAAGGTGTTTGGTGGTAAAAAGCGGGAAGGGGAGACTAGTTCGGTGTCCAGTTCTAAAGGAAAAGGTAAGGATCAGTATCAGAATCGTCAGCGTCAATAGGTCGCCAGTATAACAATTCCTGTTGTTCAGCAGCAGCAGCAGCAAAATCAGCAGAATCAGAATCCGAAATAGGCCCAACGGCGATATCAGAATCGTGGCCAAGGAGTGAACAGAGTATTTGACACACTGCCGATGTCGTATTCGCAACTTCTCCAGACCTTATTGCAATTGCAGCTTATTCAGAAGAGGACTATGGCTCCCCTGACGGGACCACCTCCACCTGGGTATGATGCGAACGCCCGCTGCGAATTTCACTCAGGTGCCCCAGGGTACAATATTGATAATTGCAAGGCTTTCAAGCACAAGGTGCAGGATATGATTGATACCAAAGCGATAAATTTCTCCGATGATGTCCCCAATGTCATTCAGAATCCTATGCCAAATCACGGACAAGCTGGAGTCAATGCGATCATCGAGGATGATGATCTGGATTTGATGGCAGATGTCAGTGAGCTGAAAATGCCATTGAGCTTCGTGAAAGCGAGATTGCTGAAAGGGGGTGTGTTCCCAGGGTGCGGGGAATTATATGCTGAGTGTGCATGCCATCTGGATGGTTGTGATCAGTTGAGAATTGGTATTCAGAGTTTGATGGACAAAGGGGTTCTACAGTTTGATCGCGTTATGGGAAGCAAATCCAGAGAAGTGGTAACTAAGCAGAAGGGTGAGATTGCTACGATCTCTATCCCATACAAAACTATTACAATTTCTGCTCCGAGACCACCGACGATTGTCATTACAAAAGCTGGTCCCGTGCCTTTTGAGGATACCAAGGTTGTTCCATGGAATTATGGAGCCGAGGTATATATTAACAGACAAAAGCTAGATTTGAAGAGTCCGCCTGTTGAGTCAGTGGAGAATCTGGTTGGTGCAGGAGGAATTACCCGAAGTGGTCGAGTCTTTTCACCACCCGAAGTGGTGGCTGATAAAGCAGACAAAGGAAAGGGTAAAATGGTCGTGGAAGAAACCTCTCAGGCTAGAGAGAAAGAACTGTTGGCAAAAGATGTAGAAGAGTTTATGAGGCTAATAAGGAAGAGCGACTATAAGATAGTCGACCATCTGCAGCAAACGCCTTCTAAAATTTCTATATTGTCATTGTTGCTATGCTCAGAAGCACATCGAAATGCATTGCTAAGGATATTGAACACTGCGTACGTGCCTCAAGAAATTTCAATAAACCGACTCGAAGGAGTTGTCGCACACGTGAACGCAGGGAACGGTCTTGGTTTTACGGACCTAGAGTTGACGTCGAAGGGCAGGAAACACAACAGCGTGTTGCATATTTCGATTGAATGTCTTGGAGCTGTTATGTCCCATGTTTTGGTGGACACCGGGTCATCTCTAAATGTACTTCCTAAGAAAGCATTAATGAAACTAGACACTCGAGGTATTTTCTGTATGCCTAGTGATCTAGTGGTGAGAGCTCTCGATGGAACCAGACGGTTAGTATTCGGGGAGCTCACATTTCCCATCAAGGTAGGGCCAGAAGCGTTCGATGCAGTGTTTTACATAATGGACATCCAGCCAGCCTATAGTTGTCTATTAGGCCACCCATGGATCCACTCAGCAGGAGCTGTGACCTCTACATTGCATCAGAAACTCAAATATATGGTCGGAGGCAGCGTCGTCCCCGTGTGTGGGGAAGAAGACATAATGGTTAGCCATTTATCGTCGTTCAAGTATGTTGAAGTGGATGGGGAGATCCACGAAACTCTCTGTCAAGCGTTTGAAATAGTCCAGGTGAAGGACAAGTCTCCTGCAACGAGCAAAGCGCCCGAGGTGGCCATATCTTCTTTCAAGGAAGCCCAGGCAGCGGTGCAGACTAGGGCAACACAAGGTTAGGGCCAGGTGCTTGACATCCCCAACAAGCAGGATAAGTTTGGCTTGGGGTATAACCCATCTGCTTCATCATCCTCAAAGAGAGCGCCGCGCTACAAAGGACCAGTGTTGTTCACTCCGAGAGGTGTCATCTTCGAATGCATCAATGCTGTTTCAGATGGTGAAGAGGGGGATGGCGATTGCGACATGGACGCTTGGATCAAGCCTTGCACACCAGGACAGAGCCTGCACAATTGGTCTATCCAGGAGCTCATTCAAGTGACTACTGAATAGTAATGATCTGTTTTCCTGATTATTGTACGACCCTATGTTCTACCCGGAGCATAGGGGTATCTTGTCAGGGCCTTGCTTGTTTATAATTGAACGTTTTTGTCAATAAATCAAAGGGCGTAATTTCTCATGCAAATTTTGTGATCCTTGTTATTCCTGTTTTATGTTTAACAATAAAATGGCAATGTGGTTTTGTGTTGCATATCATTTGAATCATTTAACCATCATCTTTGTAGGATCTACATTACAGATGACACCGATCAAAAACCTTCTATGACTCACTTCGACTTTGATCACCCGATATTTCGAGCCGAAGAAGAGATTGATGAGGATGACGACTTGCCAAAAGAGCTGGCTAGACTCTTGAAACAAGAAGAAAAGATCATTCTGCCTCATCAGGAAGTGATTGAGGTCATCAATTTGGGTTCTGAAGAGGTTGTCAGAAATGTCAGAATAGGGGCTGCACTACAAAGTGACATCAAGCAAAGACTGGTCGAGATGCTTCGAGAGTATAGTGACATCTTTGCTTGGTCCTACGAAGACATGCCCGAGCTTGACACCGATATAGTGGTTCATCGTTTACCATTGCGTGAAGAGTGTCCGCCGGTCAAACAGAAGCTCAGAAGGACAAGACCAGACATGGCTGTAAAAATCAAGGAAGAGGTCCAGAAGCAGTTGGACGCAGAATTTTTAGCCGTGACAACTTACCCTCCGTGGCTCGCTAACATAGTGTCGGTGCCGAAGAAAAACGGTAAGGTACGAATGTGTGTTGATTATCAAGATTTGAATAAGGCGAGCCCGAAATATGATTTCTCGCTCCCTCACATTGACGTATTGATCGACAATACTGCTTAATTTTCCGTATTCTCCTTCATGGATGGTTTCTCTGGTTATAACCAGATCAAGATGGCTCCGGAAGATATGGAGAAGACGACGTTTATCACGCCATGGGGGACGTTTTGTTATAAGGTAATGCCCTTTGGGTTGAAAACGCAGGACCAACTTACCAGCGGGCTATGGTTACTTTTTTTCATGATATGATTCATCGTGAGATTGAAGTATATGTTGATGACATGATAGCAAAGTCCCAAATGGAGGAAGGACATCTGGTCAATTTATAGAAGCTGTTTGAAAGGCTCAGGAAATTCAGGTTGAGGTTGAATCCTAACAAGTGTACTTTTGGGGTACGGTCTGGAAAGCTACTGGGGTTCATTGTCAGCAAAAAAGGGATTGAGGTTGATCCTGCCAAAATAAAAGCTATACAAGATATGCCAGCACCAAAGACTGAAAAAGAGGTTTGTGGCTTCTTGGGGAGGTTGAACTACATTGCTCGGTTCATATCTCACCTGACAGCCACGTGCGAACCAATGTTCACATTGTTGAAAAAAGATCAGGCGGTCGTGTGGAATGATAAATGCCAAAGGGCGTTTGACAAAATAAAAGAATATCAGCATGGGTTGCGTTCTCGGACAACACGACAAGACCAGAAGAAAAGAGCACGCCATATACCATTTGAGTAAAAAGTTCACAGACTGTGAGTCCCGTTACTCGATGTTGGAAAAAACATGTTGCGCACTCGCGTGGGCTGCCAAACGTTTGAGACAGTATATGCTTAACCATACAAACATGCTGATTTCAAAGATGAATCCGATCAAATATGTCTTCGAAAAGCAAGCGCTTTCAGGCAGGATTGCCAGATGGCAAATGGTACTGATAGAGTAAGACATCCAGTATGTTTTTCAGAAGGCCATCAAGGGAAGTGTTCTGTCAGAGTACCTTGCTGAACAGCCTATCGAAGACTATCAACCAATGAAATTTGAGTTTCCTGACGAGGACATCATGTTCCTTAAGATGAAAGACTGCGAAGAGCCACTACCCAACGAAGGGACAGAGAGGAGTTCTCAGTGGCAACTGATATTTGATGGTGTTGTTAACTCATACGGAAGTGGAATCAGGGCAATCATTACGACTCCCCATGGGTCTCATATCCCATTCACTGCCAGGTTAACATTCTCGTGCACCAACAACGAAGCAGAATATGAAGCGTGCATCATGGGTTTAAAAGAAGCCATTGATCTGAGGATCAAGAATCTCGATGTGTACGGTGATTCGGCACTTGTTGTTAATCAAATCAAGGGAGAGTGCGAAACCCAGCAGCCCAATCTGATTCCCTACATGAACTTTGCGAGAAGGCTGTTGCATTTCTTCGATCGGGTAGAGTTCCATCACGTGCCTCGAGCGGAAAACCAGATGCCAAATGCTCTGGCTATGTTGGCTTCGATGTACAAAGTGAACTTCTGGAATGATGCTCCCAGAATTGTCATTTCTCGCCTCGAAAGGCCGGCTTTCGTATTCTCTATTGAAGAAGCTGTCGATGGCAAGCCGTGGTTTTATGACATACAGAATTTCCTCAAGAAGCAAGAGTATCCGCCAGGGGCTTCGGATCAGGATAAAAAGACTCTGAGGAGGTTTTCTGGTAACTTTTATCTGAACCCAGATGGTGTGCTTTACAGAAGGAACCATGACCTGGTGTTATTGAGATGCGTGGACGAAAAGGAAGCAACGTTGCTTATGGAAGAGGTCCATGAGGGCACTTTCGGTACACATGCTGGTGGGCATGCAATGTCTCGGAAAATACTACGAGCAGGGTATTATTGGATAACCATGGAGTCAGATTGTTTCAAATTTGCAAAGAAATGCCATAAATGCCAGATTTATGCAGACAAAATTCATGTACCGCCGAGCCCGTTGAATGTTATGGCATCCCCATGGCCTTTCTCTATGTGGGGCATTGACATGATTGGAAAGATTGAGCCAGCCACCTCCAACGGCCATCATTTCATCCTGGTCGCCATCGACTACTTCACCAAATGGGTCGAAGTAGCCTCGTATGCCAATGTAACCAGGCAGGTCGTAGCCCGATTCATAAAGAGGGACATCATTTGTAGATACGGAGTGCCCGAGTGAATCATTACTGACAATGGTTCGAACCTAAACAATAAGATGATGAAGGAGTTATGCCAGAAATTCAAAATCAAGCATCACAACTCATCGCCCTATCATCCGAAGATGAACGGCGTTGTTGAAGCGACCAACAAGAATATCAAGCGGATAGTGCAAAAGATGGTTGTCACTTACAAGGATTGGCACGAGATGTTGCCCTTTGCTCTTCACAGTTATCGTACGACGATACGCACATCAACCGGGGCAACTCCTTTCTCACTGGTATATGGTATGGAAGTTGTCCTACCATTGGAGGTCGAGATTCCCTCTTTAAGAGTTATGGTCGATGTCAAGCTCGATGAGGCAGAATGGATACGAAACAGATTGAATCAGCTCAGCCTGCTGGATGAGAAGAGGCTGGTGTCTATTGCATATGGTCGGTTGTATCAGATCCGAATGAAGAAAGCCTTCGATAAGAAGGTGTACCCTTGAAGCTTTCAGACGGGCAATCTTGTGCTGAAAAAGATTCTCCCACCATAATCAGATCACAGGGGCAAATGGACTCCCAACTACGAGGGTCCATATGTCATACGAAAGGTCTTCTTCGGAGGAACCTTGTTGTTATCCACTATGGATGGCGAGGATTTTACATCCCATGTGAATGCAGACGCGGTTAAAAAATACTTTGCTTAAAATGACCCGCTGGAAGAAAAAAAGAATATCCAGGCAAAAATGGGGCATCCCGGCGAACCATGAAAAAGAAAGAGTTCGGGCAAAAGTTAGGGATGTAAATGAAAAGATGTAAACCTGCAAAGTTGAAAACCTGGAAAGGCGACTTTGGCAAAAATGGGTATCCCGGTGAATTGAAAACCCGCAAGGGCGGTTCACGCAAAAGTTAGGGATTGAAAAGCAAATGATTGCAATCTGCGTGTAATACTTCATTGCTTAGTGGTTTGGGAGACCTGTGGGCCATTCATCCAAATCAATCTCTTTCGAAGAAGGAGCATCAGAAAGACATCGAAGTCAGGCGAGCTATAGAGGGATCAACTCATGGTGTTCGTCTGCACCACATTGCCGACATGTCTGTACACTTTTGTATATCTCTGTACATATCTGTATATTTCTTGCACAACTTCCTCTTTTCAGGGGTTGCATCTGTTGTAAAACTTTGCCTATTCACAGGCCATTTATCAATGACCATATATTATTCAGTAACCTATTTGCTTTGTTTTAACTTTTACTGTTTTGTTTGTGAAAAAACGCCCGATGTTTTTGATAAACTTACGGGCCTTGGCCGATAATCGTTAAAACTTTGATTTAAATGAACAACCTCACTAATGACGACTGAGATAGTGCCTTTCGTGTAGGAGGTCTTGTTTGTTTATTCACTTTTGAAGGGTTGTTACCCTTGGGGCAAAGAGGTAGGGATGAGAGTAGCTTTCTCCCCAACCAGAGCCCATTCCCCAGCAATTGGAGTTTGCGTCTCTATCCCCAGTGGAGTTGTACGCTTGGTTAAAAGGAGCAGTCAAGTATGTATCCTTGTCCCCGGTAGTTGGTGGATATACACTTGAGCTCCACAGAGTTTGGGCATGTGATTTTGTACCCCATCAGAGGCTAAGTTGCCATTGATAAGTCCATTCCTCTTCTCCCCAGGCAGAGGTTGAGTTTGGATTCCCTCATTGCGTTATCCCCAGTGGAGCCGGAGGGGAAACGTCTTTTCCCCAGTTGAGTACCCCCGGTATTGGAGTTAGGTCTTCGCAGTTTGCGTTGTTTCTCCATCAGAGGTGCCTGTTCCCCAGAATGTTATATTCTGGCAGGCTATTCAGGGTTGATGTCCATAGTGAAACGTGGTTAATCTCGGGAGGTGTATCGTTATTCCCTGCATAGTCGTTGATTCTCCAGCAGGCGGACAAATTCTCGTGCGTGGTTCTTTCCTCCCCAGTAAGGTCGCCTATTCTCCAGAAGGTTTGTATTCTGGAAGATCGTTCATGGCATTTTCCTCAACAGTATTTGATATAATCCCCAGCCGGGTAGAACTACTGACTGACAGATCGGTTCTATCTCCATAGCAAGTTCGTTTGTTATTCAGGGGATTTCATTCAGGAAGTTATTCGAGGCTTGCTTCCTCGGCGTAAGCCCGAGGGTTATTGGCAAGGGTAAACTATCCCTAGCAGGGTCGTTCTCCTTTCCTAGCAAGATGGTTTCAGTGTCTCCAGCATTTATTTTGTTGATTCGGTTCCGTTGCATTTGCATTCGTGTGTGGCATCTACCCCAAATGCATAGCATTTCCATTTTGTATGGAGCATTGCGCCATTTTCAAACATATGCATTCTGAAACATAAGCCAGGTTGTCACCTCTTTGGTTTCAGGTGTATCTCCCGCAAGTGATCGGTATCCCTGCTCGCGTGGTTTTCAGTCCCGGCAGATTTGATGCGTTTATCTCGCCCTCGGTTTATGTTATTCCCTAGCGGCGTCGCAGGATTTCAGTTGGTGATATCCTATTCTCCAAGTCTGTACAGGTGTTCAGACTTCGGCAGAAGATTCGTGATAGATATGTTCGCCTCTTCAAATGCCTCCCCAACAAAGTTGCTTGGTTAAGTTTCTCTTTGTTCCTCAGCCGAGTGGCATGGGTAGATTTCTTTGCACTCCTGAAGCAGGGCTATTGGTTCAGATTTTCACTTTCCCCAACGGAGTTTCCTTGTGGTTGTTATCATTGGATGATATTAACTGCGTATGGATCTAGTCTTCATGGTCTTCTAGCGGCGATGTCAAATGATTTGGTTTTCCGGCGGCGATGTCGGGTGTTTTGATTTTCTGACGGCGAGGTCAGATGTTTACAGGTTTCATGGTTGTTTGGCGGTGATGCCAACATGTATCAGTTTCAGTGGATGCCTGGCGGCGATGTCAGACGTTTATAAACTTCACGGATACCTGATGGTGATGTCAAAGGGTTATCGATTCTGTGAGTGTCTGACATCGATGTTAGGTGATTATCAGCTTTTTGCCTATCCAACCTCTGGATTTGGTGATTGCTTTTATTTAGCGAAAGTCTGACAGCGATGTCAGAAGTCTCTGTCTTCGGATTTGATGTTGTGTTTTATCAATCGAGATATCTGGCAGCGAGGTCAAGTGTTATTCCCTGCAGTGTTCTGGCGGCGATGTCAGATAGTTTATCTTCTGCAGAGTTCTGGCGGCGATGTCAGATAGTTTATCTTCTGCAGAGTTCTGGCGGCGATGTCAGATGATGATGTGGTTTCCCGGCGGCAATGTCGAATACTTTGGTGGTCTGGCGGTGATGTCAGAGGTTTACAGATCTCATGGTTGTCTGGCGGCGAGGTCATATATGTATCAGATTTATGATGTCTAGCGGTGATGTTAGAGGTCTGTTTGCATTGTGTTTGTCTGGCAGCGATGTCAGATGTTTATCAGCATTGAGTTTATCCGACGGTGATGTTGGATGTTTATCAACAGTGTGTTCGTCTGACGGTGATGTCAGATGATGTGATTTTCTGGCGGCGATGTCAAGAGTTTTATCGATTGGATATTGATTTTTGGCGGCGATGCCAGATGTTTCTTAATTGCATGGATACCTGACGGGGAGGTCAG
Organism: Lathyrus sativus; assembly: GCA_963859935.3. Taxonomy (NCBI): domain Eukaryota; kingdom Viridiplantae; phylum Streptophyta; class Magnoliopsida; order Fabales; family Fabaceae; genus Lathyrus; species Lathyrus sativus. Next base: position 14,693,679 of record OZ012739.1, on the reverse strand, counting down.
AGTGTTCGTTCCATGCAGGTTTCTAGCGGCGATGTCAGACATTCATCATGTTTACGGATGACTGGCGGTGATGTCAGAATGTGTTATCCCCTACATAAGCTTGGCGGCGATGCCAAGTTATGTGTATCAATCTTGTGGTTATCTGACGGCGATGTTAGATGTGTATCGACTTTGGGTGGTTTGGTGGCGAGGTCAGAAAATTTTATCCCCTGTAAATGCCTGGCAGCGATGTCAGAGGCTTTATTGACTGGATAGTGATAACTAGCAGCGATGCTAGAGGCTTACCTCCTTAAGGTTAACGCTGGACGGCGAGGTCAGTGATATCTTCTTTCAGAAGTGATGCTTTACTTGACGGCGAGGTCAAGTGTTTTCCTAAATTGATGCAGAAGCCTGACGGCAAAGTCAGAGGGTTATTATTAGATGTATGATAGCAGGTGATCTCCCTGACTTAGTGTCGTTGTCTAGCGACAATGTCAGGTGTTTCTTCCGTCGGCGTGTCGACATTGCAATAATTATTCAGATATCTCCCGGAGATTGTTATCCCTAACCGGATTTTGTAGTTTACTTCTGCGGTTGGCAAATTTCCGGGTTTGTTGGTATTCAACCGTCTTTTACCTTAACTGTTCGAGAGTCGTTCGCTTTTCACCCAGTCAGGTCCAAGTCGCTTGAATAGGGGCAGTTGTTGCACCCCAAAATTTTCCCAACCTTTTCTTTACTTGGTTTATGTTTCATTGCATTCATATAGCATTAGCACTTGCATACCATTTTCCAAGTATATGGTATTGAGAGAGGTGTGCCTAGAAAGAGGAGATTACCAGGTGCCAAGCCTAATCAAGAGGGTTACTTCAAGCTGTCAAGAGTTTATCATCCTCAGAAAAAAGTTAAAAGTTCTTTGAAAAGGCAGATGAATAGTTGTGGTTTGCCTCCTATCTTTGAGGCCATGTGGAAATCATCAGATGATATCAATTCTATGGCTATGGATGGAGGACATTGTATAAGCTCATTGGATGTCTTGAGGGTCATTGAGGGGCTTGTGCAAGTCATTATATCAAGTATAAGGAGCCACAGTCAAAGGTGGTGCAGTTAGGGTTTTCATCTGGTCAACCCTAAGTCAACAGTGAATTTGAAGGAGATTAAGACTCAATTACAAGTCTTTATGACTATGCAATGTTGTTTTGAGACATGTCATATATCATTTCAAGATCAAATCAAGAGCAATCAAGAGTGTGAGAAGTTGCTAAGCTAGGGTTTCTAAGCTTGTCAATGTAAAATCCCCTATTAGTGCCCAACTTCAAGACCACATATCTCAAGATGAAAGTCTCATCTCATCTTGGCCCCAACATAAAACTTGTAGAGCATGTTTCTAGCTTTCGTTTGAGTACTAGAAGTCATTCATCTGATTTCTAGAACTCAAGTTATGAAGCTGGCAAGTTACAGGTCATCAGATGAATGTGATTTTGGTCAACAAACGTCAACCAACTTCCAAGACATATTTGACCTAGAAGGATGTTTCTCCTCACTTTGACCCAAATATGAAAGTTGTTACTCATGATCTTAGCTTTACATAAAGTACTAGAAGTCTTCCATCTGATTTGCAGAGCTCAAGATATGAAGCTTGCAAGGCATGGGTATTTTGGGAAACTTTGATTATAGGTCATTTTTTATTGTAGGTCAATTTCACAACTTTGCACACCTCAAATGAAACTTTTGCCAAAATCAAATTTGCTCCAAATGGGGTCATTTTCATCATCAAAGATCAAACTCTCGTTGAATTGGCTTGGATTGAAGCATTAAAAGCCATAAAATCAAATAAATTCATTTTGAACCAATTTTAATCAAGTTAGTGCATTTTTTGAGTCCACAAATCATTCTAAACAAGATGCCAATTTTGGATTTGCAAATTGAGGGAATTTTCATGGTTGTTTTCATGCTTGCTTCAAGTGAAAGTAACATATCAAAATCACACCATGAGATTAAATTGAGGAACAATTCTTAGCCATTGGATCAATATACACTACCAGCAAGCTAAGTGAATGAAGAAACAAGCCTTAGAAGCTCTATTTTCGTGCATATGGTGAAGCTTGCATAAACAAAATTTTGGATTTCCATTGGATCAAACTGGGCTTGGATTGGGCTTTCTATGCATCTGGATCCATCACATATATTCTCAGCATCGTGTATAAAGTTTCAGATTGGATTTTGGAGGGGATTTGCTCAAGAAATTAGTTGCAAAATGTCAAGAAAAAGCTAAAATCGAATTCTCTGATTCATCAAGTTTCAAGCCAAATTAAGCACATCAGAAGCTCCATTGAAGATCAAGGAACGATTCTGGATTGTTTTCATCAAGCTTTGTCAAGAATTCAAGGTCCAATGGAGCTATTCCGTTAGGTAACTCACTTGTCCAAAATCCTCTCTGCACATGCTGTGATTCCACGCCATTTTTGCATATTCATGTTCTCTTATCGTCATAGATGGATCTTGGTTAGGTTTGATGACTGTTAGTGACAATTTAGGATGTGTGCTTGATTTTAGTTTGATACAGTTTGGTTGATTTAGGGTGTGTTAGGCCTAGGTAACCATGTATTCATGATCAGTGAGAGGAGTAGATCAGTTTAGACTATGAGTTTGTGAGATTTGGTGAAGTTTCGTATCACCTGTGTTGTTGATACAATCGGAGAAGAAGACCGGAGCCGCCGTGCTCCGGCGTCTATGTATTCTCCCTCCACCTGAGAATATTTAAACTCTCCAAAGCCACGTGTGTCTCCCTGAACCCCTAGATGTGTTGACTGTTAGATCCAATGGTCCTGCGCGCGTTTCACCGTGGAATGCATTTGACTAATCCCATATGATCCATCCAAAACTTAGTGTTTCATTAAACGCTTTCTTGGACCTAGGCCTCTCCTTGCTAATCCCACCCTCCAGCGTGTAAGGCCCATTGTTTTAACGTGTTTGGATTGCTATTCTTACCACATGATTTTCCAATTTCATTTTCTTCCCATTATTTTCATATTTTGGAATCTGTTTTGTTTTAATCATAATAAAATGCTTCCAAATGATAATAAATTATAAAAAAAAATAGTTTATAATCAATTTAAGATGTAATTTGAATTTAGGAAATTTTATTTTAATTTTTCTAAACATTTTTCAATTAAAAAAGAATAATTCATTTGGAAGGCTTTTATTTGAATTAAAATTGCATATCATTTGTTCATGATTTTCTTTTGTGATGATTCCTTCAAATAAATGCTTGAAATTTATTGTACATATTCTTGATGCATTAATTGATTTTTGTATATTTTTTATCTCTGTTTTTGTGACCTTTTGATTAGGGTTTAGGCTTGATCTTTAGGACCTTCCCTCTTGCCGAGTTCATAGGACTTCCCTTAGGATTTGCCTTCTGTTGGCATAGCTAGGTTAGGACATAGGCTCCCCTACTTTGACCCCTGGTTCCTAACACCAGAGGGGTCTCATAGGGATTTATCTATATTTTTTAGGGTTAGTTTACTATTTTTAGTATATTTTACACTTTAGGTCACCCTTGTATGGCTTTCACCCTAATACTTGTGCTAGTTTGATTCTATTTGGCATTTTGTGTATTGTTTGAGTACCCAATCTTCATGTATCCATGTCATGTATATAAAAAGCATTTGCATGTTTAATTTTGGGCCTTGATCATGTTCATAACTTGTATAGTTTAGGCATCCTTTAGGATCTCTTTTTTAGGGTTTTCTTTTCATGTGCATATAATGAATGATCCTTCTCTTTTGCATGATTCTCTTGCAATTTCTTGTACATCCTTTTTAAATGCTTTATGTACATTCTATTTTAATCTCCCTTTATGTCCAATGATGTAAGGACACCATTTGGGATGGCTTAGTCTCTCCTAAGGAGATACTTGAAGCAAGTCCTAAAATGGTAACCTTTTAGGACAATTTTGTGCATCTTTTGCACAAGTCATGATGAGACTTTGGTTGAATGACATTAAGGATACCATGGTTTTTTTCTCTTCTTCTCCCACTTCTCTTTTGTTTTATGATTCATGCCATACTCAAGATAGAAGCCTTAGGGCATGTAATGTACTTGTTGTGTGCATTCTTTGCTTGCATTTGAAGGTTGAGATGAGCTTGTGGTGGTCTTTACCCCACACAATTTCCTCCCTTGCTTGGATGTTATGTTCTCTTTGTGTATCTCTTGTTCGCATTAAAGTTTGAGCTGTCCTCCCTTTTCTTGTAATGTTGCATTGCATGTGCATTCCTTCACATTCACATTTCAATTCAAGTATTGTATGTTATTTCTTTTCCTTTCATTACCATGTTCCCTTAGGAGTTCTCACTTCCTTGGTTAAGGATAGTGATGATAGACATTAGGCTTCCATCCATGTATGCAAACATTATGTAGTTTCCCTTCTTAAACTCAACTTTAGGACCATGAAGCATGACAACTTTAGGGTTTTGATTTAGTCCCTTTTAGCTTGTTCTCTCTCTCTTTCTCATCTTCAAACAACTTCAAAATACTTAATAAGATAATGAATTTTGTGCCATGATCCTTGTACTTGGGAAATAGTGATTGGGGGGTTACCTCTCAATTGCTTAGAGTGTTTAGTATACGTCCTTAGGACGATATGCGATGCATTCGCTCCTAGGTTTTAGACTTTGGTACAACATACATTATAAACATTCATTCAAAACACTTCTCTAATAAACGACAAAAACAAATAGTAAAACTCCTTTTTTGCCCTTTGGAGATCTCTTTAATAAGGAAAATCCTTTTAGATAAAAGAGCATTGTTAAGCTTTGGTTCTACCACAAAAAGGCGTCGTCCCCAACTGCTAGAACGATAGTTTAACCTTACTTGGATAAAACAGATGAACAAACTTGTGTTCCCTTTTATCTCGAACTACGTTTGCTCAGATCTCTAATACCTGTTGAGAGTACGTAGGCACAAGACATCGATGTCTCGGCAAGCAACCTTTCCCTCTTTCACCCGTGTTGCACCCCAAAATTTGCCCAACCTTTCTTAACTTGGATTATGATTCGTTTCATTTCTTTCTAGCATTTGCATTGCTTAGCATATTGCATTGAACAGGGGATCAAGAATTTGTACATATCAAGAGGAGTCTACTCAGAGGGCTGAGCCTAAGCAAGGGGTTCTACTCAAGTTTGGATGGTAACCAAGTCATCAGGGATGGACATTAGTCTTATGAAAGAGAAGATGGATGTGTGTGGGTCAGCTCTTAACTTGGAGGCCAACTGAAGATAATCATAGGTTTGTGAATTCATGGATATGATATGTTGAGAGAGCTCATGGAGTGCCTTGAGGGCCATTGTGGAGCTCATCCAAATGTTTGTGCCAAGTGTGAAGAGTTGCAGTTGAAGTTGATGCGCTTAGGGTTTTCATCTGGCTAGTTCTCAGTCAATTGTGCAATTGAAGGAGATTAAACTCAATTCAAAGTCTCTATGGTCATAGGATGTTGTTTTTGGACATATGAGACATCATTTCAAGTTCAATTTATCAAGGGTTAAGTGTGAGAGAAGTTACTAAATTAGGGTTCTCAGGGTAAAATCCCCTATTTAGTGCCTGACTTCAAGACCACCTATCTCAAGATACAAGTTTCATCTCAACTTTTGACCAACATGGAACTTGTAGAGCATGTTCTTAAATTTATTTTGAATACTAGAAGTCCTTGATTGGATTTATAGAACTCAAGTTATGATCCAGACAAGTTACAGGTCATTAGAGGGATATGATTTTGGTCAACAAAAGTCAACAGACTTCCAAGCCATTTTTGACCTAGAAGGATGTTTCTCCTTAACTTTTGGCCAACATGAATGTTGTAGGTCTTGATCTTAGCTTTCCAAATTGTACTAGAAGTCTTTCATCTGATTTGTAGAACTCAAGTTATGAGGTTTACAAGTTAGGGGTATTTTGGGAAAGTAAGATTACAGGTCATAAAATTATAGGTCCATTTCACCAACTTGCACATTTCAAATGAAGTTTTTTCCAACATCAAACTTGCTACAAATGGTGTTATTTTCTTAGTCAAGCATTGAGAGGTTAAGGAATTGGCTTGGTTTGAGGTCTTGATATTTGAATTTTCATGGAAAAAGGTTAAAAAGGGGGAAATGAGAATTAATTCACTTTTGAATATTTTGGTGCAAATGGATGCATTTTTTGAGTGCAAACATCATTTTAAACACTTTGGCAATTTCACATTTTGAAATTGAGGTGTTTAAACAAGCCATTTTCAAGGTTTCTTCATTATGAAGTTACACAATCAACATGAGCCATTAAGATCAAACAAGGCTCCAATCCTGACCATTCACACTCCAAATGATCCCAACAAGTGATTCCAACCATCTTGGAGCCAAAATTGGTGCATTTTCGTGTATATGAAACTTGGAAATTTTCAATTCTTTGGATTTTGGTATGGACTTTTAAAGGCTTTGATTGGGCCTAATTTTCATCAAGATCCATCATATATATTGTTTTGGCCATGAACAAACTCTCAGAAGTGGAAATTGGAGCGAATTGGAGCAAGTTCAGATTTGAAAAAGTGTTGAAAATTCAAATTTTGAATTTGGAGATTGAAGTTGTTTCAAGAGAAATTGTGAATTGAGAAAGCTTCCTTGGAGTTCAATAAACAATTCTGGTCATTTATCTTCAAGCTTGAGCTCCATTTGAAGGCTCAGTGGAAGTTCTCCAATAGGTAATTGAAATTCAACATTACACTCTTAATAAGCATCAATTCACTGCCATTTTTGCATACTTGAGACGTAGAAGTTATGTAGATCATTAAAATGTAAAACGAACTGGCATTGGTTGTGGTTGTTGGATGATGCCCATTTCTGTTTGGATCTGGTTTGGCTTGTTTATGCATGATTTTACTTGTTTGATGCTTGATCTATGATCTACGTGAGCTCTAGATGAGTTTTAAATCAAATTGAAGTTGTTTTCATGAACTTTCGGATTTTGGTGTGTGAGCTTGTTGTCTTCGGGTTTGGAGATTTACGCATGATAAATTTTTTTTGAGGCCAGATATGAGATCCCCGTGATCTCTAGTTGAAGTTTGATATAAATTTCATGGAGAATGGTTGAGTTTTGATATATGTGTGTTTGTTGGGAGCTGCGTGTGGTGGTGCTTGTCCGGAGAAGATGATCCACAGTAACTCCAGCCATCTGGTTGCACTTTAGGGTTTCTGGAGGTTAGAGGTGATGAGGTGGCACGCTTAGGTTCACATGATGTGCTTACTTTTGATCCCAACGACCATGATTAAGACCTACAGTGGTCCTTTGTTGACTGAATACATGCAATTCCATTTGAAAGCTCATTAATGTGCTGGCATGATTGTAACCCTCTGATGTGTTTACTTATTTCTTGATCGTACGCTCCGTAGTGAATTCCATAGTGGTCTAATGTTGACTGACCACACGTGATTGCCCAATCATTTCATTTTTGATTTTCTGGATTGGGCCTAGCGCGCCCTTGCTCTTTACACCCCCACTTGGGCCCAGTCCTGTTTCTGAGTTGTTTTGAATTGCTATTTACCACAACCATTTTCCATTTTCTTATTATTTCTTTTGTTTTCATTTTTATTTTCTGTTTTCAATTTTAATTAATTAAAATAGTTTCAATACTCCAAAAATTCACCAAAAATACTTTTAATCAACTTTGAGATGTCTACTTTTTTTTGATATTTTTATTTTATTTTTTCCATTTTATTTTCAATTAAAAAATGAATGGAGTATTGGAGTTGTTCTAATTGATTTAAATTGAAACATGTCTTGTGTTTGCATTTATTTCTCTCATCCTTTTCTGATCCAATGACTAAAAATTGATCCTCATCTCATTGATGAGTTGATCAATTTTTTAGGACCATTTTGCCCCTGGTTGTTGACTTTTGGGTTGACTTTTGGGCCCTTTCCTTTTGCACTTGTTTCTTCCATTTCAAAGTGGTACATCCAAATGATTTAATTCTTTTGATGGTGCTTTGAAAGGACATTTGTCTTGATTTCTTGGCCTCTGTTTTCCAACTTGTTTAGGTTGTTTGTGAATTTTATTTGATATTTTTTTGAGTCATTTTCCTATTTTTGAAGTGACTTACAAGTTAAGTCACTCCAAGGGAGCTTCACGTATGTATCTTGACCTAGTTTGATTTGGATATGACATCTTTGGATCCTTTGAACCCCTAATGCCTTTTGTTTCATGTTGTTAACATGTTAAGGATGATGTTGGTTCAATTTTAGGTCATGACATTCTTTCTTCCTTGTTCATTTGTGCCTTTCTTTTTGTGCTTTCAACTTTGAGCTTCTAAATGATACTTGCTTGCTTCCTTCATGTTATTGCTTGCATTTATTTTTATCTTGCTTTGATTTTGATTGTGAGTTCTCTTCTCTTCATCTCCTTTATGTCCAGTGACCTTGGAGTGTCATTTAAGGTGGCTTGGTCCCTCCTTTGGAGGTATTTGAAGCATACCTAGAATGATGAATCATTAAGGACACTTTTGGTGTTTCTTTTTTGTTTGATAAGTGATGCTTATGGTTGAGTACCTATTATGGGGTCCTTGCTGCCCTCATTTGGCCTCACATCCTCACTTTTCTTTGATGTTTGATTTACTTTGCATTTGGTTTGATTTTATTAGTGTGGTTGATGTTGCTTGACTTATGTCATTTCATCCCACTTTTTTGGTGCATTTTTGTGAAGTTTACTTGTGTTTGTTTAATGTTCTTCTTGTGCATTTCTTCTTCTCCTCTTCTCTTGCATTTGTTCATACTATGGCTTGAGGTTGAGATGAGCTTGTGGAGGCTCCATCCCCACACATATTTCCTCCCTCACTTGCATTGCATCCTTCATTTGCATTATTTCCTTTATTGCTTCTTCTTCTTCTTCTTTTGTCTTCCTTCCCTTATGATTTCTAACCTCTCTTGTTCCAGAGAGGTTATGATAGACATTAGGGTTCTAACCATGCATGATAATATTAGGTAGTCCCCTTTTCAAACTCAACTTTAGGTTCACTTTGTATGATAACTTTTAGGATTAACTAGTTTCCCATTAGTGTTCCTTCTTCTCTTCTCATCTTCAAACACTCATAAAACACTTAATAAAGAATGACAAGTGTAGCATGCTACAAGCCTTAAGCTATTTGAGAAATGGTAATTGAGGGGCCTCCTATCAAGGACCTAGAGTGTTTAGTCTACACCCTTTGGGTGATATACGACGCATTCGCTCTTAGATCATAGTCTCTAGTGCGACATGAGTTGTAAATCAAATTCAAAACACTTCTTCTCTAAAAAACACAAAAACAATTCAAACTCTTTTTCACCCTTTGGGGTTCTTAATCAAGGAAAATATTTTCATAAAAAGAGTGTCGTTAACTCTTAGTTCTACCACAAACGGTAACGCCTAAGTCTCCAAAGGTCGAGCTGCATACACCAACTGCTAGAACTATCTGTTAACCCTACTCGGGCCTAAAAAGTTGTTGAACCAACCTGTGGTCCTTTTAGCCCGAACTACGTTTGCTCTAATCTTTTATACCAGATCAAAGTACGTAGGCACAAGACGCGACGTCGTGGCGAGCAACCTTCCCCCCTTTCTTTAGTCGTAGTTAGGCGAACTACGTTGACTCTGACTTTCCCATTGCACGAGGGAGTACGTACGCACGTAGCCGCGATGCCCTGCCGAGTCAGTTCTCTTTTCTTTTTTCTTTTGTCCTTAAGCCTTTAGCTAGATAGTTTTAACACACCCTTTTAGATAGACAACAATGCGTGGATCCCGTCGAGTACGACGGACGTGAGGGGTGCTAATACCTTCCCCTTGCGTAACCGACTCCCGAACCCAGACATGGTTGCGATGACCTTGTTTTTTTCCTTTTCTTTAGGTTTTTGAGATCGTTTCCTTTACCTCTCTTAGGGATAAATAACGAAAGTGGCGACTCTTCTGTTTTTCCCGCCGGTTGTTTTTCGCAGTTGCGACAACTGGCGACTCTTCTGGGGACTCTGGTTCCCTATTCGAGTCAATCCTAGTGCTTGTGTGTTTATCTTTGGGTGTTGTATATATGTGCTTTATTTACTTTCCCGCATTTATTTTCCGCATCACATATCATTACTGTTGTGCTGTGGGATGGGAAGTTCCATTGAGTGATAAGCCGGACCTGGGCTTGAGTATACACCTAGATTTAGTAGTGGAGATTAGTGGTGGGTGTGCTTGCTTTGCTCGTACTAGCTCACCACGAAATTCACGATCGAACGAGATTCTCTTAGACAACTTTCTTTCTGGCCCTTTAGGCTTGAGGGAATTTTGGATTTGAGGGTTGTCGACTCTGGGGACCGATCATCTGTGAGTCAGCTAAGTGAGGCCTCTTCAGGAGATAATGATGCCAAACCAGAAATGGTGAATGTATCATCATTTCTTGAAAGTCTGTGACATTGATGAACGCATAGGATTTCGAACCTTTGTCTGTGGATAGGTCCATACCTGTGAGGGGGGTTGGGTTATGCAGGAAACCTTGGCTTTCAGAATACCCGGTTCTTTGCAAGTGTGAATCTGTTTATCAGTGGGTCCTGTTATCGGTACTTTGTTCTTGCTAAGGCAAAGCTATGGTTTTTCTCGACCGACAACACAACAGTCTTGATCCCCTGTTTGCATTTGCATTGGCATTTTCATTTGCATATCATTAACATGTATTTGTGGTGCAGGTGCATATTTCTCCTTCGATTCCGGTGATCTTATTCTCTCCTTGCTGATATGGATTCTTTGAAGAGAACTATGGCTTACAAGCTTCCGACTCCAGATGTCTGGTCTTTGCTGAGTTTGATTTCTCTAGCTGGGGGGAAAGTGATGGAGGATTTTAGACAGTCATATGGGAGATTATTGAGATGGGTCTGCAAGCCTTCAGCATATGAGGTGGATGGTTTATATGCCTTACTTCAATTTTATGATCCGCAGTTGAAGTGCTTTGTCTTTCCTAATTACATTCTAGCACCTACTTTGGAGGAGTACTTAGTCTTGTTGGATGTGCCTGTTCTTAGTCAGTTGCCTTTTGTTCATGTGGATGCTAAGCCTGATCTGGCTAACCTAGCTGCCATAGTACAGGTGGATACTTCAGAGTTGCAGGGGGGTTTGACAGAGTGGAATGAAGTGCATGGTTTTCCTTTGGCTTTCCTTGTTGACAGAGCTAGACAGTTTGCTAAGGATGGTTGTTGGGTTGTATTTAGTGTTGTTCTTGCTTTGTGTATATACGGTATTGTTCTGTTTCCTAATCTTCCAGACTTTGTGGATTTGGATGCGTTTCATCTATTGGCCTCAAGAAACCCGGTGCCTACCTTGCTTGGAGACGTTTATCATTCTGTGCATTACAAGAATGAGAAACTGAGGGGTAAGAACGTATCCTGTTGTGTTCCTCTTTTGTATGTTTGGTTTGCTAGTCATATGCCTACAACGAATCCATTTGTGTCTACTGCTAGTACTTCCAAATGGTCAGAGAGATTGATGGGATTATCTGTGGAGAATATTGTGTGGTTTGATCGAGACTTGCTGGGTAAGGATATTGTTTAAAGTTGTGGAGGCTTTCCTAATGTTCCTTTGATCGGAAGGAAGGGTTGCATTAACTACAATCCTACTTTGTTCGTGAGACAGTTAGGGTATGCATTGAGAGAGCCTCCGAGAGAAGAGGAGATACAGGAATCTATGTATCTTACTGGCTTATTGGAGGGCGAGGCTCTGGGTAGACTTGAGCATGCATGTAATAACATTTGTCGGAAAGGGAAGCTAGCTTTGGGGAAGTGTAACAGCCGAGCGTATGACCCTTATTTGACGTGGATTCATGAGAGAGTTGCAAAGTTCTTGATGCCATTCCATGCAGTTGCACCATTGTATCCCCTCATGATCGAGGAACCCACTATAGTAGATATCCAGAAATATAATCAGGTATTGGCAGAGAAAGAAGAGCTCAGGAAAGCGAATGAAGAATTGAAGAAAGAGATTATCCAGCTTCGCAGTGAGAAGATAGATGCAGTTAATTCTTTCAGGAGGCAAACCGAGCTGGTGAACAAGCTGGGTACTGATTTGACTAAAGAGACTAAGGATAGAGAGCGCACAGGTCGAGACTTGAATTCCACTTATAGTACTCTTGCCACGAAGAAGGAGGAGTTGGAGAAGGCTTACACGAGGATCTCCAAGTTTGAGTCGATTTGGAATGCCACGCTTACTAACAACAAGGAGCGTGAAGACAAGTTAAAACATCAGATCAGCAAGCTGAGGGCTCATCTTCATGCCAAAGATGAAGAGATTGCAGCAGAAGAATCACGTAGAAGAGACAGTGAGTGCAGGTTGGATGAGGCGATCACGAACTTGAAGGATCTCAAGTTGAGAGCTAGTTCCAAGAGGCGTAGACTTGAGGCATGTTTCGGAGAGAGAGCTTTGGAGGATCACGTTGACAGCCTGCAGCATACAATGAGACAGTAGGATTTGCTTATCCAGGGGTTGCTTGCCAGGCCGGATCATCCTGACACATTAAGGCTATTAGAGGACTTCCGATCATGTCATCCTGCTTGACCTGTTTTGTCTATTTCTGTTGTAGTTTTTGCTGTCTATCTTGTTGTATTTGACCATCGCCAGGCTTGTTGGCCGAGGTCTTTTCCTTATTTGTACTCAGTTGGAGTTTGTACTTTTCCTGATGGCTCTTTTGATCTATATACGAGGGAGTTGGTATTCTATGCTTGCCCGCAGGTTCTCCATTGTTATGTTGTTCTTGGAAACTGGAATCGAGGGGGAAATATCCATATTGCATAAATACATGTTTGCATTTTAGCATTTTTCACACATTTGCAGGTGCACCGGAACTGTTAACCTTATTTCTCCCTGTGGGCCACTAGTTTGTTTCAGGGTAGCAGTTCAGAAGCCAACGCAGATATGGAGCAAGTTCAAGCAGAGTTGAGGGAAATGCAAAGCTAGATGAGGCAGGTTATGGGAGATATGCAAGCACTGCGCATGGATCAGAAGGTGCTTAAAGAGGAAAACCAGCAGTTGAATACTCAAATAGGCTTCATGGCAGAAGTGTTGAGAGTTGTTCTAAGAAAGGATCAGGTGCCTGAGACTGTAGCAGAAGTGCCAGTGCCGCTTGCGGCGTTGAAACCTCTGCCAAGGCATGATAGGCCTCAGAGATCTCATATGCGCCCAGAAGCTCCAGAATTTCTTCATCGATGGCCATGTCCTGTTTCCCGGAGTAGTCCAAAGGCTGAAGGGTATGCACCAAGGCTGAGGCAGTCTGCCAGAATTTTTAACCAGATTCCTATGAAGTATGCTCAGCTGTTGCCATTCCTGCTTCAGCTTCGGTTAGTCAAACTTCGGACCATGTCTCCGCTTACTGGGACCCCACCACCAGGTTATGATGAAAGTTCCCACTGTGATTTCCATGCTGGGGCACCGGGGCACAATATAGAGAATTGCAAAGCTTTTAAGCACGTAGTTCAAGATTTAATTGAGAGAAAGGCAGTTGAGTTCACGCTGGGCGGCGTAACCATACCATGTGGTCTTATCCCATGCACTGCAGAGGAGGCAGCTGTTCCTCCTAGTCATCCTGAAGATGCCTTGAACCAAGAGGATGCCTTGCAATTTATGAATTCTGAATCCCTGTGCCCACAGCTATTGCCGGTTCCTGGGCCGAACCTGAGGATGAAAACACTTGAACAAAGGGAGTCCCTAATAATTCAGACTTAATCGCCAGATGTTGCAGTTGTTCCTAGTCAACGATCTGTTGAATCTTCGCAGCATACCTCGGATTCTCGCCAGAATCAACGGGCAGGACGTTATCAGCCGCGTCAGCATGCCAGGCGAAGACCCAGGAAACCAGAAAGGTATTTTACTCAGTTGCCGGTATCATACAGTCAGTTGTTGTCGTGTTTGATCAAGGGGGATTAATAGTGCCAAAGGAAATGAATCCCATGATTCCGCCATATTCTCCAGGTTTTGATGTCAATGTCTGCTGTGAGTACCATGCTGGGGCACAGGGGCATTCGACTGAGGACTGCAAGGTGCTTAGAAGCCAAGTTCAGACTCTGCTGGATTCCAACCGAGTCTCAGTCACACCTCAAGGTATTCAGATCAATGATCTTCTGGCATCCGGCCAGGTAGGTGCACCAGTTCATGTTGTGGAAGAGTTCACCGAAAGCAAGTGTTCAGAGGATTATCAGACTGACTTTAGCGAGCAATTCTAAAGATGACTAACTCAGCAGCAAGACAAGATGTGAAAGCCCGGTTCCTAGAAGCTGGCAATCTTTGTTTTATCCTGTTATTTCTTTACATTTGTAGTTTCTTTCCTGTTAAATGCAAATTTCGCTTGTAAAACTTGCTTGTTTTCAGTTGATATTGATAATGAAATGAATATGCATGTTTTATTTTAATCCATTCTTGTTCACTAAGTGCTTTTCACAGATGTATACGTTTGTTTAAGAGGAATCCGGGGAGGATGACGAAGTTTAAAGACGCGAGCTTCTGATTGTATGCTTTTGAAATAAAACCTGCTGATGATGTACAGGCATTGTTTCAAATTCTCAAACACCGGAGATATAAGGATGATAATCCCTTGTCAACCCCTTTGAGCCTAGTAGTAGGAGTTTCTTTTTGAAAATGAAAAACCCTCAATCTTAACCCGGGGTCGGGTAGTTGTCAGCTAATTTGACCGAACATCCCGATTGCAATAGGAGTGTTCCTATTCGAGGATAAGTCACACCTGTATAGGTCGTGCCTAAAGAACCGCAGTGGTTAAACCTTTCCGATAAGGAGTGAAACCGTCACGTTATTCCCCAAAGAGTCAGACAACCCGGTGTCACACGACTTGTGCAAAAAAAAAAAAAAAAAAAGAATCAAAGAAAAAGCCCGTTAAGTCGAATCTTGAAAACAAGCGACTTAGGCAAAAATTAGGGTATCCCGCTGGACTTCGAAATCAAAAGAAGCTCGAAAGAGCCAGTCCAGGCAAAAGTTAGGGAATTAACAAAGAATGATGATGAAAAACAAGTCGTGTGATTCAGGCACCAAAAGACGAAAAGTGAGTGTGACTGTCACTCCAAAAACTTGTGGTTGCCCGAACCATCACTCCTGTTCTGAAACCTTTGAAAGGTGAGCGTTAGTGTCGAATTAGCTGAATATAGGATTGGAGAACATCACGGAGAAGGGGTGAGTTAAAATAAACTTTGAGCCTTTATCATTTCCTTGTAAACCGTGAACCTGACCAAGTTACAACCTGAAAAAGTCCTAATTGAAGCCGGTTTGTTTCGAAAGCATACTTCGGTAAAGATCGAATTGAAACTGACTCCTAAAAGGATTCCTCTTACAGCATTGTACTAATGTTGACATGTTGATATTTGATTTCACACACTTTATGTCACAGTTGTTTCCAGTGAACAGATTGGATTTCGAAAACCGTCATATGCATTGCATTTAATATATCTTTTATGCAAGACAACTTGTTTTACTTGTGAGTAAACGCTTGACAACAGGAAAGTTCCCGCAGCGGAAAGATCGATCAGGATAAAATACAGAATGCTTGAGTACTATGTTAAGTCAAATCCAGTTATATCAAATGATCATATCATGGGAGTCAGCCATCCATAAGTCTTTTAATTTGAGGCAGTAAAGTTGAGATTCGGTGAATCTCTCGCAGCCAAGAAGCACTTTCCACACGGATCAGTCAGTCTGGGGCAAAGCCATTACAGACTAGGGCAGGCCACCCTGAAAGCGCAGAAGTTATGTCTTGTCCAAGAGGCAATTAATATGAAGTACCCCTTTAGGGATTCAAGATGTTAAGTAGTAAACCATCAGGGTGCGGAGGTTCATGTTCCCAGAAGATGTTATGAAGATCCCACAGGCTAGGGCAAGAATTGAAGATGAAGGAGTTATTTTTTCTCCATATCTTCAGATTTCATTAAGATAAGTCGACCAAGGGCGAATCCTGTCATGTTACAAGTCCAGGGGCAAGCCATCTTGAGTTTGTTTCATGGCAAGTTGTTCTTGTCAAGATGAATCGTCCTAGAGACGAGACTGGGGAAAACTAAATTACCCTTGGGGCAAAGAAGTTGGATGAAGTCTGTCCTGTCCCCAGCCAGAGATTTACTTCCCAGATCAGTGAAGTTCGCATCTCTATCCCTAGTAGGGTTGTTGTATATTTAATCCCCGCAAGGTGCATGCTTGTAGGCACTCCCCAGCGAGTCGTGTTTGGATTTTTCTCCCCACAAAATATTTTGTAGCCTGGTTAAATCCGCTCCCCGGCAGAGCAATCCCCAGCAAGGGATAGTTTCCCCAGCAGTGTTGTTCTCTCTTCCTCAGCAGGATAGAAGAATGTTGTCACGTCAGTATATTCCTCGCAGAAGGCCAGTGAAGCCCGTTTCTCTGCATAAGTCCAATGGTTATTGACATAAGCCAGTTTATGCTCTTTCCCCAGCAGAATTATTGTTTCCCTCAACAGGGTTATTTTTGTTATCCTAGCAGGATGGTTTCTATATCTCTAGCTTTCGTTTTGCTGATTCAGTTCCGGTGCATCTGCATGCGTGCATAGCATCCACCCAAACGCGTAGCATTTCCATTTCGTATGGAGCATTACACCATTTTCAAACATATGCATGTGAAACATAAGCCAGGTTGTTATCTCTTTGTTTCAGGTGAATCTCTCTGGTGATGGGTCTTTGCCCGCATGGTGGCTAAGCCCCAATTCATGTTATTTCCTCAGCGGGGTTTCTCTGTGATCATTATCAGTGGGTGATTTTAATTTCCCGTGGATTTTGTTGCTCGCTTTTATTTAGCGAAGGTCTGGCGGCGATGTCAGAAGTTTCCCAGACATGTTGGTTATTGACGGCGATGTCAAGGGTTTAATCAACTTTGTGATGGTCAGACGGCGATGTCAGACGCTTTATTTTAACTGACGGCGAGGTCAAGTGTGATTTACCGGTTGGATTTCTTTGAATGACTGGCGGCGATGTCAGAGAATTATGTCTTGGGATTCTATACCTGTTTTATCTAACAAAGGACTAGCAACGATGTTAGTTATTCTACCGACTTGAAGTAGAAGCTTGACGGCGATGTCAACTGTTATTATAGACTTAATGTCCATGACTGATGGCGAGGTCAGGTGCCTGACGCCGATGTCAGAAGATTTTAATGCAGATAATTGACGGCGAGGTCATATGCTTTTCAAACTGTGTGTCATTATTGGTTTTTCCCCAAACAGAGTTACTCGTTAAGTTTCTCTTTTTTCAGTGGAATGTGTTTGTAATCAAAGCAGTTATCCCAGGAGGGTTTGCAGAATTATTTTCTACGGTTGGCAAATTTTCGGGTTCTTTGGTATTCAACCGTCTTCTACCTTGATTGCATGAAAGTCGTTCGCTTTTCACTCCCTCAGGTCTAAGTCGTTTGAATAGGGGCAGCTGTTGGACCCCAAAATTTGCCAAACCTTTCTTAACTTGGTTTATGTTTCATTTCATTTCTTTCTAGCATTTGCATTGCATAGCATATTGCATTGAACAGGGGATCAAGAATTTGTACATAGCAAGAGGAGTCTACTCAGAGGGTTGAGCCTAAGCAAGGGGTTCTACTCAATTTTGGATGGTAACCAAGTCAGTAGGGATGGACATTGGTCTTATGAAAGAGAAGATGGATGTGTGTGGGTCAGCTCCTAACTTAGAGGCCAACTGAAGATAATCAGAGGTTTGTGAATTCATGGATATAAGATGTTGACAGAGCTCATGGAGTGCCTTGAGGGCCATTGTGGAGCTCATCCAAATGTTTGTGCCAAGTGTGAAGAGTTGCAGTTGAAGTTGATGCACTTAGGGTTTTCATCTAGCTAGTTCTCAGTCAATTGTGATATTGAAGGAGATTAAAACTTAATTCAAAGTCTCTATGGTCATAGGATGTTGTTTTTGGACATATGAGACATCATTTCAAGTTCAATTCATCAAGGGTTAAGTGTGGGAGAAGTTACTAAATTAGGGTTCTCAGGGTAAAATCCCCTATTCAGTGCCTGACTTCAAGACCACATATCTCAAGATACAAGTTTCATCTCAACTTTTGACCAACATGGAACTTTTAGAGCATGTTCTTAGCTTTATTTTGAGTACTAGAATTCCTTGATTGGATTTATAGAACTCAAGTTATGATCCAGACAAGTTACAGGTCATTAGAGGGATATGATTTTGGTCAACAAAAGTCAACCAACTTCCAAGCCATTTTTGACCTAGAAGGATGTTTCTCCTTAACTTTTGGCCAACATGAATGTTGTAGGTCTTGATCTTAGCTTTCCAAATTGTACTAGAAGTCTTTCATTTGATTTGTAGAACTCAAGTTATGAGGTTTAAAAGTTAGGGGTATTTTGGGAAAGTAAGATTACAGGTCATAAAATTATAGGTCCATTTCACCAACTTGCACATTTCAAATGAAGTTTTTTCCAACATCAAACTTGCTCCAAATGGTGTTATTTTCTTAGTCAAGCATTGAGAGGTTAAGGAATTGGCTTGGTTTGAGGTCTTGATATTTGAATTTTCATGGAAAAAGGTTAAAAAGGGGAAAATGAGAATTAATTCACTTTTGAATATTTTGGTGCAAATGGATGCATTTTTTGAGTGCAAACATCATTTTAAACACTTTGGCAATTTTACATTTTGGAATTGAGGTGTTTAAACAAGCCATTTTCAAGGTTTCTTCATTATGAAGTTACACAATCAACATGAGCCATTAAGATCAAACAAGGCTCCAATCCTGACCATTCACACTCCAAATGATCCCAACAAGTGATTCCAACCATTTTGGAGCCAAAATTGGTGCATTTTCGTGTACATGAAACTTGGAAATTTTCAATTCTTTGGATTTTGGTATGGACTGTTAAAGGCTTTGATTAGGCCTAATTTTCATCAAGATCCATCATATATATTGTTTTGGCCATGAACAAACTCTCAGAAGTGGAAATTGGAGCGAATTGGAGCAAGTTCAGATTTGAAAAAGTTTTGAAAGTTCAAATTTCGAATTTGGAGATTGAAGCTGTTTCAAGAGAAATTGTGAATTGAGAAAGCTTCCATGGAGTTCAATGAACAATTCTGGTCATTTATCTTCAAGCTTGAGCTCCATTTGAAGGCTCAGTGGAAGTTCTCCACTAGGCAATTGAAATTCAACATTACACTCTTAATAAGCATCAATTCACTGCCATTTTTGCATACTTGAGACGTAGAAGTTATGTAGATCATTAAAATGTAAAACGAACTGGCATTGGTTGTGGTTGTTGGATGATGCTCATTTCTGTTTGGATCTGGTTTGGCTTGTTTATGCATGATTTTACTTGTCTGATGCTTGATCTATGATCTACGTGAGCTCTAGATGAGTTTTAAATCAAATTGAAGTTGTTTTCATGAACTTTTGGATTTTGGTGTGTGAGCTTGTTGTCTTCGGGTTTGGAGATTTACGCATGATAAATTGTTTTTAAGGCCAGATATGAGATCCTCGTGATCTCTAGTTGAAGTTTGATATAAATTTCATGGAGAATGGTTGAGTTTTGATATATGTGTGTTTGCTGGGAGCTGCGTGTGGTGGTGCTTGGCCGGAGAAGATGATCCACAGTAACTCCAACCATCTGGTTGCACTTTAGGGTTTATGGAGGTTAGAGGTGATGAGGTGGCACGCTTAGGTTCACATGATGCGCTTACTTTTGATCCCAACGGCCATGATTAAGACCTATGATGGTCCTTTGTTGACTGAATCCATGCAATTCCATTTGAAAGCTCATTAATGTGCTGGCATGATTGTAACCCTCTGATGTGTTTACTTATTTCTTGATCGTACGCTCCGTAGTGAATTCCATAGTGGTCTAATGTTGACTGACCACACGTGATTGCCCAATTATTTCATTTTTGATTTTCTAGATTGGGCCTAGCGCGCCCTTGCTCTTTACACCCCCACTTGGGCCCAGTCCTGTTTCTGAGTTGTTTTGAATTGCTATTTACCACAACCATTTTCCATTTTCTTATTATTTCTTTTGTTTTTATTTTTATTTTCTGTTTTCAATTTTAATTAATTAAAATAGTTTCAATACTCCAAAAATTCACCAAAAATATTTTTAATCAACTTTGAGATGTCTACTTTTTTTTTATATTTTTATTTTATTTTTTCCATTTTATTTTCAATTAAAAAATGAATGGAGTATTGGAGTTGTTCTTATTGATTTAAATTGAAACATGTCTTGTGTTTGCATTTATTTCTTTCATCCCTTTTTGATCCAATGACTAACAATTGATCCTCATCTCATTGATGAGTTGATCAATTTTTGAGGACCATTTGCCCCTGGTTGTTGACTTTTGGGTTGACTTTTTGGCCCTTTTCTTTTGCACTTATTTCTTCCATTTCAAAGTGGTACACCCAAATGATTTAATTCTTTTGATGGTGCTTTGAAAGGACATTTGTCTTGATTTCTTGGCCTCTATTTGCCAACTTTTTTAGCTTGTTTGTGCATATTATTTGATATTTTTTTGAGCCATTTTCCTATTTTTGAAGTGACTTACAAGTTAAGTCACTCCAAGGGAGGTTCACATATGTATCTTGACCTAGTTTGATTTGGATATGACATCTTTGGATCCTTTGAACCCCTAATGTCTTTTGTTTCATGTTTTTAACATGTTAAGGATGATGTTGGTTCAATTTTAGGTCATGACATTCTTTCTTCCTTGTTCATTTGTGCCTTTTTTTTTGTGCTTTCAACTTGAGCTTCTAAATGATACTTGCTTGCTTCCTTCATGTTATTGCTTGTATTTCTTTTTATCTTGCTTTGATTTTGATTGTGAGCTCTCTTCTCTTCATCTCCTTTATGTACAATGACCTTGGAGTGTCATTTAAGGTGGCTTGGTCCCTCCTTTGGAGGTATTTGAAGCATACCTAGAATGATGAATCCTTGAGGACACTTTTGGTGTTTCTTTTTTGTTTGATAAGTGATGCTTATGGTTGAGTACCTATTATGGGGTCCTTGCTGCCCTCATTTGGTCTCCCATCCTCACTTTGCTTTTATGTTTGATTTACTTTGCATTTGGTTTGATTTTATTGGTGTGGTTGATGTTGCTTGACTTATGTCATTTCATCCCACTTTTTTGGTGCATTTTTGTGAAGTTTACTTGTGTTTGTTTAATGTTCTTCTTGTGCATTTCTTCTTCTCCTCTTCTCTTGCATTTGTTCATACTATGGCTTGAGGTTGAGATGAGCTTGTGGAGGCTCCATCCCCACACATATTTCCTCCCTCACTTGCATTGCATCCTTCATTTGCATTATTTCCTTTATTGCTTCTTCTTCTTCTTTTGTCTTCCTTCCCTTAGGATTTCTAACCTCTCTTGTTCCAAAGAGGTTATGATAGACATTAGGGTTCTAACCATGTATGATAATATTAGGTAGTCCCATTTTCAAACTCAACTTTAGGTTCACTTTGTATGATAACTTTTAGGATTAACTAGTTTCCCATTAGTGTTCCTTCTTCTCTTCTCATCTTTAAACACTCATAAAACACTTAATAAAGAATGATAAGTGTAGCACGCTACGAGCCTTAAGCTATTTGAGAAATGGTAATTGAGGGTCCTCCTATCAAGGACCTAGAGTGTTTAGTGTACACCCTTTGGGTGATATACGACGCATTCGCTCTTAGATCATAGTCTCTAGTGCGACATGAGTTGTAAATCAAATTCAAAACACTTCTTCTCTAAAAAACACAAAAACAATTCAAACTCTTTTTCACCCTTTGGGGTTCTTAATCAAGGAAAATATTTTCATAAAAAGAGTGTCGTTAACTCTTAGTTTTACCGCAAACGGTAACGCCTAAGTCTCCAAAGGTCGAGCTGCATACACCAACTGCTAGAACTATCTGTTAACCCTACTCAGACCTAAAAAGATGTTGAACCTACCTGTGGTCCTTTTATCCCGAACTACGTTTGCTCTGATCTTTCATACCAGATGAAAGTACGCAGGCACAAGACGCGACGTCTTGGCGAGCAACCTTCCCCCCTTCTTTAGCCGTAGTTAGGCGAACTACGTTGACTCTGACTTTCCCATTGCACGAGGGAGTACGTAGGCACAGAGCGGCGATGCTCTGCCGAGTCAGTTCTCTTTTCTTTTTTCTTTTGTCCTTAAGCCTTTAGCTAGATAATTTTAACACACCCTTTTAGATAGACAACAATGCATGGATCCCGTCGAGTACGACGGACGTGAGGGGTGCTAATACCTTCCCCTTGCGTAACCGACTCCCGAACCCAGACATGGTTGCGATGACTTTGTTTTTTCCTTTTCTTTAGGTTTTTGCGATCATTTCCTTTCCCTCTCTTTGGGATAAATAACGAAAGTGGCGACTCTTCTGTTTTTCCCGCCAGTTGTTTTTCGCAGTTGTGATAACCCGTAGTTAGCCGAACTATGTTGACTCTGACTTTCCCATTGCACGAGGGAATACGTAGGCCCAGAGTAGCGATGCTCTGTCGAGTCACTTTTCTTTTTCTTTTGTCCTAGACCTTTAGTTAGATAGTTTCAATCACCCTTAGATAGACAACAAGTGTGGATCCCGTCGAGTACGACGGACGTGAGGGGTGCTCATACCTTCCCCTTGTGTAACCGACTCCCGAACCCGAGATTTGGTTGCAATGACCAATCTTATCCCGTTTTGCAGGTTTTCTCTGATCGTTTCATTTCCCTCTTGTTGGGATAAATAACGAACGGTGGCGACTCTTCTGTCATTGCCGACACCTTTTTTCGCAGTAGCGACACTTGGGATTTAGTTCTAAGTCATTGGATTCATGGAAGGTTATGTTGAGACATTTAGGATGTCATTTCAAGTTCAAATCAAGAAGAATCAAGAGTGTGAGAAGTTGCTAAATTAGGGTTTCAAAGGTTGTTAGTGTAAAATCCCCTGTTTAGTACCCAACTTCAAGACCATATACCTCAAGATACAAGTTCAATCTCACTTTGATGCAAACATGAGACTTGTAGAGAATGTTATAAGCTTTCTTTTGAGTGCTAGAACTCATCCATTGGGTTTGTAGAACTCAAGATATGATGCTACCAAGTTAGAGGTCTCAGATGAACATATTTTTGGTCAACAATAGTCAACCAACTGCCAAGGAACGTTTGACCTAGAATCAAGTTTCTCCTCAACTTGGAGTAAACATGAAAGTCTTCCCTTATGATCTTAGCTTTCCAAAAAGTCCTAGAAGTCCTTGATATCATTTGTGGAACTCAAGTTATGAAGCTTGCAAGGCAGGGGTATTTTGGGAAACTTTGATTATAGGTCATTTTCACGCCCTTAAGTACGACAAATGAAACTTCAACCAACATGAAAGTTGTCCCAAATGATTTCAATTTCATCATGAAACTCAATATTTGTGTGAATTATGCATGGTTATGAACATTGTTGAAGAAATTTCAAGTGAGAATGGAATTTTTAAAGGTGAATTCAATTGAACAAGTTATAGGTCTTTTTCATGCCATGTTTTGATTCAAAATGATTCACAATTCTCCAACAAGCAAAATGCACAAAGTTACTTTGGTCCATGATGTGCAAAACACGTGAAAGTGAGAGTTACTTCACAAAGAAGTTTTGCATTCAAACTTCACAATTGGACAATGTACCAAGCCCAATTCAATTTTGTATCACAATTCAAGTTGTCAGCTGCAAGTCCATGCTAATTTTATGAGTGTATGAAGCAGATTTCACGTGTGCATGAGGAGATATTTCTAATTTGGGCATTTTCAAATTACACCCCAACAAGGCTTCATGGGCCTTTCTTTCTCATCCATATCCAACATATATAAGTTCCAAATTCATTTGGAGCTCTTAGAAGTGAAAATTCATGGAGAGAGGAGCAGAATCAGTTTTGAAATTGGAGAGCAAAATTCAAAATCGTGAATTCAGATCCAGAGCAATTCAAAGCAAATTGAAGTGATATTCTTCTTCCTCAAGCCATTTGGAGTTGATCTGCGCGTTTGCAAGCAAGCTAACACTCAATTGAAGCACCAACAGAGTGTCTCCGTTAGGTAATCTTCTTCTTCAAATTTCTCTCATGTTAGGCATTGAACTAGGTTCATGTTGGCTGCATCTGAAGCCCTACCTTGTATAGGTAAAGTTTAAGTACTTAATTGTGATGTTTGATGAAGTTTTCAGATGCACCTTCCAAACTTCAACCGTTCGATTCTCATTATTTACGCATGTTTAAAACAAATGAACATTGGATTTGGAATGTGTGTTACTTCAGCTTTAATTTGATGTAAAATTTGCTAAGTTTGGTGGTGATTTGCATATCTAATCTCCAGCCTACTCGCCGGAGAAGACGACCGGAGCTAGGGCTCCAGCGTCTGGTTCGTCAACCTCAGATCTAATGTGGCTAATGTTTGAATATTTGACTTGATGCGTGGCTCTCTTTCACTGGCTTGACCAAGCCTGCGTGGAAATTGACTTTCACGTCAATTAATGAAACGCAACGTTTTGTGTTTTCTGAAGTGGTTTGGGCCTAAGTTGCTACGTGCACCCCACCTTGTTACCAGCCCAATTGATTCAACTTGAATCCTTGCTATTTGCACCACTTCTCTTTTATTTGTTTTATTTTATTTTCTTTTCATTTCTGTTTTGATTTTTTATTCTTAAAAATACTTCCAATCATGATAAAATTCAACCAAAAATATTTTCTGACACTTTAATGTGTTATTTAATTTTTGATAATTTTTTCATTTTCCATTTATTTTTCAATTAAAATTGAATTTAATGATTGGAAGGGTTTTTAAATGGTGTTTTATTTGATCTTATTTGTTTCTTGCTTGATACTTGACCAATTTTGATCACCTATGAATGAGGTTTTCTCCTCATTTTGTTGATGAGTTGAGATGCCTTTGAGGCTGTTTTGGGTCAAAGTTTGACCTACTTTTGGTTGACTTTCATGGGCTTCTTTTTTACCCTCGATAACCCTCCTTCAAAGTGGAGCACCCTAGTGGATCAATTCCTTTGGTGATGCTTTGAATGGACTTTGGTTTTGTGCTTTTGGCCTCTAGTTTCCAACATCTTTGTGAGCTTTGTACTTTTTATTTGGATTTATTTGAACTATGTTCCTATTTTTGGTGTACCTTGCAAGTCAAGCTACCTCAAAGGATGGTTCACACATACTAGTTGACCTAGTTCTTGTGGGAAATGACCCTTGTGGATCCCATATGCTTCCAACTCTTGTTGATTCACATTCCTAACATGTTGAAGTTACTGGTTGCAAATTTATAGGTCATACAGTTGGTTGGTTCTTGTTTTAAGTTGCATCTTTTCAAGGCTTTCCATTTGGTGTCAAATGTTGAAAGTGTTTAGAACCTAGGTTCTTTACAATGCCTTATGATGCAATTTTTATTGCTTCCTTTCCTTCTTTCAATTGAGCATTATCTTCTTTTTTTCTCACCTATGTCTTAGGACCTTTGAGTCCCATTTAAGATGATTTGGTCCCTCCTTTGGAGGTACTTTGAATTTATCTTGAATGGAGATTCATTTTGAGAACTTTTTCGTGTGTTTTCTTGCATGATCATGGTGATGCTTATGGTTGAGCTTCTTTTTTGCATTGCTTGTTGCCCTCACTTTATCTCCTATCCTCACCTTGATCATTTCTTATTCCCTTTCTCATTTGGTTTGCCTTTGGTTAGTGATTGATGCACAAGTGGTTGTAGGAATCCTATTTCTCCTATTTCATCTCACTTTTGGCTTGAACTTGTTTAAGTTCTCTTGTTTGCATTTATCATTTGTTTTGCACTTTATTTTGTTTGGCCTAAGAGGTTGAGATGTGCTTTTGGTGGTTGTCACCCCACACTTTGTTCCTCCCTCTTGCTTCATCTTTGTGTTGCATTGCATGTTTGCATTCTTTCATTTATGCCTTCTTCTTCTTTTGTCTTCCTTTGCCATGTTCCCTTAGGACTTCTAATCTTTCTTGTTCAAGATAGATTATGATAGAAATTAGGTTTGAATCCATGCATGATAACATTAGGGTAGCTTCCCTTTTCATCCCAATTATTGGTGCACTTTGCATGAGAACATTAGGTTGAGTTTAGTCTCCCTTTAGAGTGTCTTTCTCTTCTCGTATCAAAACTCGTTCAAAACACATAATAAAGGATAATGAATGTTGTACGCTACGAGCCTTAAGCATTTGGGAAATGATGATTGGGGGCCTCCTCTCAATTGTCTAGAGTGTTTAGCGTATGCCCTTTGGGCGATATGCGACACATTCGCTCCTAGGTCATAGTCTTTAGTGCAACATGAGTTACAAATCAAACTCAAGTCACTTCTTCTTCATAAAAGACTCAAAAACAAACATCAAACCTTTTTATCCTTCAGGATTAATTTGGAAAACCTTTTTCATAAAAGAGTGTTGTTAACTCTTGGTTCTACCGCAAACAGGTAATGCCTAAGTCTCCAATGGTCGAGCTGCATACACCTAACTGCTAGAACTAAGGTTTAACCCTACTCGGGTAAAACATTTAAACCAACCTGTGGTCTTGTTTTACCGAACTAAATTTGCTCTGATTTCTCGTACCAGACGAGGATACGTAGGCACAAGACGGCGATGTCTTGGCGAGCAACCTTTCCCCCTTCACCCGTAGTTTTCCGAACTACGTTGACTCCGACTTTTGCATTGCACGAGGGAGTACGTAGGCATAGAATGGTGATGCTCTATCGAGTCTCGTTTCTTTTCTTTTGTCCTTGTAGCCTATAGCTTAGATAGATGAATACCCTTTAGATAGATAACAAGCGTGGATCCCGTCGAGTACGACGGACGTGAGGGGTGCTAATACCTTCCCCTTGCGTAATCGACTCCCGAACCCAAGATTTGGTTGCGATGACCTGTCTTCTCCCGTTTTCATAGGTTTTCTCTGATCGTTTCCTTTCCCTCTCTCTAGGATAAATATTCTGTCTCCCGCCAGATCCCTTTTTCGTAGTAGCGACATGGGGCAATATTGGAGACATAGGAATGCTTCCTCCCCATATCTATAGAGCTACTCAGAGCTACTAAAGTAGGATCTATCAACCTTCGAGTTCAAGACGAATGTCGACAACTCAACCACTCCCGTAACCTTTCAATCAGAAATCTTGTATCCAGACAAGACACTTTCCAACGTCAATCGTACCTGACCTACCTCAAAACCACCGGTTGAGCCATCATATCATTACATATCATTCATATATCATAGCATAGCATGAAGCCTTGTGAAATCGAACAAATAACCGAAATTCTAGTCCATAACAACACCTCATTTCAAAACCCAATCCCCATTGGTACCCAGAAAAGTATCACCTTTGTAAAATCAATCACCATCAAGGTTTACCTGTCTTTCCTAGCAAAGTCTAATCATACTTGGCACATCCTTCTTTCTCCGGTAGCCCGAGCCTTCATCTGCATTTCTGCATATAGTTATCATCTTTACATTACATCCTCAAATGCGTAGCGTTTCCATTTCGTATGGAGTATTACGCCATTTTCAAACATACGCATGTGAAGCATAAGCCAGTTTTAGTACCTTGCATGAAAGCCCTAATCAACTTTCAGCCAAATCAGTGGCATATCCTCAGAGAATGTCGAGCCATTCTCCAACAGACTGTTTAGTTAACATCTGCTTACTTACTTTTGGGGTCTTAGATCATACGTCGATCTTACCCTTAATCGGTCATTATCTATCAACCCTTTGATGATGACATCCCAAAAGCAAATCTTTTCCACATCAACTCTTTGACGATGTGTTTCTTCAGAAAAAGTCTTTCTATCCCATCAACTCTTTGACGAGGTGTTCCTTCGGTCAGATTTTCTTCCTATTAACTCTTTGATGATGCGTTTCTTCGGTGAAATTTCTTCTACTTTGTCAACCCTTTGACAAAATCTGTTTTCTTGCCATCAACCCTTTTATGATGACATTCCAAATGTTATTCTCCCGTCAACCCTTTGACAATGTCAGCTTCCTTTTCATTAACTCTTTGATGATGTGTCCATATGATGATGAGGTTTTTCCTTCTATTAACTCTTTAATAGATAGAACTGGTGTTCTTTTTATTCCCTAGCAGAGTCATCTTCTTTTCAGGTTGTAAGTCGGTTAATTCTACTTCCTGCCTATCCCGGGTGTTTTATTCCAACTTTTGATTGGTAATCCCCAGCTTAGTCGTTTTGTGGATGTTATCCCAAATTTTGGTTGGTAGTCCGTCGTTTTGTGGATGTTATCCCAACTTTTGGTTGGTAGTCCGTCGTTTTGTGGATGTTATCCCAACTTTTGGTTGGTAGTCTATTGTTTCTTGGATGTTATCCTAATTTTTGGTTGGCAGTCCTCTATTTTTTCCCTTGCGGAGTCGTTATCCTAACTTTTGGTTGGTAGTCTTCGTTGTGGTAAGTTCGCCTTCGGTCGACGTTCCGGCGATTCCAACTTTTGGTTGGTAGTCTCTGTTAGCTTTGTTTGACGATTCTAAATTTTGGTTGGTAGTCTTCCTTTCTGACATTCCTAAATTTTGGTTAGTAGCTTTGCCCCAACTTTTGGTTGGTATTTTTCATTGATGAGCCCAACTTTTGGTTGGTAGTCTTCATTTTGTGTGTTCTCCTTCGATCGGCGTCCGAGTGATTCTAACTTTTGGTTAGTAACCTTTTCCCACAACTCTTGGTTGTTATTCTCCTTGGTGATCCTAATTTTTAGTTAGTAGCCTTTATTATCTTTTTGATCTCTTACCTTTTGCTATCCAAACTTTTGGTTGGTATCTTGTGCCCTTCGGTTATCCCAACTTTTGGTTGGTACCTGCTACCTTTAAGTCCACCCTCGGTTGGCAATCTATTTATCTCTGTATATCCCCTACAGACTTAAAATTTCCGGGTTTTTTTTTTGTATTCAATCACCTCCCACCTAGAATGTATGAAAGGTTTTATTCCTCATACATTCAGGTTCAAGTCGATTGAATAGGAGCAGGTGTTGCACCCTAAAATTTTCCCTTGCTTTTTCTAACTTTTTCTGGCTTATGTTCACATTCATCTGCATCTCCATTAGGTCATAACTCATAAGTCATATTTTACTATGGTCTTCTAAGACATGAGATCAAAGTATTTTCTTGTTGTTTGTGTCAAGTTGAAGCAAGGGTTGTGTTTAAATTATCATGAATACCTTCCTATTTAGAGGATCATCAAACTTCAAGGTTTTCCTACTTAGAGGATCCATCAAAAGCAGTGAATCAGGGTTTCATTGGTGTAAGTTAGGGTTTGGTTTCTTCATTGACAGCTCAAGTCAATTCATCATTATTAGTATACATCAAGGAGATCATGGTGTACGATTGCTGATTGTTTGTTGCTTATGGTGCAAGTTGGTATCGACTTAAGGGATGAGGTTTTATTTGGCTTCATGGAGAAATGAAGTTTAATTTGGATTCATTCTTTTGGAAGATTTCATTCAAGTACTCTTCAATTTTCAATTCCAAACTCATAGCCAATTTCACTTTCGATCCAGCTCCTATTTAATTCAAGCTTCGATTCTATTTCTATTTAGTTAAAATTCAAAATTCAAACCATACTCATTTCCATTTTTCCAAATTCTACTTACCCATTTTCAAATCCAATATAAAGTCCACATTCTAATTAGTCCATTTTTATCCAAGTACCATTTTCATTATCCAAATACTATTTCAAAATCCAAAACATCCATTATCAATGTCTAAACCATTTCTTTTATTACATGTCCATATATTTAATGTCAAGATTCTACAAAAATAAAATGCCCTATTAGATTTTTCCAAACCCAAAAAAAGAAAAAAAAGAAAGAGCAAATGAAACATAGGTAAAAAAAAGTATATGGGGGGCGGTGGATAGTTTTCTTTCCACATAAAAAAAAGCACCCTCACCATGTTTGTTCGGTTAGAATTTTTCCTGCTATCAACTATTCTTCCACTCTTTTTCTCCAGCTACAACCATCCTCCATTGTAGCCACACCAAACAAATGTTAGAACAACATACAAAAAACAGAGATTGAAGGTAGTAACAATGGTGGAAAAGAAATTGGAGAAGAAGATAAAATTGAGAGAGAAAGAGAATTAGGGTAGAGAGTATTATTGGATGAATTGAAATTGACATTATTTGGAATTGGAAATTACAAAATATATTTATACACTTGAGAGAATAATCCAAAACAAACAAAACTAACTAAAGTGGTCATGTTGTTAAATTCAGGTATTTGCTGAAATTTGATCAGTGGTAATTGATTAACATCAAATGCGTAATCGATTACACCTGTTAAATTTCCAAAAATACCAGAATTTAACAGCTTTCAACACACCACCTCACTTTAGTTGCTCCAAATTCATCATGCTCAAGCTGTTCAACAGTCTCTTGAACACCTCATTTGTCACACCCTTTGTCAACAAATCCGCAACTTGGTCCTCGCTTCAGCAATAGCTCAATCTAAGCTTTCCATCACCAACCAATTCTCTTAAGTAATGAAATCGCATCAATATGCTTGCTCCTTTCGTGTGCAATCGGATTCTTCGTAAGATTTATCGCGGAAACGTTATCCACAAATAGTGTGGTAACATCATCATTACCACATCCCAATTCCTTCATAAGATTCATAAGCCACATAGCTTGGCACACACTCAACGCCGCCGCAATATACTCGGCCTCACAAGAAGAGAGTGCTACAATCGATTCCTTCTTCGAACACCATGAGATTGGTGTACTACCGAATATAAAGATGTAACCTGCCGTCGATTTTCAATCATCTTTATCTCCGCACCAATTAGAATCGGTGTAGCCAAGTAAAGTACATTTGCGACCCATATTCGATGCGGGAAAAAGAATTCCGCAACTAAGAATACCTTTCACATATCTAAGGATTCTCTTGACTGCTGCCAAATGAGACTCCTTATGTCTCTCCATGAATCTACTCACAATACCGACACTAAAAGCCAAATCCGGTCGAGTATTGCACAAATACCGTAACAATCCAATCAAACTCCGGTAAAGTGTTGGATCAACATCATCTTCATCATCACGTTTGGACAGCTGTACTCTAGCCTCACAAGGTGTAATACAAGCATTACAATGCTCGATCTCACACTTTTTCAAGATATCTATAGCATACCTCCTTTGATGCATAAGCAACCCCACTTTTGACTTGTGAAACTCTATGCCAAGAAAGTAACTCATGACCCCAAGGTCTGTCATCTCAAACTCACTCATGAGCTCCCCTTTGAACCTTGAAATACTCTTGTCATTGCTGCCCGTAATCAAGAGATCATCAACATACAAGCATAGTATAATAACACCATCAATATTATCCGATCTCACATAAACACCATGTTCGGATACACATCGTTTGAAACCTATGTCAACAAGAAAGTCGTCTATACGTTTGTTCCAAGCTCTTGGAGCTTGTTTCAAACCATACAACGCCTTGTGTAGCTTGTAATACCTCCTCACTTGATTTTTAATCACGAAACCGGGTGGCTGCCCCACATAAACTTCCTCATCAAAAGGACCATTCAAAAACACATATTTTACATCCATTTGGTAAATCACCCAATTGTTGATATGCGCAATCCCAACAACCAAACGAATAGTCTCCAATATAGCCACCGGTGCGAATAACTCCTTGTAATCTATACCTTCACGTTGCAAGAACCCTTTCGCCACTAATCAAGCTTTGTGCTTGATTACTTCACCTTTAGGATTGATTTAACTTTATAGACCCATCGCACACCTATCGGTTTCTTTTCGAGTGGTAAATCGACCAACTCTCAAGTACCATTTTTCTCAATAGATTCTAGTTCCTCTTTCATTGCACATATCCATTTAGGATTGCTTAAGGCTTCCTCCTCATTTACCGGTTCATATTCGGCCATAAGCGTGAAATGAACAAAATCACCATCATTATTCACTTCGTTATCTTGGAACCTCTTGTAGTCTCGGAGTCTATGAGGCAAGGCTCTTTGCCTCACTGGTCTACCATTATTCAGTACAACATTTTCCGCTATTATAGATGCAGGTACAACGGCATCGGAACCCTCCGGATCAGACAACTCGAAGAACTGTTGTTGTTCTGCAGGGTGTAACCGATTAGTAGCAATCGGGTAATTGATTACACCTGCTGTTTCAGCAGTTTTTATTTCTTCAAAAAATACATCCGGGGTTATCACGATTTTCCAATTCTTCTCATCAAATAGCTTGTAACATCCAGTAGAGTGATATCCAACAAATATCAACTTCTCACCTTTATCATCCAACTTCTTTCTAAGTTGATTCGGTACATGACGATATGCAATCGATCCAAAAACGCGCAAATGATTCATACTCAGTTTGAAACCACTCCAAACCTCATCAGGTGTGATCTTCTCCAGCTTTTTAGTAGGACACCTATTCAACAAGTAGGTGGCTGTAGACACGGCCTCACCTCACAATTCTTTAGGCAACTTCTTCCCAAAAAGCATACTACACACCATGTTCATTATTATACGATTTTTCCTCTCGGCAACTCCGTTTTGTTGAGGCGTATATGGAGGCACCACCTCACGCACAATACCCTCAAGATCACAAAACTTCCCAAACTCACTAGAGGTATATTCACCTCCACCATCTGTTTTGAGAAATTTGAGCTTCTGACCGCTTTGACGCTCCACCATGGATTTGAAACTCTTGAACACTTCAAATACCTAATCCTTCCTCTTGATAAGAGATGTCCAAAGCTTCCTACTAAAGTCGTCAATAAACGTAACAAAATATCGATTGCTGCCATAAGTCTCTACTTGCATCGATCCACAAACATCGAAATACACCACCTCAAGTAAGCATTTGGTTCTTCGACCCACATCCTTGCTAAACACATTCTTGTGTTGCTTACTCTTCACACATTCCTCACACAATTCTGTCAGAACACTAATATGTGGCAGCCCCGTTACCATTTCATTTTGTTGCAACATTTTGAGATCCCTAAAATTTAGGTGACCAAGACGGTAATGCCACAACCACTCATCTCTACTTGTCGCGGTAGCTAAACAACGATGCTCCATAACCTTTAACTCAACCTTAAAAGTTCTATTGTCAGCCATCAGCGCTTTTAGAATCAACATATCACTTGAATCTAAAATGCGTAACATCTTGTTCTCCAACCAAATTAAGTACCCTCTTTCAAGTAATTGGCCAATGCTCAAAAGATTGCACTTAATTCCCGGTATGTACAAGACATCTTTGATCCTTGAATATCCACCATTCTTCCTTCCGATCAAAACATCTCCTACCCCTTCGATGCTTAAAGTGGTGTCATCGGCAAACTTGACTTTACTCTTTGTCGCTTGATTGATTTCCACAAACCAATCCTTTCGACCCTTCATATGTGTTGAACAATCTGAATCCAAGTACGATTCATCTTTACTTTGAACTCCATCACGCACGATAACTAATGCATTTTGATCCGAATGCATTTTCTCACCACTTTCCGAAATAGTACAGTTGTTGTCCTGCAAACTATCACCATAGTAGCTATAGTTCTGAACATCAACAGTGCCATAATTCTCCTATGTGATCAACACTAGAAGGGTGTCTTCATCATCTTCCTCTTCTCTAGCAACCTTGGCTTCATCATTTCGAGTTTTATTCAATCTAACACGACACATAGATTGAAAGTGTCCAAGCTTTTTACACTTGAAACATTGCACTTTACTCAAATCCCTTTTGATATCATTGCTATGATCACTCTCCTTGGAGCTGCTCTCACCCTTTTCACCCGTCGAATTCTTCGAATTTTGAGACTCGTTTGCACCAAACTTCTGAAAATTTGGCTTACCTCTAGTTGTAAATTTTCCTTTCGACCTCTTATTCTTCTCATTAAAACGTGCTTGCAAAGCGGTCTCCGCTTTGGCTTTGTCGGCACCTCTCTCATCCATGCTTTGTTCATGCGCCTCTAACGAACTTTGCAACTCATCCTTGCTCAAAGTAGTTAGATCCTTTGACTCTTCAATAGCCACAACTATATTATCGAACCTTGATGTTAACGAACGCAACACTTTCGATACAACATTCTGCTCAAGAATCGTTTTGCCACATGACTTGATTTGATTAACTAACCGGGTAATGCGCGTAATGTAATTGTTGATCGTTTCTTTGTCCTCCATTTACATTAAATCGAATTGACGTTTGTAAGTTTGTAATTTACCACCTTCGCTTTGACGGCACCGACATATGCTTTCTCCAAGATTTCCCATGCTTGCTTCGCGGATTCACAATTGCCAACCTTCTCGAAATTGTCGTTATCAACACAAGAGTGAATCAAGAATAGGGCTTTGTAATTCTTCTTCTTTTCTTCCTTGTGTGTAGCCCTAATAGCTTCGGTAGCATCTGCCCTTAACGGTGTAACTCCATTGATGACGATCTCAAGAACCTCTTGATAACCAAACATAACCTTCATTTGTTTTCCCCCATTTGTCGTAGTTCTTCGAATCAAGAATTGGGAGATTGGTGAGAATTCGATCATTAGAAACGGCAGCCATTGTTGCAGCAAATTAGGATCAATAACCGGAGCTCTTGATGCCAAATGTTAGAACAACATACAAAAAACAGAGATTGAAGGTAGTAACAATGGTGGAAAAGAAATTGGAGAAGAAGATGAAATTGAGAGAGAAAGAGAATTAGGGTAGAGAGTATTATTGGATGAATTGAAATTGGCATTATTTGGAATTGGAAATTACAAAATATATTTATACACTTGAGAGAATAATCCAAAATAAAAAAAACCAACTAAATTGGTCATGCTGTTAAATTCAGGTATTTGCTGAAATTTGATCGGTGGTAATTGATTAGCAACAAATGCGTAATCGATTACACCTGTTAAATTTTCAAAAATATCAGAATTTAACAACTTTCAACAACAAACACTTGCTCCCTTAACTGCGGTACTTTTTCCGTCCATCCATTGCACATATATCCTCCGCCTTTTAACCTCCGTCGGCAACAAATCTGCTCAAAACCTTCATTGATTTTTGTCAAAGCATTTTCGTTCCGTCCTCGACATTCCATTCGCTGTGGCTGTGATAAAACCTTCTCATCAAATCACCACCCTTCTTCAACTCGTGTAGCTTCTGCCGTGAACACGTAAATTGGAACTGTTCCATCACAACTCATCCGTCTTCACTTCGCTTTTATCACATTCTCATACAAACATCTCAGCAATAAGAAACCGCAACAACATTTTCAATTCTTTCTGTTCCAGTTTTCCCAACAACATTCAACACAATTCTTATGAAATCTTCAAACTCAGCAACGCCGTTTTTTAGAAGCGTTCAAACTCAATAGAAATGTAAAAAAATTGTTAGCAGCTTGAAACGATGGAAACTCGCATATCGGTGAAAATTTCGATTTCTTTCATATGTATCTATAATGTTATTATCTATAATGTTTTTTCTAATGATTCATATTGTAGTAATGTGTTAGTGGTGTGACAGTGAAAGATAAGTTTGACTTTTCTCTTTTAATGTTAATTTAGATTAATTTTTAATTAGTTTTTAATCTTAATTTTGAACAAATCTTGTTCTCCACCTTGAAGTAAGTTTTGATTAAATTTTAATTTTAATTTCGATATCAATTTTTTATCTTGATTGTAATTAATTGGTTTTGTTTAGACTTTGATTGAATTTTAATTTAGTTTTTAATTGTAGTTTGAGTTTAATCTGTTAATTAGATTTTATTTTATTTTCTTTTTTGTTTTGGTTAATTGTTGATTAACTTTAGATTTTTTAGTTTTAGATTTTTTAGTTTTAGCTTTTTAATCTTAGTTTTGATTTTGATTTTGATTACATTCTAATTCTAATTTTAATTTTAATCTTGATTTTTGACTAACTTCTAATCCTAGTATTTTTATTTTAATTAGATTTTTTAATTAGACATTATTTTTAGAATTAATTTAAAATTAGAGATTATTAGTTAGATTTAAATTAATCTTGAATTAAGATTAGATTCTTGTTTTTTTTAGAAATTAATTTTGACTTAACTTAGGATTAATTTTTTATTATAATTTAGTTATTTAAACATTGATTTTTATTTTGACCTAAGTGAAATTTGTTGATTTTTGAACTAATTTTGTTCTTAATTTTGGTTTTAGTTCCGATTAATTCTTGAGTGCGTTTGTGAATATTTCTTTGATGACACTTATATATATTTGCTTTGACGACTGATATGACTTTGTTCTTGAATGTGTACTTGAGTTTTTCTACTTGAGGTTGTTTGTGATTGCGATGCTTTATGAAGGTTACCGACTTCGATAAATCGACGCTTACGAATCGAAAGACTTCATAGATCGAGAAAATAAAATAAAAAATGGAGAAAAAATTGAAAGAGAAAAGAAGATGGTCTCGGACAAACCGTTATCTATCAATAATTTGATCGATAATGATTTTAGAGGTCTCGTCATCGACCCTAAAAAAATAATGAAGATAAACAAAATGAAAAGATAACAAAATAATTACACAATAATTTACAAGAAAATGATAGAAATTGCTAGTAAAATGATTATTAAAATTATTGAGAAAGTATAAATATTAGCAAGATTTTCTTTTAAAACAAAACTTTCTTAATAAAAAAAAACAGAGGGGGTGAAATCGTGAAGTAAAGGGGTGCAATTCCTATGGGCATAAATCCTTTACCATCATATGCCAAGGGTGCCAAAATAAAAATGATAAATAAATAAAAAAGCACATGGGCCATCAGGTCTATACGCTTTCAAGACTCAGGTCTATACGCTTTCAAGACTCAGCCACTTGCTTTTCACAATGAATTATTTTTTGGTTTGAAACAAATTAGGAAAATAATGGAACTAACAACAACGTATTCTCAACGAGATGAAGAGTCAAATCCAAGTGATAACCATTTCAAAAGCGAAAACGAGAATGAAGACAAGTCGCGATCCCTGAATCTAAAATCTCAGTTTTGGAAACCAGAAGATTAACAATCTTTGCTCGTTCATATCATGCTCCCAATCGCTATAACCGTGACGATTCAATTCTAGGTTCGTTTTTGTTCGAACCTCCCCTTTAGAATGAATAATGGATTTCTTTTATAGAACAAAGGGATGTGGTCTTGTGATGCTATTGTGAGGTTTAGTGTCATGAAGAGAACTCTACCGCAGTGCCTAATTTTGTTTTGCCTCGGGACCTCTCACGTACGAATTTTTAGTGGTGAGTGAGGTTGTGTGCGTTATTATTGCTGGCTCGTGTGAAGTTGTATGGTTTGGCCATGTGCAACTTGCTTCGTATTCTTGCAGTATCGTGTGGGACCAAGTTTTCTAATGGTGTACTGGTTTTGGAATTGTTGTTGCAGGTTGGTGGCTTGGAGTGACGTTTCGCAGCTTATGGTACGCTGGTAATGGCATTTCTTTAGTTGCAGATCGAATTCCTCTTGTAGGTACAAGTTTCTTCTTGTTTCTTGTTTGTTTTGTTTTATATGATGGCTTGTGACCGTAGGATGCTGCAGGTCTTGGCATTATGGCTGTAGGATATGTGGCTTGTTTTATATGAAGTGGGCCATGGTAGCTTGAATTCACTTCATCCAAACTTGGTTTTAGCGTGTTGCTTTAGATGAAATGAAGTGGCCCATGGTAGCTTGGATGAAGATATGTGGTTTTGAGTGTTTTTGATTTGAAGGCATGGGATGAGGTTCTGTCTGAGTTTTTGATTTGAATTATATATATAATTTTATTTTGTGATGATTGTTACTTATTTTGATATTTAGTGTTCGAAACTTTTTTCTTCCTGGTTGTGGACTTGTGTTTATCTGCCAATCATATTTAGCAGCATCTCAGTTACCCTTTTTTGTTCTCTGATTCTCAAGATCACGTTTCAGATATGCGATATCCGTGTGAGTGTTGTGTTCTTTTGATTTTTGAAGTTGTAATATTTTTTTTTGTTTTAGTCGTGTTTTGATTGGAATCTGAAGAACCTGTCGCTACTGCGAAAATCGGCGCCGGCTATGACAGAAGAGTCGCCACCGTGCGTTATTTATCCCAAAGGAGGGAAAGGAAACGCTCGAAGTAAACCTACCGCAAAGACGAGAAAGGAATGGTCATCGCAACCAAATTCCTGGGTTCGGGAATCGGTTACGCAAGGGGAAGGTATTAGCACCCCTCACGTTCGTCGTACTCGACGGGATCCACGCTTGTTTTCTGGTACGGATTGTTATTCTATCTATACTACGGGTCTGGGTTAAAAGAAAAGAAAATGACTCGGCAAAGTATCGCACTTTATGCCTACGTATTCCCGTCTGAAACGAGAAATCAGAGCCAACGTAGTTCGCCTACCTACGGGAAAGGAGAGGAAGGTTGCTCGCTAGGATACGGCATCCTATGCCTACGTACTTTCACACAGCATGAAAGATCAGAGCAAACGTAGTTTGGGCTACGGAAGACACAGATTTGTCTGACTGTTTTTTAGATCCTTCTGAAAAGGTTTTTCTTGATTAAGAGTCCAAGCGGACGAAAATGACACTTTGATGTTTGTTTTGAATCTTTTACGAAAGAAATGTTTTTTGTTTGTTTGCAATCTCTGACGCACTAGAGACTATGATTTGAGAGTGACTACGTCGTATGTCACCCTAAGGGTACACACTAAGCAATCAGATTACTGAAGAGTGACCCTCTAGCAACCTTTTCTCAAATAGCTTAAGGCTCGTAGCGTACGACATCGATTAACCTTATTACTGTATTTTTGAAGTGTTTTGAGATGAGAAGAGAAAGAAGCTCTAAAAAACCTATGGTTGAAAGGGGAAGAAAACTAACCTAATGTTGTCATGCATTGATACACACCTAATGTCTGTCATAATTCCCTCCTGCACAGAGGAAATCAGAGATCCTAGGGGATAAACAGCAAAAGAAACAGATATACAGTAAATGGTAAACATGTATGCAATGCATCAATACAAGCAAGGCAAGGGAGTCCCGCTCAACCTCGAACCCGGGAAAACAACAGGAAAAGTGAAACAGTATTCACTTCAAACTTTTGGGGGGCAAGCTGTACAAGCCAACAAACAATACAGAAAAAAGAAAACAACACCAGCACCAGCTCTGACAGCAACAACCAAGCTCCTACAGTAAGCAGCACAAGCAGCAACAGCTCTAACAGCTACAGTTGATCAAACAACAAAGGGTTGACAGAAACAACTTCTTCAAGCAAGACCCCATCTTCAACAATCTTCAAGCTTTAAATAAGCTCCTACCTTCAATAAGCTCCATCTCCAAGAGAGAATCAATTAACAGATTAAGTTGAAATGTTAAGAAGCTTAGTGACAACCCAAGGAAATCACTAAGAACTTAACATTGCAAATGAAAGGTTTCCTCAAGGTTCTACCCAACCAAAGCATGCTCTACATCCCTCCTAAGGAGAGATGGAACTTCTTTGGGGGACCTTGTGTCATGGGATTGAATAGAGGCACAAGAAGCTCTCTATGTTTGAAAGAAGAAACAAGACTACTCTAATGCTCTTCCTATATACCCTAACTCCTAAGTCTCTGACAAGCACTCCAACAGATGAGAAATCTTCAACTCCAAGCTTCTTCAAGCCATCCAAAACAACTTCATTTGATCTTCAAGTCATCCAAGCAAAGCCCAAGCCAAAAGCACCCCAAAATAGCCCCACACAAATATAACCAAACCAAATATCCAAGGGGAAAACCCACAATCACCACACAAGTTGCAAAAATCAAATAAAATGCTAAAACTCATCATAAAATCCTAATTAAATTTCTAAGGGGACCTAAGCCTATACCCAATACCCCATATAAATCCCAGAACCTAGATCAATCATTTAATCCTAAAACTATGCACTAAACTACAACTATTTGTTTTGAAACCCTAATTCTAACACCTCTCCTATTCACCTCTCATTTTATTCACAAAATTATGATAAAATTTCTAAGGGTACATGCTTCCCTAATCTAATCAGTCCAGCAAGAATCATCTCAAAATCATTCATCAATCAGTCACAATAAAATCCACAAAATCATGTAGCAAATGTACAAAATTAAAGAAAATAATAAAATGGAGAAAATCAAATTAAATTGAAAAAAAAAAGATGAAAATGAGATTTATTAATTTCATAAAATCACAAATAAATCCAAGATCATGGAGGTATTTTTAAAATATTTTTTGGATCAATATTGGATTTATTATGAATTTTAGAAATCAAATGGATTAAAAATAAAACAAAAATGAATTAAAGAAATACAATGAAAAATAAAATGCTAGATAAAACAGGAGCCAATGGATGGATTGACTGGTAAGCGCATCCGAGAGCTGAGGGCGCGTCCATGTGGGGGTCCAGTCACCAGCTGACTGGATAAATGAAACGCAGCGTTTTTGGTCATAGAGGGAAATCTGAGTTTGAATGGTAGCCACACGATCTGTTTACAAAGTCCATCTGAAGGACTGATCCAAGGGCCCAGACATTATCTTCCCCAAAGTTCAGGTGACCTGAGACTATTCTCAGGCGGTGGTCCACGGTGGAAAACACCGTCTTCTCCGGTGAAGGTCCACTTGCAGGTGATCAGAAATCACAAAGATTATACCTATCTCACTCAAAATTCCATGTTGATCATGAATCTGGCCTCAGATTTTCTCAATTCCTTCTAGATTCTCAAACCCGATAGCATTTCCAAAACATGTCACATTCTTGATCTTCACCAAACTCAAATCAAAAGCCACAGGAATGATCCTCATGTTACACTGATCATTCTAAGCTATCACAATCATGTTAATTCCTCAAGATCACATGTAACTGAATCCAAATAGAAATTGGTGCACTCCCTTGATCATCACCAAACGATGCCAAACCAAACCTAAATCGTTCTACCAATCATAGGGAACCTAACCACATGCACATTACTAACTAATTCAGCCTAGATCAATAAGAAATTCAAAAGTTACATACCTGTGAAAATTGAATCAACAGAGGTAGGAGATGATGGATTCAAGCTCCACAACTCTTCAAACACGATCAGTGAAGCAAGATGAAGCTTCTAGGCACGTCAATTTGGCTTGATCTTGATCCAAACTCCAAAACCGTTTTCAGTTAGAACCCTTGAAACTCAACTTGCTATCTTCACTCTCTCCACGAATTCTGCACCAAACTTCATCTGGAATCATTCTAGAGCTTAAATAGAAACTATTTGTGGGCTTTTGCAATCCAATTCAGGCCCAAATCGGTTGATCCAAAATTTTGTTTTACACTTGAAAATCCAATGCACCAGTCACGATTCTGAGCTTCCAGCTTCCTCTAGAATGTTCTATTCAACTGCAAATTGGTTTGTGAGTGTGAATGGATAGCTAGCTTGGCCTGAAATGCTTTGATTATTGTTTTGGCATTGTAACTTGTAATGTAAGAAAGCACTTTTCAAAGCAACTCATAAAAT
The DNA here is from genome assembly GCA_963859935.3 of Lathyrus sativus. NCBI lineage: Eukaryota > Viridiplantae > Streptophyta > Magnoliopsida > Fabales > Fabaceae > Lathyrus > Lathyrus sativus. The sequence continues at coordinate 14,652,273 of OZ012739.1, read as the reverse complement.
AAGGGCTCATATCAAAATTGTGACATTTCCAATGTGTTTGAAATCTAATTTCCATTCAAAATGACTACCCATATGCCATGTGTATGTCTCATAATTCAAAAATCCCAATTTCCCTCCTTTGAATCATTTGAAAAATCCCTCTTTTTAGGCCATTTTGGATCATTTTGTGAAGCAAGCCAATTCAATCACCCATGAATTCTTATATTACCTAAAACCATCATTCTAAACACATTTCATGTTGAAAACTTTTCCATTTGAGGAGTGGAAGATAGAGATTTTGGCACATGCTTGAAAATTATCTATAATTCAACTTTCCCAAAATACCCCTGGATTGCCAAGATCGTAACTTGAGTTCTACAAATCCTCTTGACGACTTCTAGTACTTAATTGAAAGATAAGATCAATACCTACAACTCTTATGTTGACCAAGAATCCATTTGAAAACTCCTTGAAGGAAAAAAGTTGCTTGGAAGCCAAGTGATTTTCACAGATAAATTTCAGTGTCCTCTGGTGACCTGTAACTTGCAAGAACCATAACTTGAGTTCTACAAATCTTCTTGAAGACTTCTAGTACTCGAATTAAAGCTATTGAGAAGCTATACACGTTTTATGTTGGCCAAGAATCCATTTGAAACTTTTATTTTGACTTGTGTGGCTTGGAAGTCCAGTGCTATACAGGGGATTTTACCCTAGGAACCTTGTCTCAAACACCTCCAACCACTCTTGATTCTTTTGAACTTGGTCTTGGCTCACCCACACACATGCTTAAACATATAAATCCATGACTTACATGACCTAGAGCTAGGTCTTGATGCATTCTCTTTTCTCTCCTTGACCTAGGGTTACCCAGATGAAACCCTACCTGTATACACCTCAACCATGGCTCTTGAACTTGATACAATGACTTGTCTAAGTTTCAATAATGCCCTCTAGACATCCCATGAGATCCATACACCTCAAATTCACATTCCATGCTTCTCACCCCACTGATGATTCTCAATATTCCTCAAGATAGGAGCACAACCCACATGTAGGCACTCAAAACTTCTCAAGACTTCAAACCTTTTCTGATGACTTGGATGGTCTCTCAGGCTCAGATAACACCTCTAGATAGGCTTCTTCTTTTGATAGACACCTTGATCCCTTGTTGGATGACTTGCTATATTATGATATGCAAATGATGGGACTATGTACATGATGTAACTATGCAAATGATAATGCAATTAAAACATAAACCAGGTGAAATAGGTTGAGCAAATTTTTGGGGTGCAACAGAACCCTACCTGGGCGTCAGTACCGTATGTGATCCTTCTCTTCATTGATTGCTCAGCAAGTTATTATTATTTGATTCCTCTTCGATTTTTGCAAGGTACATATCAATTCATCTTTCGCAAGTCTGCAACTTATTATTATATATTCATTTTCTGTGTTTCGTAATTGAGTTCAAAATTTGTTGGCTTTGACTTCTCAAACTCTTGAATTTGTTTTCGCAATTGATTCATATATGATTATGTTCCTAAACTGTATTGGTATCACAAAGGCTACTTCTGAAAATGCTTTATGTGATTTGGATAACAAGTTCTGTTTTTAAGTTTTCATTCTAATGACGAGTTTAAAGTATTCAATTGTGATTCATCAATTTTGAAACTAAAAGACTACAAGTGTGAAAATTCTGCTAGTATTTAATAACTTCTATATGCTTTCTGTGCTGATATAATGGATTTTCTTAATAGGTACTTTAACAAGTTCTGATAACCCCTATCGCGCCTCTGGTAGTTAGAAAAGTAGATAGCCTTTTGAAAAATAATAAGAGCTCTTTGTAGGATTTAGTTAGGGGAGGCTCATACTGCTCTTTAAAGACTTAACACATAGGATACACTGCATATGCTAATATAAACACCAAAGTATGGAAATGAAGTAAGTCAAAGAGCACTTCAAATTAAGTTCCTGTGCCCGAAACTGGAGGAACAAGTTCCTGTGCCGAAACTGGAGGAACAAGTTCCTGTGCCCGAAACTGGAGGAACAATAGATGTCTTCACCTAGTATCAGGTTGGACTCATTACAAGTGAGATCCCGTCGGGTGAAAAGGTGGAGCATCTTGCAAAATTGTGAATAATAACAAGTTCCTGTGCCCGAAACTGGAGGAACAAGTTCCTGTGCCCGAAACTGGAGGAACAATAGATGTCTTCACCTAGTATCAGGTTGGACTCATTACAAGTGAGATCTCATCAGGTGAAAAGGTGGAGCATCTTGCAAAATTGTGAATAATAACAAGTTCCTGTGCCCGAAACTGGAGGAACAATAGATGTTTTCACCTAGTATCAGGTTGGACTCATTACAAGTGAGATCCCGTCAGATGAAAAGGTGGAGCATCTTGCAAAATTGTGAATAATAACAAGTTCCTGTGCCCGAAGCTGGAGGAACAAGTTCCTGTGCCCGAAACTGGAGGAACAATAGATGTCTTCACCTAGTATCAGGTTGGACTCATTACAAGTGAGATCCCGTCAGGTGAAAAGGTGGAGCATCTTGCAAAATTGTGAATAATAACAAGTTCCTGTGCCCGAAACTGGAGGAACAATATATGTCTTCACCTAGTATCAGGTTGGACTCATTACAAGTGAGATCCCGTCAGGTGAAAAGGTGGAGCATCTTGCAAAATTGTGAATAATAACAAGTTCCTGTGCCCGAAACTGGAGGAACAATAGATGTCTTCACCTAGTATCAGGTTGGACTCATTACAAGTGAGATCCCGTCAGGTGAAAAGGTGGAGCATCTTGCAAAATTGTGAATAATAATAAATGCATGTGTAGTCCTAAATATTCAATGAACAAAAAGTCTATAACAGAGCCGTTAAACCCCCATTCTAAAACTGAAAGATAAACTCTTGGACTATAGGATGAGGCAACCAAAGTTAAATTTAGGCTAGCTATCTTAACTAAAGAGTATTGGTGTGACTGGTAACTTCAGTGCAACACAGCAGACACACACACACACACACACACACACACTTTAGATTGGTAGGAAGGGTGGTTGTTGGTTGGTGTAGATTATGCATAATTTTTAATGTTTATCCCTTTGGCAATTGAATTTGTACCTTTGTTTAGAGTTTTTAGTTGTATACATTTAGGAATGATGTTGTGTATTGTTTTTGTTTTGTATATCCTGCTATTTATTTTGTATGTCTTTGATTTGAAGCTTTGAGCGGGTAGTTTGGTTTTCAAGCTGCCAGTTGTGAAGTTAAAATTATAGTTTAAGGTTACTGCAATTACCATTAGTATCATTCTGGCATTCTGCTTAGATATCTTCTACCTGAACCGTTGTTACCGCCTTTGCACTACCCTCAGGTAAGTAAATAACATTCCTTCAACAATCAAAGTTGTTTTCTGTAATAATTTAGCGGCGAACCGACAAGTCCTCATGAATTGGTTCTTCATTGAATTTTCTTTGTAATGTGTGAATAGGTGTTGCACCCTATTGCGGAATCGATAAATATAAATGATAATGTATGGAGTGTATACTTCAGAAATCTGATCCCGCAATTAGTCAAGGAAGGAGACGATGGTAATTATGGATCCTCTGCTGTTTGTGATGTAATGTGCTTGCAGGTACTTATTATTATTTCTCTTTTAATTTGTATTTTCAAATATTAAGGCTTAGTTTGGATAAACAACTTAATTAAGCACTTATAACGTATGTGTTTGTAACATTGATGCTTGTGTTTGTGTATACGATATCTCAATAACAGAAAACTAAATGAAGTCAAACTATTCATATTAAAGTTGTAAGCCGTTTTTGCAACCTATCACGAAGAGTTCATGAAAATAAGCTGAAAACGACTTATGAACACGTCCTTACATTGCAGAAAACTTATGATTTGTTGCTCTACTGTAGGCTCTCTCGAAAAGAATCCATTATGGAAAATTTGTAGCCGAGGCAAAATTTCAAGCTGCTCGAGATTCGTATAAAGATGCTATTATAGTACAGGTACAAACACCTCTCAACTATGCCTTACTTTTTGTTTCAGTTTGTCATCAACTTGCAAATCCACAGCGAATTGCACGTTTGTAATCACTATTTCTGGTTTCATTTTTATTTTTGTGATATAAGTTTATAAGCTGTGGATTTGTTCGCATTATAGATACAAACAAACAAAAACGACTAAGAGGAGTGGAAAAGGCTACCGACTCAAAATCTCGAAGCAACACAGGCTTGCGGTGGTGGCGCTCCGTTGGAGTTTTCTGACGACATTGCGGATTGGGTTCAACAGCGTGTTGTTGTGCTTGTTGGATGCTCACAAAGGTGGCACCAAAGTCAATGATAGTGGCGGTGCAGATGCTTGGTTGTTTTATTCCCTATAGATTCTTTCTTCAGAACTTAAACATGTTCAATTTTACCTACTTTTGTTACAAATTTTATGCAGAGCACACACAAGCAAAGCAAAGTGTGAAACGAAATTTGATGGTAACAATGGCGGCGAGGTTGTCGATTTTTGTGAGATGCGGTTTGGTGGTGGATCTCGCGGAAGAACGGCGGGAGTGTCACGGTGAAAATAAGGTGCTGTTACGTGGGGGTGGAGTGTTTGTAGTTTTCGTGCGTTTGCTCGTGAGTAAGGAGACAATGGTTTTGATGTTCTTGACAGATGAAGAAGGTAAAAAGTTGAGAGGCTGAGGGTTTATGGTGGTTAAAAAATGAGGTTGAACGGAGGGTAACTGCGACGGTAAGGTGCCGATTTTTTTTTGTTCCAAAAATGGTAGCGGTTTTGGTGGTAAGTGTGGTAAGAAGAATAACGTGTAGGCCGGAAACGTTGTCGTTCACAGTGGAGTGTTAAACGTTGTTGAAGAGGAGGAAAAGTTGTTGAAGATCCAAAGTTGAAGAGTGTGAAATGGAGTTTTAAAGTGGTGGTTTATGTGTTGAGAAGTTGGTGAGTGAGATGTGGTGTATTATTGATGTTTAGAAGAAAGAGGTGTTGACAGTAGGATAAAAATGGTTGGAGGTATAAGTAGTTAATGGTTTATGTTGTTTTATAGAGGTCAATATGGAAAAAGATGAGTGAAGAAATTTTAAGAATGATGTAAGTGTTCTTTATGTAGCAGGAAAACATTAAAACATGAAAGATCATTATGGATAGGGGGTTGAAATGCATGGAGAATGAGTAACATGAATTGTATGGAGTTTTTTTCGGATGGCCAAAATGAAGAAGTGTTTTAATAATGGAATAGAAAAGGAGTTTTTGTTTTTATGAAGTGTGAAAGAAGATGATGAAAAGGAGTTTTTGTAACAGAACCTCAAATGCACCGTGACTAAACTAACTTAACATAAACCAACACATAACAGAATTTGAACACATCTTAGCCAACTTTCAGACTGGCACAACTAGCTGTAACTAACTCAATCCAAAATCCTTAAATAACCTCTAACTCAAGTTTTTGGTTGTCATTTTACCTGCTTGTTGTGCTGAGAAGATTAATTATGTGTTATTGTTGGTGCTTGCTGTTACAACTTCAGAACTGCATGTCCTAGATGGGATTCCACAACTTATCTTTGTTCGGTCAAGCTATACTATTGAGGTTGGGCTTTTATAACTGCTATTGTCCTTTTTCATTTTTCATATATTAAATCTTTGTAATTCAACAAATAATCGAATTTGGCTCCCTCTCCATTCTTCTTGCTTTGCTGAAGACTGTTGAAGAAGAACCCGTCTCAGTGGATCATGTTGCTCATCTAAAGCCATCTGATGGTGGTTCAGCCACTACGCAATGTGAGTCGTTTTCTTGTCTCATCTTTACATTGCAATATGAGATTAATAATAAAGTTATTATTTTGGGGAAGGGAAACAATTTTAGTTTCTTTTTTATTATGTAATTATTTCCCTTCATTATATTATTATATTGATCTTCACAAATCTGAATAAAAGGTTAGAGTTCTGTTGGGCACTCAACGACCAACATGAATTGTTGTCAAATAATCTCAATGCTATTAGCGGGGATGGTGTGTCAAGCCAAAAGTCTCCAAGAAAATGTAGTGGGAACATAGTAACTAAAATTAAGTTTAAAATGTGTATACAAAGAATATAATGAAGTAGTAACATATATGCCAAGATTAAACTTAAAATACCATGATTCATAAACTTAAAAGTCGATGTCATCTGTTGCATAATGTAAATTCACTATATTAAGCTCAAGTAACAACTTACTAATTGTAAGCTAGGAAAAATAGGAAGAGTTGAAATGGCCAGAGTATAAAGAGAGAACTGAGAGAATGATTGAAATTTGGTTGGGTCAGTTAGACCCATCGTATTTTCTATTATTTCTGACTTCACATCCATCATTTTCTCCCTTTATGCTCTGTGCACCATGAGAGTTTCAATGAAGAAAATGGCTGAAATCGTTAGATATTCAGATAGAAAGGAGTAGTTAAAAGCCCTAAGTCTACTGAGATTTGGTAGCCAAAAGTTTTGATGAATGCGTGTAACTAAGCTAACTCCTAGTTGGAGGGGGATTAGGTTTGTTTTTTAGTTATACTTACACACCAACCTAATATCTAATTATGCTGTTTTTTCTTTTGGAAGTGGCTGCTAACCTTACTGGTTGGTATACCCTGCACCATCAAAATGCTTCATAGCAGGATAAACGTGCTACGTCACTATTTTCTTGCGATGGAAAAAGCTACGATGGTATTGTGTGTCTGCAAAACTACTAGCATTTAATGATGATGAATTAATTGTTTATTCCAGTTTTATAATTATAAAAAATATTATGTGATATCCAAACTTGTTTGGACTTTCTCCTTTTAAAATATAAATACTTGTTAGGACTTTTTAGTTGATAATCCTTTCCCAATAGTGTTCAAAAACTTAGATAAATAAAAGTAAAAATAAATAGTTTTGTTATTGCGAAGAGGATTTTTAATATTTATATTCATATTTCAAAAATCAGTTTCAAAACAGAGTTATAATAGACTAATATATTTATGTTTTTTGCTTTAACCGTAAAATATACGTTCCTACCTATATTAAAACTCTATGGAACAATACCATTTAAACCTTATTGTTTACAAGTAGGTGATGTTCCTTGTGAGAATTCACTATTAAGGCAAGTGTCGAGTCTCCTGAGAAGATTACCTGATATTGAATCTGGAAAATTTCAAGATGATTTCTTGATGGTGAGTGTATTCCATTCTGAAAATTTAACTATTGCTTTTTTTTTTTGGTTTGGAATGATTGCTTGTAGTGGGGGAAAGAATATCATGACATGAACTGTGACGGATATTGATGCTTGTTGAATTTCGGAAAGGGAATCAACATGCATGGGAATTGATATATGAGTAGAGTGGAATGACCCAGTGAGGGCGTGTCAGTCATGCATATTGTATTTTGCAGTTTTCGGCTTGTAGATAATGTTTGAAGCATCTCTCTGAGCCTGGCTCAGAGATTTCAAGAAATTTTGGACTATTGCTATTTTATGCCAATGATTTTTTTGTTAAGAGTCATGCTGCTGTAATTTGGTATATGAGCTGGGTTGTAGGCTTAACAGCATAAATGCTTATGTGAATTTATTTTAGCTTACAATATCTTCTTTCTCTTGTAGGACTAAATGGCACCTTGTTGATTAGTTACCTTGCCATGCTGACCAACTGCTCAAGGTATGGCATACGTGTAACTGTTGCCTTTGTTTTCTTTTGGGATTTATAAATTGAGTTGATTTTTTACTTAACAAATTGTTTATGCTAAACTAGGTTAATTTGGCGGGAGGGATAGATTTTTATTCTTAATCTCATGAATCAAATCGGAAAAAAATATTTCAAGGTTGCAATTTGGGAAGTACCCAAGCAATTATGGAATCCTCCCTTAAAAGCTAGCTATCAACTAGGAAGAACCAAAACACTTTAATACGGCACCAAGCATCCCATACTCTATTTGGTGTTTTGGAACTCCATAATTCCGGCAGAGTCCTTTTTAAGCCAGCAACAACAAGCACTAGTACCAATTATGCTATCACTATTACCTGCTATTGCATTCTGAAAATCTTACTATTGCTACTCCCCTTTTTTTATTTGTTCGGAGCTATTTTAAACTATAGAACAATAGACTAGCTTCCAAACCAGATCATTTTAAACGTAACTCATACAACGATAACAAATATACATCCAAAGGTCTTAACCAAGATTCTACAAGAAAAAAAATTAAACATGACAACAAAATTAACTTAAAAGAAGTTTAGGCTTTGAAAATAAAAAATAATTTTATTTACAACTAGTTGAGATGGATATAAAGTACATCTATAATACCCCAAACCTTTTGTGATCTGGCTTAACATCAAAAAGCATATACCTAAAAAATAGTCAACAAAGCGGGATGAAATACAACTATCTTAGTGAGTTTCCAAATTCAAGATACAATATGATATGTCACATATGATAATACAACTTATATTGTTATAATTGTAAAGGGATCCACCTAAGGCAGGCATCGCCCCAGGAATGGCCTCGCATAGAAGAGGCGACGATAAGATGCCGCACGATGGAAGGTATAGCCTTGCCCAAAGAATTTTCTATATTTCAAGGACGAAAAATGCAGGATAAGACATTTCATGGACGGAGAGAAGTCAGGGTCATTAAATGACCCACATCTTCCTTATAAATAAGGATTCAATGCTCCACCATTGGCCTCTTCCTTACAAATAAGGATTCAATGCTCCACCATTTGGCCTGGTGAGCGGCGAACCTTTCCATGAAAACGTTAGGCCTAGAAAGGGCTCTATAAATACCTTTCTAGCAGTCAAGTACTAATTCTCTAACTAATTATTAGATTTTAAAACTAACTAATTTTGATTCACGTTGATCAACTAAATGCCATGTAATCAAGCTAGCCCAAAATGCTTAGTAATATTAATCACAAGCAAATTTTAATACATAACCTCAAATGTACTGTGATTAAACTAACTTAACAGAAACAAACACATAATAGAAATTCAATTCATAACAGAATTTGAACACTTCCTAACTAACTTTCTGCCTGGCACAACTAACTGTGAATGTGAGTTTCAAACAGATTTCAAGCAAGTTTTACTTACATTTGAATGTGTTCAAGGGGGATCACATTTGCTCAAATTCAGATACTCTCACTCTTAAGTTCATCTCTGATTTCTCCCTATCTCTCAACCCATCTCTTTTATTCTTTGCAAACCACACCCATATTCATCAATCACAGATGAACAATTGAGCAATTCATTCAATCTCTGGTTCAGACCATACTCACTCACTCTCAATTGCGTACATCACAGCATCATCGCAGCGATAACAGTGCAAGCTAGCTACAGAAATTGAAGAAGAGGTAGAAGAATTCATTGCATGAACAAGTTAACTTCGGAGTACATGCCTGAGCATCTTTAAGTTTTTTTATCGTCTCTGTTTGCATTACCTGGGTCGTTGCTTCTTTGAATGAAAACGATTCTTCTTTTTCACCCTGAGTTAGTTGCTATCATGTAGGTGGAGGATAGAGGAACCAAAGCCCCAACAATTTAGGCTTGAATTCCTCTTGGTGAGAGTCTAATTGTGAATTTAGGTTTAGAGTTTTGATCTTTTCCCTTCGGTTTGATTTGTTGACGAAGAATCAGGGGAAATTCGTTGTAGAGCGGAGACAAGTTAGTAAGGGCAAGCATTTCGATCCTTTGACTTGTGTGATAGGAGGAGCCCCACCACTGGAAGCGATTTTCGGCGTGGCTGTGATTTATTCTGGTGACACTGGAGAGAGAAAGAAAAGAGTGGGAAGCAATGAGCTGAATGTGTTATGTTGGATTCTTCACGCCCTTGCCTAGCTGCATGTTTAAGCCAATAATCCCTTGTTATAGGCACCATTATTTTCTACTTAACTGCCCCACCGCTTGAAGCGATTTTCGGCGTGGCTGTGATTCATTTCGGTGAGACATTTTGGAGAGAGAAAGAACAGAGTGGGAAGCAATGAGCTGAATGTGTCATGTTGGATCCTTCACGCCCTTGCCTAGCCGCATGTGGGGCTCAAACTGTTAAGCCAATAATCCCTTCTTATATGCACCATTATTTTCTACTTAACATACCCTCCTGTGATATCTTGTTTTTTATTCTTTTTCTCCTTTATTTATATATTTTTTAATTTATTATTTTTTTGTGATGGTTGTTGTATATATGAAAAATATTTCAAAACTAGGTAGATTTTGATTGTTGTCATTTGATAAAGAATAGTATAATAAACGCTGCTCCTTACCTTCCGCCATTAGCTTGTATACATCTCGAACCAAGTAACCGTTGTTAATTCCCAAAATCCAACTAACCACATTTTTTTGTCCCGCCTAAGAGAAACTGACATCACCTTTTCCTCGACAAAGTCGTATCTACCTTTTAACACCTCCTTCCAAATGGATACCTTGTTCTTCAAAACCTTCCACTTCCACTGAGAGAAGAAAATAATTGAATTCTACCAAATTAGTAACTCCTAAACCTCCTTTGACCTTCGGACTACAAACCGACCTCCCAAGACAACACCAATGTATTTTTCTTTTCGCATCATTCCCTCTCTAAAGGAAACTTTCCTTATTGTATCAATCTGATTCAAAACAGCTGCAAGAACTTTGTAAAAAGAGAACCAGAAAACAGGTAAGCTTGATAAAATAGAAATAATCAATGTAACCCCCAGCCAATAAAAAGCATCTTGCCCATCTCATCAATATGTTAGAAATATATGTCCACAAAAGAATTACAAGAATTGATTCTTCTAAGATTTCATCCGATTGGAATTCCCAAAAAATTAAAAGACGGGTTGTCAGTCCTCTCAGGATAGACTTGATACTCCATAAGTTTTGCCAACTACCATCTCTTATGATGAGCGTGTCATTTGCGAATTGAATGAGGTCCACCGATAATATTGATTTAGTTATGTTGGATTCAAATTTGTAGCCTAAATGAATTAAAAATAAAAGTTGGAACGACTTGTATTACAATTTTTACCTTAAATTAAAAATCTGCAAATTGAATGAGGTCCACCGATAATATTGATTTAGTTATGTTGGATTCAAATTTGTAGCCTAAATGAATTAAAAATAAAAGTTGGAACGACTTGTATTACAATTTTTACCTTAAATTAAAAATCACCGATATATTTTAGGCTTGAGAAAAAGAAAATAGTCTTGATTAATGCATCAAATCCACAAACATTATGACACATTTTTTGTAGATTATGATTCAAGTAGTTACAAAAGTATCATGCATAATTTTATAAAATTTAAAATCTTATATAATAGAGTCATTAATATAAGAATTTTTTTTTTTAAATTTATTAAATAATCAATGAATCTAAACTCCATATAGTTCAAATATTTTATTTCATCAATAAATCTAAAAAAAGTAATTTTTTTCTTATACTAAAGATTAGAGATATTAATTCACTTTCCTCTATCTCATTTTCCTATTCCAAACCTGAATTCCATAAGAAATTAAAAATTAAAAAATTAACCTAATAACCTTAATTTTTTTTACTAAAAATAGTTAAAATTTGAGTAAAATTAATCAAACACAAACTCTTCCAATAGTAGTATGAAAATCAACACCAAAACCAATTAACTCTTTCTTATAAGGTAAATCCGCTATTCTCTTAATCTTTTACTTTCTTAGATAAAGCTCTTACATAGTCGTTATCAATGTTAGAATTTTCCTCTCCGTTACAAGAATCTTTTTCTTTTTGGTAAATATCAGAAGGTTTTTCTCACTGCTTTTAACGTTCGAATTCACAGCTTTCTACTCCTATTTAAATTATAACAATGGAGTTTTAAAAATCAACAACTCTTATACGTCACTTTTACCTTGCCAGAGAAAACTTAGAAACTTTCATCGCTTTGAAGATGAAGAATGCAAAGACAAACAAGTCTAATTGCTTTTCTTACATTTGAACGTAGAAGCCAACGACAATGTTTTTGGAGATTTCGGTGTCCCAAAGAAATATGACAACGACGAAACCCTATTAAGATCATCTTCCACCTCAAATAATGAGAGAGGAACAATATTTCAATTCTCATCTCTGATAACAAATTTTTGTAACAGAATTGAAATCTCCACTGCGTCGTGACGTTTAGAAATGGAGAAAACGCCTTGAGTTGTATAGCAGACCAATCATGGCTCTGTTGGGGTTATGGAAAGTAAGCAACCTTCCCAAACAACCATTAGTCGGAAGTTGACTCGGTTAGATATAAGAAATTGATATTTTATTAAAGTTGTATATATAGCAAATAACTAACCGAGTCAACTTTCGACTGAATGAGTTAAATGCAACACTCTAAAGCTAGCTCCAAACCAAGCTCCAAAGCAAGTTTCAAATCTAGCCTACTCCAAACCTCCACTGTATAAAGAAAATTTGGCATTTTTGCAAAGGACCTTAACCATTATTCACTTTTCACAGTTGATCACTCTCTGAAATTTCACTCTTCTCTCTCAATTCTCTCTGAAATTTCTTCAACTTCTTCTCACATTCATCTTCTTCACCAAACCACACACTAGAGCTCTTTTCACCATTGAAGAGTAGAAAATTTCACATTGAAATTGCTTTTCTCTTGAGCTTAACCTCCATTATCTTGTATTTCCTTTTGGTTTTCTGGAATTATAGTACCTTCTACTTCAATTCAAGTAATAATCTCAAGGATTTTGGAGCAACTTCGCATTTGAAGCATTTATTGTGTTTTATCAGTTTCTCTATGATTTAATCTCAAGCTTAGAATGCTCTGATTTTCTTTGCTTATTCTCACCACATTTTACTTGCAACAACTACTAAGGCAAACCTCCGCCTTGTAGGATGGTTATTCTTGTTCGATTTTGCGTTTTCGATCGTTTTCGCATTTTTAACGATGTAGCTTAACCGAGGTTTTTATTGCTAAAATTTATGATTTGGCATGATCAATTCTTTTAACTTATATTTGATATTGAAGCTAGCGGGATTATACCTGAGTGAATCACACGCTCAAAGATAAAGCAGTCGCCATCGAACTTTATTTAGTTCTAAAGGATCAAGAAAATATCGATAAAACCCAAAAGGAAGAGAAACAGGTAAGGGAGTCGATTTTGCGAGAAGAAGGGATTAACACCTCATGCATCCGTCGTACTCGACGAAAACCGTTTTGCATACTTCCAGACTTGGATGATTGAGTGAACTTGTTGAGATGCTTTGATATATATGAGACCTTTGTATTTTCCTTGGTGTGATAATGTGATGACTCTGTGATGATGTGATTAATCAGGCTTTGAAACTTTTCGATTTTCTAAATAATCCTGCAATAAAACATAGAAGAAGAATGTTAATGCGCATGCGGAAAATGCGGATGCACATGCTTATGCAACAAAGGGTCCTTCGTAATTGGGAGTCCACTTGCCTCGTGGATCCGAGTGACAATGAGAATATCTCTTGAGCACAAGTTCGCCTTCTTGAAACGGTTAAGGGTGAACCTTCTTGTCAAAAGCTTGTTTGATACGTCTCTAATACAATTAACCATGACAAGTGACTGTCAGGCGCTTCTCTTCAATAAGATGCAATTGGTCGAATCTGGATTGGACTCGTTCAACTTCATCGAGATCTGCTTCCATGATGACTCTGAGCAAAGGAATTTTGACTTCAATGGGTAGAACAACCTCCATACCATACACAAGCAAATACGGGTAGGCAATCCCGAGGAAGGATAATTGCTCACCAACAATTAAAGGTAGACCTATAGATATAACTGATGAAAAGTGGAGAGAGATGGATGACATTGTTGTTGCTAATTTGCACTTAGCAATCGCAGATTCAGTTTTGTCAAGTATAGCAGAAAAGAAAACTGCAAAGGAGATCTGAGGTACTCTCATCCAACTGTACGAGGTCAAGTCACTTTACAACAGAATTTTCTTAAAGAGGAGACTCTACATTCTTCGAATGAGTGAATTCACTTAGGTGCTGGATCACATCAATAATTTGAATACATTATTCGCTCAACTATCTGCATCAGATTTCATAATAGTGGAAAATGAACGAGCATAGCTTCTTCTTCAGAGTTTACCAGATTCGTATGATTAACTCATCATCAATATTACAAACAATAATATTATTGATCGTCTATCCTTTAATGATGTCGTCGGAGCTGTTCTTGAAGAAGAATCCAGGAGTAAAAATAAGGAAGATCGGCAAGAAAGCTCAAAATGAATAGAAGCTTTGACGATTACAAGAGGTAGATCAACAGAACATGGTCCTAGTGGGAGTCAAAATCATGGTAGATCAAAATCTCAAAGAAGAACAAACCTCAAATGCTATAATTGTGGAAAGATATAGCACTTGAAGAAAGAATGTTGGTTTAACAAGAAGAATGGTGAGAAGTGTTCTGAAGCAAGTAAATCTCAAGGATGTATTTCTATTACCTCCAATGATGGAGAAATCCTTTACAGCAGAGCAGCAATTAGTACCAAAGGTGAAATTCAACTCACAGATGGTCGGGTAGTAGATTTAGGAGCAACATGGCACATGACTCCACGACGAGACTGGTTTTGCACTTATGAACCTATCTCGGAAGGACATGTATTGATGGGGAATGACCATGCTTTGAAAATTGCTGGAGTTGGTACCGTCAAAATTAAAATGTATGATGGTATTATCCGCACTCTTTAAGAGGTACGACATGTGAAAGAACTGACGAAGAATTTTTTTCTATTGGGCAACTAGATAACCTCGGATGCAAGACCCATGTTCAAGGTGGGATCTTAAAAATGGTAAAAGGTTCGCAGTAGGGATGAAAGTAGAGAAGGTCTCTGCAAATCTATATATGCTTTTGGGAGACATGATGAAAGGAGCATATGCATTAGTAGCAGCTGGAAGCCGGGAAGAAACAACAATGATATGGCATCACATACTAGGCCGTATGTCAGAATGAGGCTTGAAAGTTCTTGCAGAACGTAATCTCATACTCGGGCTCAAATCAGTAAATTTACCTTTTTGTGAGCATCGTGTGATAAGCAAGCAGCATAAACTAAAGTTTCCTAATTCAACTGCTAGAAACAAACACATACTAGACTTGATTCATTCTGATGTGTGGGAGTCACCGGAAATGTCCATTGGAGGAGAAAAATATTTTGTATCATTCATTGATGATCACTCTAGGACCCGATCAAGAAGTCAGACGTGTGTTTAGTATTCAAGGAGTTCAAAGCACAAGTGTAACTTGAAACTGGGAAAATAATTAAGTGCTTGAGGACAGATAATGGAAGAGAATATACAGATGGTGATTTTCTAACATTATGCAAGGAAGGAGGTATTAAACGACAATTTACTGTTGCTCATACACCTCAGCATAATGGTGTAGCAGAGTAGATGGATAGAACTCTTCTGGAGACGACGAGAGCTATGCTAAAAACAATAAGATTGACAAAGTCTTTATAGGCAGAAGCTGTCAAAACTGCCTGCTACGTGATAAATCAACCGCAATCAACTACGATTGATTTAAAGACACCAATGGAGATGTGGAAGGGAAAACCAGGTGATTATTCTTCTTTGTATGTATTTGGATGTCATGTGTACGTGATGTATAACTCCCAAGAAAGAACAAAGTTGGACCCAAAATCCAGAAAATGCATATTCTTGGGTTACACTGACAATGGGAAAGGGTATTGTTTGTGGGATCCCGCTGCCCACAAGATTATTGTTAGAAAAGTTGTAATCTTTGTAGAAAATGAATTATAAAAAGAGCAAAAAGATGGCAACACTATAAAGGAGACTACTACAGTAGAAACAGAGGAAAAGTCAGGAGAAAATGATTCTTCTAAAGTAGAGCCAGAGCATGAAGAACAAGAATCAACCGAGGTCAATAATCTAGATCCCAGAAGAACCACACGTCAGATAATAAAACCATCCTGGCTGTCAGAAAATGTGATGGCAATTCATGATGCATATTGTCTTCTATCAGAAGATGGAGAACCACCAACCTTTCATGAGGCATTAAATGGTTCAGATGCTTCTATGTGGATCGCAATAATGCAAGAGGAAATTGAAGCCTTACATAAAAATAACACATGGGAACTTGTTGAAATTCCTAAAGGCCGGAAATCCATCGGAAACAAATGGGTTTTCAAAATTAAGTGAGATAGCAACGATCAAGTGGAACGATATCGTGCAAGACTGGTGGTCAAAGGATATGCTCAAAAAGAAGGTATTGATTTCAATGAGATATTTTCTCCAGTAGTAACACTCACCACAATCAGAGTGGTCTTAGCGATGTGTGTTGCATTTGATCTAAATCTAGAGCATCTTGATGTAAAGACCGCGTTTCTTCGTGGAGAACTTTAAGAGGAAATATATGTGCTCCAACCAAAAGGCTTTCAAGAACAAGGAAAAGAAAACTTGGTTTGTAGGTTTACCAAATTTCTGTACGGTTTAAAACAGACGCCAATGTTTTGGTCAAGAGATTTGATTCCTTCATCATGAGCCTTGGATACAACAGATTAAGTTCATACCATTGTACATATTATAAAAGGTTTGAGGATAATGATGATTTTATCATTTTGTTGTTGTATGTGGATGACATATTGGTGGTAGGCCCCAACAAAGATCGAGTCTAAGAATTGAAGGAACAATTGGCCAGGGAGTTTGATATGAAGGACTTAGGACCAGCAAATAAGATTTTAGAGATGGAAATTCATCGAGAAAGAAAAGACAAAAGGATTTGGCTTTCTCAAAAAAATTATCTTCATAAATTCTTGTGTCGCTTTAACATGCAAGACTGTGAGCCAATCTCTACCTTCTTGTCAATTATAAATTATCCTTAAGTATGAATCCTAGCAATGAAGCAGAAAGGATGGAAATGTCTCGAGTATCGTATGCATCAGTGGTGGGAAGCCTTATGTATGCTATGATATATACTAGACCAGATATTGCTCAAGCAATTGGAACGGTCAGTCGGTTTATGGCAGATCCAGGTAATGAACACTGGAATGGTTTTAAGAGGATCCTTAGATACATCAAAGGAACCTATGGTGCTACATAATGTTTTCAGGGATCAGAATTCACTATCAGAGACTATGTTGATTCAGATTTTGCAGGCGAACTTGATAAAAGAAAATCTACTAGCTATGTGCTCACACTTGTAGAAGGAGCGGTAAGCTGGTTATCCAAATTACAAAGTGTTTTAACTTTGTCTACTACATAAGCTGAATACATGGCCGCTACCCAAGCATGTAAGGAATAAATTTGGATACAAAGGTTATTGGAAGAACTCGGGCACAAGCAATAAAAGATTACTGTGTACTGTGATAGTCAGAGTGCCTTGCACATTACAAGGAATCCAGTTTTTCATTCCAGGACTAAACACATAGGAGTTCAATACCATTTTGTCAGAGAGGTAGTAGAAGAAGGAAGTGTGGATATGTAGAAAATTCACATTAAGGATAACCTAGCAGATGCAATGACGAAGCCGATTAACTCTGATAAGTTTGCATGGTGTAGGTCTTCCTATGGACTATTAGATATGTAATCAACATGAATTTGGCAAGGTAGAGAAGATTTTGGAAGATCGCAAATGTGACATTAAGCGGGAGATTGTCAAAGATCATGGCTATAGTCAAATATTATGGTCATGGTAAAAGATTATGGTTGAATAAAGTCACAATTTATGGACCAAGAAAGAAACACCCATGGTTTTGTAACAACTCCCATGGTTTTGTGAAGACGAGCACCTATAAATAGAGGTGCATTTCTCATTCCTAACACAACAACACAAAACATTGCAACATAACATAAAAGAAAAATTTAGAGAGATATAATATATTGTATTTTCTCCTGTAAGGTTCTTTTAGTGAGTGTTCTCCTATTAAAAGAGAGAGTGTAATTTGTTCTCTCCTTGTATATAGAGAGAAGTGTTGTAATTTCTTCCGCTTAGTGAAAATCTTTTCTACCAGTGCTCGTGATTTTTCTCTTATTTGTTGAGAGTTTTTTCACGTAAATATTCTGTGTCAATTTTCGTACTTTTTAATCTCTTAATTTTGTGATATTTATCTTATTACTTCGATACTCAATATGCTACTCATAGGATAGACAACTAAGATGAGCTTTTCCAGGTAAAGTTCCATCTTAGATAAGGAAAAAAAAAAAGCAGGTGTATCTAATTTAGAAAAGAAGAAAAAGACTCTAAGTAGTTAAATCAATTTTTTGGAGAAGGATGAGTTTTAGATTATGTGACCAAAAAATTAACCATGATGTTTTTCTTAATTTTTTATTATTCAAATATTACAATTCGTTTTACTCTGCCTTTTAACTTGGTAAAATGAAGGCAACAATATATTAAGAATTTGTCTGTATAATGTGAGAACACTATTAGGAAAATCTATTTGTAAGTGCAATTATACTCAACATCTAAACTAAAAAAAGGACTTTATTTTGGTTAAGTGATTTGAGAACATTATTATGTTAGGAACATTACCATGTCCTCTAAAGTCTTCAAGAAAACTTAATAGCGGACATCAAATGAAAATTTTAATGAGAGGAAATCAATTCTCTAGAATTTTTAAAATATAAATAATAATTCAAAAATACTTGAATGAGATAGTAAGAGATTTCTTCTAGTTTAACTAGAGTTTATGAGTTTAAACTCAACTCTTGAAATATAACAATGTTAAATGTTTTTGAGGAAGAAATTTATCATTTATTATGTTTTTCTTCTGTTTGAGGAATTAGTCTTTGTCTTGCTTATAAAGAATACCGAGTTTCTACCAAAAAGAAATATATAAACAATAAATATTGTTGTTCTAAGCTAATAAATTTAGTTGATTATTTTACATTCATTATTAAATTGTATTAAAGAAAGAGATAAACTGTATTTATTAAAATGCATAGGTATTTCAAACTTACGACATCCCATTTATTTATCTATGACATTCCACTTATTTATCTTTAAAGGTGAAATGTCTAACCACTAGGGTTTGTAGGTTTGTCTAGTTATAGTTGTATATCAACATTCGACTTTGTTAAGTGAAGTTGATCACTAGGGTTTAGTGATTAAGAGAAAATGAGGGGGATTTTCATATTTAAGGGAAGACCTAAATAGAAAGTCATTGGGTAGTATTCAGAAGAGGCATACAACTTCATAGGCTTTGAAGGTTCTTATTAGACTAATTGTACTAAACAACTAATAGTGAATTTTCTTTCTTAGGTTGGAAGCCAACCCTTTAGACACTGGTGATGTTGTATCAAACTATGTTACCAATTATTGTGTTCTTTATTGCTTTCCTGCTCCATCATCTTGTACTAGTTATAAAATGTTGATTATGGTGGTTCTGGATTAAATTGTCAAACCAGTTGTCCCAACATTATGTCCGACATCTGTCCCCTTGGAAAGAGAATTGCAATTGGCATCAAAGTTGGAACCCTAGCCTATTGGGTGAGCTCTAGAGAAGATAAATTTTGCTCAAATGGATACAATGAAAGATGGAGGATCAGTCAATAAACCACCTGCTTTGGATAACAAACTATAATTATTGGAAGTCCTTGATGGTTGCCTTTCTCAAATCCATGAGTAACAGAGTATGGAAAGTGGTAATAAAAGAGTGGAAACATCTAGTGGTTACTTCTGAAGATGAAATTAATAGCTTGAAACCAGAAGTTGGATGGACTAATGTTGAAGGTGATGAAGCTCTTGGAAATTCCAAGGCTTTGAATGCTATCTTCCATGGTGTGGACAAGAACATGTTCGGGTTGATTAACACATTTCAAAAACTAAAGAAGCTTGGGAGATTCTCAAAATTGTACATGAAGGCACATCCAAATTTCGTATGTCAAGGCTACAAATCCTTACCACTAAGTTTGATAATCCGAGGATGGATGAAGATGGGTATATATGTGAATTCTGCATCAGGCTGCTTGGTATTTCTAACACCTCTTTTTCCTTATGTGAAAAGATGTCTGAAGAAAATTTTTCCAAAAAAATTATCATATCATTGCCTAAGATGTTTGATATGAAAGTGATTGATATTGAAGAAGCTCAAAACTTGAGCAATATTAAGGTTGATGAACTCATTGGTTCCTTACAAACCTTTGAGATGTACATCAATGACAAGTCATAGAAGAAGAACAAATATATAGCCTTTATGTCTAACACTGAGGGAATTGGAAGTCAATGTGATAAAGAAGATAACTTGTCAAATAATATAGCTCTTAGGAAAAAATTCAACAAATCCTTAAATAAACTGGATAGAAAGTGGAGGAATAATGTCCAAGACAAAGGGTCTGTCATCAGTTCTCAGAATAAAGGCAAAGGGTCCTAATTCTTTGAGCGTGAGGTGTATGGTCACATTAAAGATGAATGTCCTACCTTCTTGAATAAATAAAAAAATAGATATTTTCAATCACCTGGTCTGACTCTGACAATGAAAGTGATTAAGAAACTGCTAATAAAGTGATGATATATACTTGTAACTATGATGTTAGGGGAGAGTTTAGTGATGAGGACTTAACTGATGAAGAGATAACTTATACTTATAAAATTTTCGTCACTGAGTGGGAAAAAGCCTGCATGGAAATAGAGAGACAAAAAAAACCATTAGTGTTCTTCATCAAGAAAATGTGAAACTTGCTACAACCGTCATAGGTCTGGAAGAGGAAGTTTCATGGTTAACATCTAAGCTCGGGGAAATTAGAAAAACTAGCGGATGTTGAATAAGGTCCTGACATGTTAGATGAAATTGTGGAAGATATGAATAATTTAAGGTTGAAGAGTGATGTTGAATTTCTAGAAGAAATACATGTAGAAGGGAAGAAGTCGATAAATTCTGAAGCAATAGGTTTTAACTAACACTTTATGAACAAAAAGGGTCACATGCTACAACATCACCCTCGACATGTGCACCCTCATCACATGGGTTACAAAAACTTTGACAGAAGATGTCATCATTATGGAAAATATGGGCACATGAGGCTAAATTGTTACAAATTGTATGGTTATCCTCAACTCCATAGTCAACTAAGGCCCAAAAGGAAAGAGAAAAAGGTTATAACGAATAAGGTGTGGAAACCTAAAGTGGAAGTTCTAAGTCTCATAGCTCATACATCACTTAGAGTGTATACTAGAGAGGATTGGTACTTCGATAGTGGATGTTCTAGACATATGATGGGGGAAAAGACATATCTTTAAAATCTAAAACCCTACTCCAACAATTATGTTACGTTCGGTGGTGGTGCAAAAGGAAGAATAAAAGGCATATGCAAATTGGTCAGGCCTGGTCTTCCTTGTCTCACTAATGTGTTGCTATTAGAAGGTTTAACTATCAACTTGATTAGAATAAGTCCACTTTGTGACCAAGGATTAAATGTAAACTTCAGCAAATCTAAATGTATGGTCATCAACAAGGATCAAGAAGTTATCATGAAAGGGCAAAGGTCAAAAGACAATTATTATATGTGGATTTATCATCCAACATCTTGCTTGTCATCTTATGTTAACGAAATCAAGTTGTGGCACTAAAGACTTGGTCACCTCCACCTCAAAAGTATGAAGAAGGTGATTTCTGGTGAAGCCATCATAGGTTTACCAAATATGAAGATTGAAGAAAGGAAAATTTGTGGAGATTACCAAATAGGTAAGTAGGCCAAGACGCCTCACAAGAAGCTTCAGTATCTGGTCACCTCAAGAGCTCTTGAGTTACTTCAAATGGACCTCATGGGGCCTATGCTAGTTGAAAGTCTTGATGGAAATATATATGTTTTTGTTTGTATGGATGATTTTTCAAGATTTATGTTGGCTAACTTCATTAAAAAAATATTATACATTTGATGTGTTCAAAGATCTCTTCCTTCATATCCAAAAGGAAAAGGGAAGTGAAATTGTTAATATAAGAAGTTACCATGGTAAGGAGTTTAAGAACTCTAAGTTCTCTGAATTCAACTCTTTTAAAGGGATCACTCATGAATTCACAGTTCATATCACACCATAGAAAAATGGAGTGGTAGAGCGCAAAAATAGAACTTTTCAAGAAGCTTCTAGACTCATGTTACATGCCAAGAAACACTCTAATTATTACCAGGATGAAGCCATTAACATTGTTTCCTATATTCACAATGGGCTGACCATCAGATGTGGAGCCAACGCTACTTTGTATGAACTTTGGAAAGGGAGAAAAACTAATATTAAATATTTCCATGTCTTTGGAAGTAAGTGCTACATCTTGGCTAATCGTGATCAAAGGAGAAAAATGGATCTAAAAGGTGACGAAAGAATTTTTCTTGGATATTCTATAAATAACAGGGCTTACAAAGTCTACAACATTCATGCCAGGACAATGATGAAATCCATAAATGTAGTTGTTGATGATAATTCTGAATAGGAAGATGGTGTTAAGGATGAAGAGGATATTTTTCCTCAGCATACAGATGTCTCAACAAATGATCCAGATAAAAGGTCTGACATTGAGACTGAAAGTTCAATTATGAAGAAACCCCTACCAATAAAGGGTAATCCATCAGAATTCAGAAGGATCATTCTATTGACAATATCATAGGAAATGTGAATTAAGGAGTCACCACCAGATCTAGAAATACAATTGTTAATTCTTATTTCATCTCCAAGATTGAACTTAATAATGTCAAAGAAGCATTAACTGATGAATTTTGGATATATGTTATGCAAGAGGAACTTTTCCAATTTAGGAGGAATGAAGTTTGGGAGTTAGTCCCTAGACCTGAAGATATGAATGTCATCGGTACCAAGTGGAATTTTAAGAACAAATTTGATGAAAGTGGTAATGTGACAAGAAAAAAGGTTAGGTTAGTAGATCATGGGCACACTCAAATAGAAGGAGTGGGTTTTAATGAGACATTTTCTCCTGATTGCAAGACTTGAGTCCATTAGATTACTTTTAGGAATTTCATGTATGATGAAATTCAAATTGTTTCAAATGGATGTAAAGGGTGCTTTTCTGAATGGTTATCTAAATGAAGAAGTCAATGTAGAACAACTAAAGCGGTTTATTGATCCCAACTTCCCGGACCATGTGTACAAATTAAAGAAAGACTTTTTATGGTCTAAAGCAAGCTCCAAGAACTTAGTATGAGAGATTGATAAAATTTATGATCAACAATGGATACAAAAGAGGAGGTATAGATACAACTCTATTTGTGAAGATAGATGAAGAAAAACTCATGGAAGCTCAAATTTATGTTGATGACATTGTGTTTGGTGGGATGTCGGACTTGATGGTGGAAAGTTTTGTCCAACAAATTATGTATGAATTTGAAATGATTCTTGATAGAAAACTCACTTAATTTCTTGGTCTTCAAGCTAAGCAAATGGAAGAGAACATACTTGTCTCTCAAAACAAGTATGCTAAGAGCATAGTGAAGAAGTTTGGTCTAGACAATTCTAGTCACAAAAGACTCCTGCTGCTACTCATGTAAAGGTTACCAAAGATGAAAATGAAGTTGATGTTGATCAAAGTCTATATAGAAGCATGATTGGAAGTTTTCTCTACCTCACAGCAAGCAGACCCGACATCACATTCTATGTAGGTGTATGTTCTAAATATCAAGAAAATCCCAAAAATATTCATCTTACTCAAGAAAATAGAACCTTGAGGTATGTCAATGGAACAAGTGACTATGGCATTCTCTACTCACATGACATCAACCTTATTCTGGAAGTATACTGTGATGCTCATTGGGCTGAAAGTGTTGATGAGAGAAAGAACACATCTGGTGGATGTTTCTTCCTTGGCAAAAACTTAATATCTTATTTCAGTAAAACCTTTTTTTATCTACTGCTGAAACAAAGTATATTTGTGCAGGGAGCAGTTGTACTGAATTGCTCTGGATGAAGAAAATGTTGAACGAGTAAGAAGTCGTGACATTATTCTGTGACAACATGATTTTTATCAATATTTCAAAAATCACGTTCAACATAGTAGAACCAAGCATATTGACATTTGTCATCACTTCATTAGGGATCTTGTGAAAGATAAAGTTATAGTTATTGAAACTGTGGACTGAAAAATAATTGTCTGACATTTTCACCAAGGCATTAGATGATGCCCACTTTGAAAAGTTAAGGGGTGTACTTGGTATTTGCATTTGTTAGAATAAATAGTAGTAAATGCTAGGGAGGTGTGTAGGGGACTCTCTCTCTCTCTCTCTCTCTCTCTCTCTCTCTCTCTCTCTCTCTCTCTCTCTCTCTCTCTCTCTCTCTCTCTCTCTCTCTCTCTCTCTCTCTCGGTATGTGTTGCACATGAAACAATACAGACTTATCTTGTGTCAAAACCTCCTTTTATATGGACCTTCGTTACAAGCAAGAATTATATTCTTCTGTTATAATGATGTTTTATCTTCTCTCTCTCATATCTTTATCTCTTTCAATGAGTCAAAAGTATGAAATTTCAAATAAGAGATCCTCTAACAAAGGAGTCTCAATCATGAAGGCTAGAGATAACAAGAACAATGAAGTTGGGTCCACCTCTTCTGCAATTAGTTGGGTCACATTTGCTGGATCATCAAGTGGAACATCTATGACTAGGAAGACATTTGTGACCAAGATGGAGTCCTTGAAGAAGAAGTCGGCTCAAACTCATGAATCTGACTTAGAAGCTGATGAAGACTATATTACTTACTTGAACTGTAGAGGATGGATAGATGAATAAGTCTGAAGGATGTTGATTTTAGTTATTTTTGGCCCTTGTATTTTTGATAAATTTCTCCTGATCTGATGCTTGTATGTGTCAACATACTAACTTTAGTATTGACTAACTAATCTTTCTGAGAAACACCTTTGCTAAATTATGGCAAAAATGGGAAGTGGTAGTATGGTGAGTATGGTGTGTGATTTATGCTAGCTAGTATGACTAACTAACAGATAACATGTAATTGTTTAGTACTAACCATCTGGGTAAGTACTAATGTTGTGCTCACATGCAGGAGTATCGAGTAAGACAACTAGTCCTATTTGGGGTAAACTTTTGTGCTAGTAGTATTATGCATATTCTGATACTAAGTAACATGTATGACTAAGATTGTGAATGATTGCACGACTGAATGGTTTGTTATGGAGCATTGTAATTGTGTGGCATTTGTTCTGAATGCTACTGACTTTTCGCTGTTCTGATATAACTCTAATGAAAGTTAATGTTAATAGTGCATGCTCTGATAGTATTCTGTTGTATGTTACTTGTTCTAATTGAATGAGTTTTATTTATCTTGAAGAGTTGTTTTGCCACAATTTAAAAAAAGGGAGATATTGTTGTTCCTTTTTTATTGGTTACATTATGCAATACAACAACATGGAAAAGTGTTCATGCTCAACTACTTCAAGTTGTTTTCTGATGTAGAAGGGACACGTGTTGGATACGATGTGACAACATGTGAGTACGACATTTGGGCCTTGATCAACAGGCCAAAATACTATGTTTTGGAAGGATTTTCTGTAGAATATCAATTATATATATTTTTATTTTATTTAGCAATATGATTATATGATTTGTTGGACAGGTTTGAAGATCAAATCAGATTTAAATGGATATTTAAATTTAAATTTGAAACAAACCAAATCATATCTTTTTGTTGGAGAAATTTAAGAAACAAATCATATTCAACTAATTATGCAATTATTCTAGATGGAATTCAACCAATATCCATTGGAAAAATCTTAGAATAATTTGTAATATAAGGAGCTCAAACCTACACTGGAAAGCAAACAATATTCGTTGAAGATCACTAAAGTGATAGGGTTTGTTTAAGTCTTTGTTATTTCTTTGTTTACACCACATTATGTTTCAGTAACTTGGCATAATAGTAGGTTTATCTAGTTGAGTTGTATATCAACATTCAACTATGATAAGTGAAGTTGATCACTAGGTTTTAGTGATTGAGAGAAAGTGAGAGGGATTCTCATATTTAGAGGGATACTTAAATAGAAAGTCAATGGGTAGTGTTAGGAAGAGGCGTAGAACTTCATAGGGTTTGAAGGTTCTTATATGACTAATTGAACTAAACTGCTAATAATAAATTCCCTTTCTTGTTACATAAAATTGAGTTACCATTATTGTGTTCTTTATTGTTTTTCTGCTCCATCATCTTGTACTAGTTATACTGTGTTAATTATGGTGATTCTGGTTTAACTTGTCGAACCTTCTGTCCCAACATCATGTCCTACATCTATTCCCTCAAGTTTAGAATTTCAATACAGATAATGGGTTTTAAAAACCTCGAGAAACCTTGATTAATGTAAGTTATTTTCTAATATAAATTTTTTTTATAACATTGACGATGTCATGAAAGATGGTAAATTCAATATCTCTATTTTGACCGAATGGAAAGTGATGCAAGAGAGATTTTTGAAAGCCGATGACAATATGAAACTCCACATCAAAGAGCAATTGAGTAATATTGCCTATCCGGAAACCGCCGACTTGACACCACCATCTCAACCGATAAAAGCAAAAGGTGTTCCGAAGTAAATCAAATATACACCGAATGACAATTCAACTACATGATCTCCTTCCTATTTTGATGTTGACAAAGTTTTTCCCAACTCACCATCACCAAAATTTCAAAAAAGTGTTGTCAAAGGAGCTCGCATTAACAAACCACCTCCTACGGCCCCTCCATCGAAAATTTCATTCAATGACGAGATGCTCATTTTTATGCACAAATACATCGAGTGGATCGTCAATGTTGTTCCTGTTTTTTTTTTAGTTTGTGTTGGATTTTAGTCCCAAAAAGGAACCAAAGTCATGATTTTTAAAATGGGAGGCCAAAATCCAAAAAAATAAACAAAATAAGGGGACCAAAAATTGCAATTAAGCATATATGTTTTATCTTCCCTATAACAACATTTGTTTTTTTGTAAAAAAAAAAGGATTTTGTTTCAAATGTTCTGTTAACAAGATAATAGGGTGCAGAACCAAAGATATATCTTCAGAATTAACATGTTAGTTTTTGAATGGTCCATATGATCTATGACTTCTATAAATTAAGGTGCTCTTATGTTATATTTCTCACAAACACAAAATATCTCAAACGTCACAAACCAATATCACCTGGGATGTCACAAATGTCTCCTTCTCTAGCGCAACACATCGAAAGTTTAAACTCACAGAGTACACCTCTCTTGCAGATATAAATATGAAATCCATAATCTCCTATCTTACAAAGACAATCAAAAAATTGTAAAGCTCGAGTATCGTTCACCGTCGATTGACAACAAAGTAAAAATTTACAACACATCTAGTATGATCACACTCCAATCCTGGCAATATCGAATATCTTGTAGGAATGTTTTATGAAGACCAATAATCAACACATAGGACAAGTTCTGACAGATTGTATTTCACTCACAATAACATTAATCATTAGTTTAAATCTTATAACATCATTTTTCAAGTGGGAGCGCATTCAACTTGAACACTGATTCAGAACCAAGCACATCGGAGCCACTTGTAAATGCCAGAATCATATCAATAACAATATTAGAAAAAATCGTATGATCAACAATCATGCCAAAAGACTAGTAATTTATCAACTGGGTTACTAGTTATAATCAAAGAGATGTTGATAAATAAAAACATAGAAGGAAAGAAAAAATAAAACAAACCAATTATAAATGTCTCTTTCTAAGAGGTTTTTTTCTGCAATCAACTAAGTCAACTTCAGCCGAGGGTGAATTTTGAAGCAAGAAGTCCACAATTCCATCAGGTACGAGCGGATACGGTTCCAATCCTAAATCAAATGCTTTTTGTATCCTGGCAGCTTCTTTCTTTGACTCGATGTTCCATAACTTTTCATGGCACAATGTCAGACGAAGTTCATATTGAATTTCGTCAATTTTCACTTTCAATGACTTCAATTTACCCAAGGAAGGGATCTTAATCTTCAACAAACCAGGAATTAAAGAGAGAACCTACGCAATGAGGGATGCAAGCAGATTAGTCTAATGCAAGTCAGATGATTTTTTTATGAAACTTAGAAGAAATTAAAAACTCTGTACCTGAAGGGTGCTTGCAGTGACTGTCAACGATTTTATATTATCGAACTCGGAGAGCCAATTGAACAGAATCAAAGGAGACCTACAACTATATGGAAATACTCCTGCGTCAATTGCGTCAATATCTACATGTTTAAGAGAAGAAATATTGCTCCCAAAGATATCCCGATAAGGAACACCACGAAATGCAAATGTACAAAGACTTGGAGTGCAAAGAACAATTTTACTATAACTTTCCAAGTCACTGAATATAGTAAAATTGACGAGCGCCGCATTTGATATGTAGAGGGTTCCCAAACCTTTCACAGTACAATCAGAGATGAGCAAACGATTCAACATATTAAAGGTCGAAAATGGCTCGGCACAATCATTATCGTCAACAGAAAAAGTAAAATACTCTAGTTCCAAGGTAGATAATGCTGGCAAATTGAGAGATTTTGGAAACAGGATTTGACAACCATAACAAATAGAAAGGGTAAGATGTGTTAAAGTCTGAGATGAAAATAAGGCAACAGGAATTTGTGCAGTGCCACTAGTTACACTAAGTCGCAAGCGTTCAACATTGTGTGAAATAGCATAATTCACAAACCATTCAAGTATGTGCGGCTTCACGGGAATAGATCTATTCTCAATGTCAAGAGTGTGCAGTGAGACAGAGGAATCGCGAAGTAATAAAACCTTAGACACGAATTCAGTGAATATCTTATTAGTTGGAAAATCCGATCTACGAAATATAAATGCAGGAAGACATTTCCAGAGATCCTTCCATCTTGACGATAAAATGCATGTTCCAACTGCATGTTTGATACTCAAAAAAGAGAGTATGTGAAGGATAACGCAATCGGGTAAATCGCTGAGCATGTCTTTGTGTACAATATCATTAACTTCAACGTTCTTTGTCGCGAGCTTCCTGCATAAACCAAATCAATCATCATAAGCAAAGGTCAAAACATAACTGATACCGTAACTAGCAAGAAAGAAAAAAGAAAAAAAAAATACTTGTCTGGAATTTCTCCCCTGTAAGGCTTAACAATAACACAATCATTGCAAACAAAATGAGGGATTCGTTTAGATAAAACGAGGTTCACCGTCTCCCTGTGAGGCTTAACAATATCCTCCCTGTGAGGCTTAACAATAACACAATCATTGCAAACAAAATGAGGGATTCGTTTAGATAAAACGAGGTTCACCGTCTCCTCCCTGTAAGGCTTAACAATAACAGAATCATTGCAAACAAAATGAGGGTTTCGTTTAGATAAAACGAGGTTCACCGTCTCAGGGTAAAGAAAGGTAGCAAAGCCGAACATACGCTTCTGCTGGTAAGGAATCCTCACATCTTGAACAGGTCCAAAAATACTTCATCAACAAAAAAAACAAAAAAAACAAGGTTAATAATTATACATTTGCGAAAACGATGAAGTTGAATTAATATATTAAACCTGAAGTAACAGAAAACATCTTCCTCTCTGAAAGTACTGTGAGGTGGGAAAGTGAAGTAGAGTTTTCTTGAAGAAGGGGTAATCATTGAGCCTGTGAAATTCATCACTCACGATAAACCCTAGAAAGTGCAATGGAAAATCAATCAGAAAAACCTAGAAAGTGGATATGTGAAATTGAATTGGAAAGGAAAAATCAATGGAGAAATAAGAAATACCTGCGCTTTCTAGAAAGTGCAATGGAAAATCAATCAGAAAAACCTAGAAAGTGGATATGCTGGAAAATACAAGAGATTTAAACCTACGCTTTCTAGGGTTTATGCTAAACCCTTTTCATGGATTTGGAATTTATTTTTTTATAAATCTATATTTATTCTCTTTATAATAACAATTTTATTCTACTTTTTTTTTTAGTTATTAAAAGATTTTTCAATCAATGTCATTAAAAAAAGGGAAAAGTTACATTTTAAAAAAAAATAATCATCAATGAAATATATAATCAAGGTTAATTAATATTAATTACTTAACTAAAATAGTAGAAAGGTATATCAATTTCAATATACTATTAGAAAAAGGGTTGAAAGAAAAAAATAGTTAGCTTATTCGTAACTTGATCTTTAATAAAAACTAATTGAAGATCCGTGCTCCCATATGAATAAAATTAACTTGTAATAATAGAGATAAATTATTTTGATATATTTTTATAATGCTCAAATAGAAATTCTAAAACAAAAGAATTGCATTGTAAAGTTGACAACGTACGACTAATATTTTAGTTATGATCAAAAGTATTACATTATTGCAAAGAATAAACATAAAGATAATTATTAATTAAAATAAAATAGATATTATGCTGATAGTACTCATGAGAAAAAAAGTTAGTTCTTTAGATTACTATATAATATTATTCAATTTGATAAAATAAAATTTTAATTTTATTAAAATTAAAAAAAATAAATTAATTAGTATTTTTAGTGATAATAAAAAAATAGAATTGAACAAATATATCGTAAACACAAAATTTTCAAACTCACATTCATATATATAAATGTAAACTTAACAATATGTAATACAAAATAATCTTTACAATAAATTTTTATTAAAATATTAAAAATATCATTTAATTATACTTATTTAAGAATCTTCAATCTATTAACAAAAATTTAGATCATCGAAGACATATTTAAATACTAACTCCATATTTAAAAATTAAAAAAAAAAAACCTTTACCGTGTCTCAATAAAGAAATACAAGTTTAAAAGATACATTATTTTGAAAACTATTTAAAAAATTATTTTTAAAAAATAGTTTTAAAAAACAAATTAAATATATTTGATAATCATGCATTTAAAAAGTCTTTTAAAGTTGTATAATGTTATAAATTTATCATTATAAAACACTTTCTTTTAATTTCTAAAACTAAACCAAAACACAAAATATTGAATTTGTGTTGTGATTCATTTACATATAGCATATGTTTGTCATGGATCTGCTTTGTTATGAAGTATATGACACATGTATATTGCACTAATTGATTTTTCTTTTATTTAAACAAAACCAATATTTGACTCATTCTTAAATCTAAAGTATTATAGCCTCCTAACCTTTTAAAGATTGAATTTCACATTGTGTCTAACATAGATACAAAGCATCCAATAATTAGTATATGCATCAAAATCTTACCTTATAAAATCTTTAAGTTTGAGTCAGAGAAGATTGAAGATAGTTATTGCAACTTCTATGTCAAGGAGATAACTGATAATTTTTAAAAACGGGTTTTTGTGATAGGTCTTTTGAATTTAATCTTCTTATATTTCTTTTAATTTCAAGAAACTAATAGGACTAAGAAGTAATAAAATATATCTTCTAAGTCCATATATTTCTACCAATGAACACAAATCAACTCCACCAACTATCATAGAGCAAGGCATATCTTTGGGCTACCAAACATAAAACCAATTCATTTGATTATGTTTTAGGTTAATTAGAGAGTAACTGAATACATGTGAATAACTGCACAACCAATTTGAGCATAATAGTTGAGAAACATGATAAAATAAAGCTATTGTTATGTCATTTCACACTTCTCGATGTCATTACGAGCTTTATTTAAAAAATAGTAGCTCCATCATCAAATAATCAAAAGAAACGTTAGAATATACTCCATTTAACCGTGCAAGTTTGGAATTGATGGATGATGGTAGGATTAAAGTAGATTCAACTTGTATCAAGCCATACCTGTTTTCGTGCAACAAATAATCTGAGATCCACGAAAAAGTAAACTTGTGCAAGATTGTTTTAATGCTGAGTTTACCATAGGACGCTCTTTATACAAAACAAGTAGGAGAATTGATAGTTGATTGGAAATCCCACAGGTGCATAGGTTGTACATTTTAGGTAAAAATCTGCACTCACCCCAATATTATAGTACAGTGGGTTGTGTTGTGACAGTTTGCAGCATCCTGGAAAAAAGGATAAAACCACTTTACATAAGGTTGAGTGTCACATCTTCCAAAAATGAAGCATAAAATGTGAAAGCTATATTGTGCCTAGTATACGGAGGTAAATTGACCAATGTGTATTAACTGATGAATAAAATAAAAATACTACTAAGGTTGCAGTGATCTTTCTAAGATAACACATTGCAATGGTTGTAACAACAAATTGATGAGTCGTATAACTTAGTGATACCATTCAAAATTTTAATTTGTTAATTAGTTGGGAAACACATTCGTTAGCAGTGTTGAGCTAAATTATTTGACTAACCAAGTTTGTCTTTGCTAAAAAGATCAATAACTAATGATAAATATCAACAGTGATGAGCTAAATTTGATGACTAACCAAGTTTGTCTTTGCTAAAAAGATCACTAACTAATGATAAATATCAGCAATGGTGAGCTAAATTTGATAACTAACCAAGTTTGCCTTTGCTAAACAGATCACTAGCTAATGATAAATATCAACAGTATTGAGCTAAATTTGATGACTAACCAAGTTATATGACAATGACTTGTTAAATACAACTCACTTAGAAGATAATTGTATCATGTTACAATGAAAGGACATATTTAATTCTTCTATCTGTGTATAAAGAATAACTAATGATATGGATCAACAATTATGTATTTGGTACACCAATCCAAAATATAGTTGAAATCTATCATTCATTAAAATTTGAAACAATATATTACAAATTAAAAATCATAATGTATATATATTGTGGACTTTACTGACCATGACTTGCTAAATATAACTTAGTTAGAAGACAATTGTATAATGAATAACCACATTTCTATTATTCAAACTTAGTTCAAAGAGATTTTAAAGTGTTAGAGTGGTTAGACATATTGAAACTTGATACATAGTATGTTCTGGATACATAACATGAATCATGAAACTCACAAACATAAAACAGTAAGACTGAAACAATGAAAAATGAAAAATGAAACACCACAATCTGTAACATAATAAACATAGAAAAAAGAAACAGCATAGCTTGAAGGAAACATGGAAAACATGAAATACATGGCATAATACATAAGCATTCAAAACATGAAACACATGAAACATAACTTAGCGAATCTTTAAAGCCTAAAATACCCAACATCTTTCAATGAAAAACTAAGTCAGATTTGCTTTAGGTCCAAAAAAACTCAACATCATACACTTACAAACTAACCTTGGTGAAGAGGCAGAGGATGGATGAAAAATGGAAGTAGAGAATGAGTGTGTTAGGAACCAGAAAATGAAATAGCAGAAACAGAAGGAATAAAACAGTGAAAAAGAAAACAATGAGCTTTATTATGTCAATAATGGAGAATTACAGAATGAGAGGAAATAATCCTTAGATTCTAACGCAGAGCTGAAGCTCCTATAGGCAAGCTACTACTGCCTATTCATTCTTACAGCTAACAGAATCCAAGGTACCCTCTCAATATCACTCACACTCCTTATATTCAGCAAAGTAGTTACTATCCTTTTGTGACCCTCTTACCCCTTCTAGAATATACCTTCCATTCTCTAGGTCCCATCTCATGAATGGTTAATGATGTATTGGGCCCCACTCCTCCTCTTGACCCACTAGATCCCACATCAGTCCTAACAACACCCCCTCTTGAAATTACTGCCTTGTCCTCAAGGCAAAAATTTGGGAACTGACTTGTTAACATCATTACATCTTCCCATGTGGCCTCTTCCCTATTTCTTCCTTTCCATTGTACTAAGACCTGCCTCACCTCCTCTCCCTATGCTTGAGCAGTTCTGTGTGCTAAGATTGTGTCAGGTTCATAATTGTTGTCCTTATCACCTTCCAAATCATCGGGCAAGGACTCCTCAGCCTGGTATGACCCAACAACTTTCTTCAACAATGACACATGAAACACTAGATGCATGCGGGAATCTTTTGGTAGCTTTAGTTTATAGGCCACTGCTCCTATGCGTTCCACCATTGGGTAAGGACCAAAGTATTTTGCTGTCAGCTTAGCATTAATACGTGATACCACTGATTTCTGCCTATGAGCTCTTAGTTTGACAAACACCCATTCCCCTATGGAAAAGCTCCTGTCACATCTTTTCTTATCAGAAAAATGTTTCATTCTATCTTGGGCTCTTAATAAGTGAGCTCTTAGTTGTCTGATAGCTTCATCCCTATCTAACAACTCATTTTGTACTGCCTCCACTCTAACTTCTCCTTGGATCCATCGGACAATGGTTGGAGGGGTCCTACCATAAACTATCTCAAAGGGGGTTTTTCCTGTTGAAGCATGGTAAGTGGTATTGAACCAATATTTTGCCCAAGGAATCTAGTACATCCATGTTTTTGGCTGGTCAGCTATGAAGCACCTTAGGTAAGTCTCCAGACACCTGTTAACCACTTCGCTCTGACCATCAGATTCAGGATGGTAGGCACTACTCATCTTAAGCTTGGTCCCCTATAATTTAAACATTTCCCTCCAAAAGTTACTCATGAAGATGGGGTCTCTATCACTCACAATTGATATTGGAACACCATGAAGCCTAAGATTTTCTCTTACAAATACCTCTGCTATTGTTCTGGCGGTGTATGGGTGTTTCATAGCAATGAAATGGCAGTACTTTGATAATCGATCCACTACCACTAAAATGGCTTCAGACCCCTTTGATTTGGGCAATCCTATGATGAAGTCCATGGAAATGTCTTCCCAGATTCTGTCAGGTATAGGAAGAGGTTGAAGAAACCCTCCCGGCGCACTGGCTAAGTATTTATGGCGTTGGCAGATGTCACAAATTCTCACAAACTCTTGTATACTATTCTTCATTCCCACCCAGTATACATTTGCAGCTAATCTTCTGTAAGTTCTATAAAATCCAGAATGTCCTCCTTGAGAGGTGTCATGGAATTCCTTCAACAGAGTAGGAATTAACACTGATTTACTTTAGATCACTAACCTTCCTTCGTATAACAACACCCCTTGTTTGATGACAAAACCTGGCCTAGAGTTTTTATCCCTTTGTAAATCATAAGTTATCTTTTGAAGGTGAGGGTCTTGGGCACATTCTTCTTTCAGAATGTCAGCATCCTTCCATTTCAAATTAGTAGTCAATGCACATACTTCTCCTCCCTCATGAACTCTAGATAACGCGTCTGCACCCCTGTTTAATTTTCCAGGTTTGTAAACAATGTTAAAATCAAACCCTAACAGTTTTGCAGCCCAGTTCTGTTGATCAGTTATTACAATCCTCTGTTGTAGAAGTTGCTTGAGGCTCTTTTGGTTTGTGGACACAATGCAACGTCTTCCCAACAAGTAAGGTCTCCAATGTTGGATGGCTAAAACCACTGCCATCAGCTCCTTTTTGTAGGCTGATTTAACCACATTTCTAACACCCAGTGCCTTACTAAAATATGCAACAGGTTTCTTATTCTGCATCAATATAGCCCCAATTCTGATACCCGATGCATCACATTCTATAGTCAATTCTTTAGAGAAATCAGGGAGGGCCAGAACCGGAGCTGTTGTAAGGCTTTCCTTCAGTTTCTCAAATGCCTTTTGCGCCTCTCTATCCCATTTAAACGCATCTTTCTTTGTCAGTTCTGTCAAAGGGCTAGCTATTTTCCCATAGTTCCTTATAAATTTACGGTAGTAGTCGGTTAATCCCAAAAAACCCCTCACCCTTTTACATTCTTTGGGATTGGCCACTTCATTACACTTTCAACTTTATTAGGATCTACAACAACCCCCTCCCCCGAGATCACATGTCCCAAATAATCCACAAATTTTTGTGTAAAGTGACACTTCTTTCTATTAGCCACTAAACCATGCTTCTGTAGAATGTTCAACACTTCTTCCAAGTGACCTACATGAGTACTCCAATCTCTACTGTACACAAGAATGTCGTCAAATAATACCAACACAAATTTTCTCAATTGTACTCGAAATACCTCATTCATCAAGCTTTAAAATGTGGAAGGTGTGTTCATTAGTCTGAATGGTATGACTAGAAACTCGTAGTGTCCTTCATGGGTGCGAAAGGCCGTTTTATGAACATCTTCTTCGTGCACTCTCACTTGATGGTATCCGAACTTGAGATCCAACTTAGAGAAAATTGTTTCCCCATAGAGCTCATCAAACAACTCCTCTATCATAGGAATGAGAAACTTATCTAGAATTGTAGCTTTGTTAAGAGCCTTATAATCGATGCACATCCTCCAGGAGCCATCTTTCTTTTTGACAAGAATCACCGGACTCGAGAAAGAACTTATGATGGGCCTTACCACACCTGCATCTAGCAACTCTTTCACCTATTTTTCTATTTCATTCTTGTAATGGTAAGGGTATCTATAAAGCCTCACATTGACAGCTTCATGTCATTGAAATTGTTAACATGCTCTTTCTCTCTCCTTGGAGGTAGCCCCTTTGGTTCTTTGAAAATTCCCTCATATTTGGACAACAGTCCCTTCAACTCCTTTTGTTGTTTATTGTTGAGGTCATTCTCACAACCTCTTTCCTTCTCTACCCCTCTCATCCACCCCTTTCCACTTTTATTCGAACACCTTACAACATTGTTCAAGGTTTCCAAATTGCCATTCACCCCTTGCAAGGTGATCCATTTTTTATCATACCAAAAACTCATGGTGTGCTTGGTCCAATTCATGATGATATCACCAAGAGTTCTCAACCAATCTACTCCCAAAATGATATCTACGCCTCCCAGATCAAATAGATGGGTTCGCACCGTCAATTGCACCCCTTCTACATCAATCTTTAGATCTTGACAAACCCCTATGGATTGGGCTCGAGATCCATCGCCTAATTTGATAGATATGGATACCGAATCATCGACTGCCCAACTCATTTTATGCACCAGCTTCTTGTCAATGAAATTGTGGGTAACCCCACTATCTACCAGAATTACTACTGGCACCCCACTAACAACAACCTTCAATTGGATAGATTGAGGTATACCCTCCCCCAACTGGCCCAATTGTCCCAATTGAAACAAGCTCAAGATACTCAATTCCCCTTCCGATCCTTCTTCTTCTTCCACCTCCACCACTAACACCCTTTCCCCTCCTTCCTCCGTTTCTTCGTCCTCCGTTATCAATACCCTTAAGTGCTTATCGAGGCATTGATGTTTGGGGTGGAAAGGTCCCCCACATTTGAAACAAAGCCCCTTTTGTTTCCTCTCTATTAGCTCATTATAAGATAAGTGGGAGTAACCCCTATCTCGTGGGCCACTTCTGCCTTTTTCATTCTTGGGCCCAACACTACCCCCTTATTACTTCCAATAGGCCCACCATCCTTCCCTTTTACCATGATCCAGTCAGATCCACCTCCCTTATGGGTCCCACCGAATTCGGGTTTGGAAGACCCTTGACCCGATTTGGGGTGCCTATTGTAACCCATTCCACTATCACCTCTAACCTCTCGTTCCACTAATCTTGTCACTTGTAACAACTTTCCCCTACTCATATTTCCCACCGCTGACAAGCTATTCACCTTCCCTTTTATATCCGCCTTCAACCCATGTAAAAAAATCCAACAAACTGTTTATCCGGTAATGGGGGAATCTGAGCTGTAAGATACTCAAATTCGGTGATGTACTCATCCATCGTCCCCTCTTGTCGGAGAGCCTTCAGGTGTTCATACACATCCCCTTCACCATGACCCCTGTATCTTCTCACTAACTCACTCTTCAAACGATCCCAGGTGAGATCTTCACCGTCGTTGAGTAACGAGTTGAAAAATGTATGGTAGGACCTTCCATATATAATTGAGCCAGATCTACCTTCACTACCGGTGTGGTGTCTTGCACACGAAAGTACACCTCAGTGCAAGAGATCCACCCCTCCGGATCCTCTCCGTCGAACATGGGTAACTCAACCTTCTTCGCAGATTGTCAAAACTCTGACATCGTTTCACTTTGTTTCTTTTGTGAATCAGAGTTCTCAGACTTCTTTCCCGAATCTTCTCCTTTATTTCTCATGTTAACTTCATCTTCATCCTCAGTGACTACAGATTTCCCCAGGTTTTTCTCAAGCATGGCTACGAGCATGGCCTGGTTCCTCTCCATCGCTGCTAGTGTTGTCTTCACTCCTACGACCTCTTCTTCTAAGATTGCAATCTTCACATCCATGTTGTTGAGCAGAGCTAACTGAGTTCTCTTAGGTGGCATTCACCAGTCCCCAAACGAATCTGGTAGGTCAGACCAATTTGTTAGGAACCAGAAAATGAAATAGCAGAAACAGAAGGAATAATACAGTGAAAAAGGAAACAATAAGCTTTATTATGTCAATAATGGAGAATTACAGAATGAGAGGAAATAATCCCTAGATTCTGACGCAGAGCTAAAGCTCCTATAAGCAAGCTACTGCTGCCTATTCATTCTTACAGCTAACAGAATCCAAGGTACCCTCTCAATATCACTCACACTCCTTATATTCAGCAAAGTAGTTACTAGCTCATTTCTCTCTCCCCCGCGTGTCCATTACAGCTATCCTTTTGTGACCCTCTTACCCCTTCTAGAATATACCTTCCATTCTCTAGGTCCCACCTCATGATTGGTTAATGATTTATTGGGCCCCACTCATCCTCTTGACCCACTAGATCCCACATCAATCCTAACAGAGTGTATCCGGGTTTGTATAGAGTGAAGATTTCCATATAAACAACTCTTGCTAATATTGACTTTCAATCCTGAAATCAGCTCAAAACCCTTCGAAATCGCCTTGAAATCCCATAAATTTCCCCAATCACCATCGCTCGAAAGAATTGTATCGTCGGCATACTGTAATAGATTAAAAGTTACATATTCATTAACCTTAAAACCTTTCGGCAACTCTGCATCAGCAGCCCTATGCACCATTAAAGCCAATCCTTCCGTAACGTTTGAAAATAGGAAAGGAAATAAAGGATCTCCTTATCGCAATCCTCGACAAACCCGAAAATCTTCAGTTGGACTCTCATTTACTAGAACCGACATAAAACTTGTAAATACTTCACCTTTCATCCATCTTAACCACCTTTCACCAAACCCCATCACCCTCATCATTTGCCTAAAAAAAGACCACTTGACACAGTGGTATTCCTTTGAAAAATAAACCTTGAATACTACACAACTTTGCTTCCTTTTCTTTGCCAAATCAATTAATTCATTCAAAACTACCACTCCATATAATAATTGTCTTCCAGGAATAAATGTTGTTTGGTTTTTCGTAGTTAGCTTTTCCATAACTCCTCCCATCCTTGCAACTAATAACTCATACTACACTTTATAAACACACCAACAAGACAAGTAGGATGATATTCGTCAAGGCTTTGGGGAATTTCCACTTTTGGAATCACAGTCAAGAAAGAAGAAGACATCGCTTTAGACAAACGACTTGTGATGTGGAGCACAAAGTCATGCCTGATCACCTCCCAGCTTTTCTGATTGAACCCCAAAACAACGTTGTCAGGTCCAGGACTCCTATTACTATCACAGCTAAACACTACCTCTTTAATTTCCTGCTCCCCAAACTCTGCTTCAAACGTTAATCTGTCGCCTGCTATTAGAACCTCAACACCTTCAAAGCTAAAACATGGACCAGAAATACAATGACCTCTAAACTGATTAGCAAAGTACTTTTGACAGATTTTTTGATTATGTTTACATCCTGCACAACTTCTGATCCCACCCTTAATGAAGTAATTGAATTCCTCCTAACCCTATGTTTAAGCATACTATGAAATAATCTTGAGTTTTGATCCCCCCTTCTTAATCCATTTTACCCTAGATTTTTGTTGAAGCATAATTTCTTTAATGTGCAATTTCTCCCAAAAATGCTGCTGCTCTCTACTTCTACCTGGTAACTCCTCTAAAGATACATTATTTTCACCATCAACCAAAGTCAATTCGAATTTGTTCAAACTCTCTACATATCCTTCAATTTGTAAATCAGTCCATCCGAATATGTTTATGTTTCACCATCATAATCTCTCACGCAGTAATTGAAATTTTCTATTGAGAATATGAGCCACACTACCATTAACCACATAAGAGCTCCATTCATCTCGGACAAAAGTCAAAAAATCTGGATGTTCATACCAAATTTCAAAAACCTTAAAAGGTTTTGGTCCCCAATTGATGCTCATTCCTTTTAACCACACCGACCTATGATCAGAAACGTCACGATCTCCCACCAGTTGTTCAATAAAATTCCAGGAGTTAATCAAATCCAATTATATAACAAACATATTTAATCTACTCATACTAGTACCACTACGATTACAAATGTAAACTTATTACCCAAAAGCGGCAAATCCACAAGATCCATTGCTGAGATTAAATCATTGAAGTCTTCCATTTCCCTTTCATTCATCACCCTGTTGCCCCATCTTTCCTCCCTATTTTTAACTGTGTTAAAATCACCACGTACCACTCAACTACCTTATGGGAGTCTGGCTTTAAGTTCTATAAGGTTATCCCACAATCTCTTTTTCTCACTTAACAGACATGAATAATATATGTTCACGAAATACACATTTTTCCTGCTCCATAAATCATTGATACACAAAAAACCACATCCCTTATAACTGCAAAGTGGTATAACAGAATCTTTCCTCCACATAGTAGTTAACCCCCCTGAATCTCCAATAGCATCAGATGCAGACCATTGCACTTCAAAATTACCTCATATACTTTGAACAATTTCATCAGACATAACCTTACATTTTGATTCTTGAATATAACAAACATTTTCCCTTCCTCTAGAAATAATTTGACAAATTCTCCTCTTCTTCAATATACTTCCACACCCTCTAACATTAAAAAATATAAAATTCATTGATAACTCTTTGCAGACTCCTTCTGAGCATTGAATTCTTCCCTTTCTGAATCTTCCATTTTCCTTATAAATCCTTCGAAAAATTCATCATCTTCCTCACCATCAATTCCCATTTTCTTTAATGATTGCCATACTTTCCTTGGAATATCATCAATACACATGCGAATTCGGATAATACTTTGGATCACATCTCCATCACTTATTGGATCGCAGCACAATATTGAACCTCCTGAAAATCTGGAGTTAGAATCTTCAAAATCGACAAGAGAAATACAATTATTTTTAGATTTGGAAACTTATCTGAGTGAATAAGCGCAACAAAGTAAGAGGGGGAAAAAGGAATTTGCATTTTTCCAAGAATACCATTAACAAACTTTTTTCGCTTGGACTTTCTACAATCTACTAATGCATCAAGCCCAACATCAGAGGTAACAATAACATCAGGAACCCAATTGTTTTTTGATAAGCCCAATACACTAGGCCCAATATCATTACTTGAATTTCTAAGCGCTCCTACTTCTCCGTTATCTATATTCTTTTCATTCATTATAGCCTCCAACGTAGCAACCTCGGTACTCTTGCTACCTTGCTTTTCCCCATCTAAAACATCATTAATCCTACTGCTACACAACATACTTTTCAACTTTCTAGAATCATTAAATCCAAATACCACCTTTTCACTCAAACCTCCTTTGTCATTATCAACACCCTTTCCTACTACTGCTAGCTTATCCTTATTTCCTCACAAAACGCTAATCTTTTTGCTCGTTTCGTTGACCACCACTACATCTATATGACCTTCCTCAAACCCAACAACCTCATTTCCTTCTTGATGAGTCGCATCAACATTCTGATTATTCTGAGTACTTTTTCCCCCTCCCCACCCTCCTCCGACATCCCCCAATCTTCTTTCCTTCCACCACCACTACCCCCACTACTTCATCATCGTCCTCGTCATTATCTGATTCACTTACCTCCTCACTACTATCTTCCAACACCAACCTATTAACTTAATCCTATAAACATTATCATTCACACCAATATTGAAGTTTTCATTTAGGAAAAGGGAGTACTTGGTTTTGACCAAAAACCTTGCCACATCAAATTTCTCCATATTTTCTATTTCTTTATCATAATGAATGAATTCACCAACCCGCCCAAAAATTAATTTGAAAATATCATTCCTCCATGCATGGCATGGAAGTCCATAGCTTCGGAGCCACGTCAACCTTTTGTTGTCCACATCAACAGGTGACCACAGATGAATATCATGTAACCACCGTGAAACCCAAGCCTTATCCTCTTCAATCAAAGCTGCAATTTTGCCTTCTTTCAATTCCTCAAGCAAACATAAGTTGGCTCCCATAGGTGTAGCCTTGATTTGAAATAGCCTTTTAGAATGCAAAGCATCTTGAATATTGTATGTGGAACCATATTTTTCAACCACCTCAACAAAAGCTTTGTCAAATCTCATCAATTCCTTCTTATCAGCCTTAATCTCCAAGTGTGTAAATGTAGGCTTCTTCGGCTCTGACCCCCATTGAGACTGATTACTTCTTTTGTTGTTATGATAACCATATCCATTATTTTCGTTACCTCTTCTACTTTCAGTATTATTCATATATATTCCTAGCATTTGAGCATAAGTTATCGATCCTCTCCCGTCTTCCCTTCTTCTGACATCTTACACTTGTCTTGATCTTCTTCCTGCTACAATTGTGTTAACTTTCTCGTGCATGATAACTTTTCCCATTTCTGTTATTTTATGTTCTCTCTAGAACCTATGAATATTAGCATGAATCTTCCTCTCTTTGATGAAAATGCTATCTAGCTTCGTACCCAGTATCCTAACATTCTCAACATTCCTAAACTGGACAAAACCAAAACGTTTCCCACGTTTATCTCTTCTTGGATAGATGAAGAACTCTTGAACTGTACCTAGTTCCTTAAATATCTCGAATATATCCCTCGACTCAAAACTTTCAGGGAATTCTATAAAGAAGTAACTAATCAAAATGTTGTCATTCATACCACCCTTACTGCCTTGTGCCTTCCAGATTGAAGTCCTCTGTGTGTCAATCTAGGAAACCTTTTTCCTTCTGACCTCAACCCAAGTATTCTTCTCCATTAGTGTTAATATTGCTTCTCTAGTACAACAATGAGTCAACAAATTAATTATGACCAATTCTTTGACTCATAACTCTTAAAATTACAACCCCCTAATGTCTTAGGTGAGTTTGTAATCAAAAGCAGTTTTATTGAACGTTGTTAATCTCTACCATCGCAATTGAATAATTTAATATATCTAAAGTAATTATTGATTCAACACTTAAATTAAATTAGATTGAATTTCAAAAGTTATAGTTAATAATTAATTTCCACTTGAATTCAATTCATACACTTGTCAACATATAAAAAACTTTATGCTGTAAATATGCCTTACAACCTTTGTTGATGAAGAGAAAGAAAACATATTTTGGAGATTGCATTTACCGCGAAAATCGAAAGTTTTAGAAAGTCGGACGAAAAAAAAAACCGTTCGGTGAATAGTACCGTCCGTACGGTGAGTAGCAATGTCCGTATGAATGAATA
Source organism: Lathyrus sativus (assembly GCA_963859935.3). Lineage (NCBI taxonomy): Eukaryota > Viridiplantae > Streptophyta > Magnoliopsida > Fabales > Fabaceae > Lathyrus > Lathyrus sativus. The sequence continues at coordinate 14,608,960 of OZ012739.1, read as the reverse complement.
GTGAGATTCGTACAGTGAATAGTGTTTTCTAGTTTTAGGGATTTTTTCGATTCGGTCCATGGATCCATGTGATTTTGGGCTTTGTTTGTTGGTTATTTGCTATTATAAATATGTATCTCTTATATGTTTGGTGTGTGGCAATCTTAGAGTTTTCACCAACAAGGGAGACCAAGGGTTTAAAGGTGTAGCATAGGGTTTCAACTATGCACAAAGAAAACCTTGGATTACACCTTGGGTTTGAGTGATTCATATATTGAGAGTTGGAGAGGTAGGGAAACACTTGGGTAGAACTCTAGGTTGTTCTTGGGTGCATTCAGGGTTTGAGCGAAGGCTATTTTCTTGTAACTTATTCGTAATCTCTTGTAATAACTTTCTGAGTATAGTGAATTGGAGAGTTTCTCTTCCCTAGAGTAGATCATTTGATTGAACTGGGTAAACAAACCTTCGGTTTTTTCTTGCCTTATTATGTTATATTATCTATGTACGAATTATTATTGCTGAAGACCATTTATTTTGGTTGCTATTGTTCTTTGCCTCACAAATTGATATTGAATTTTGTCGTAATTCATAACAATATTCATATCAAGTGGTGAGGGGAGCGTGGAGCAAAGAGATATTGTTGACAAGTGAGCACCATGGTTAGTAGATGGTAGATCGAGAAATTTTCTGATAATAACGACTTTGGATGTGGAAAATTAAGATGCAAGCAATTTTATTTCAAGAGAAGTGTATCGATTCTTTTAAGAGTGAAACATTGGTGCATGCAGGGCTTACACAGGTACAGAAGACCGAGATGGTGGATAAGGCCAATAGTGCCATTATCTTGTGCCTCAGGGATAAAGTTCTAAGAGAAGGCGCCAGGGAGAAAACAACGGTTGCTGTATGGAAAAAACTTGAATCATTGCATATGAAAAAGTCTTTGGCTCCCAGGTTGTATCTGAAACAACAACTCTATTCATTCCGAACGGTGGAGAACAAATCCATAGTTAAGCAGCTCAGAATTTCACAAGATTATCGAAGATCTTGAGAATGTTGAAGTGAAGATTGATGATGAGGACAAGGTTTTGCTCCTGTTGAGTTCATTACCCAGATCCTTTGAGCACTTTGAGAATGCATGTGTTTATGGTAAGGAAGGTACTATTACTTTGGATGAAGTCCGAATGGCGGTGAAATCCAAAGAATTTTCAAAGTCGATAGATTTGAAGATTGAAGATAGTGGTGAAGGATTAAATGTGTCAAGAGGAGGATGCGAGCATAAAGGGATGTCCAAATCAAAGAGGTCTGACAAGTCAAAGGTAAAATGTTTTAATTGTCAGAAAATCGGTAACTTTAAAAGGGATTGTCCTGAAAGAAAGGTCAATGAAGATTATGTTCAAGATGTAGTTGCATTGGGTGAGGAAGGTTATGAGGATGCCAAAGCACTAGTAGTATCGTGTTTGGAAACTGAAGATAGTTGGGTCATAGACTCAGGTTCCTCTTATCACATGTGTCCAAGAATAGAATACTTTGAAATTTTGAAGATGGTGCAAGGTGGAGTGGTTCGCCTTGATAATAATAAGGAATGCAAGGTTCATGGTATTAGTATGGTCATATTTAAAATGTTTAATGATCGTGAACTTCTTATTCACAATGTGAGGTATGTTCCAGAACTCAAGCAAAATTTGTTATCGATAAGTATGTTTTATGATCTAGACTATTGTACTAGAGTTGAACGTGAGATTTTGTGTGATGAATTGATTATTGCTAAAGGGTCTAAAATATGTGGTCTATATATTTTAAAAGGTTCAAATGTTATTATTCATTCATCGTTAACTAGTGGAGGCTTTTATGATAAGGAAGAGCTATGGGATTTGAGTTTAAGGCGTTATGAATGCCTTAAGAAAGTTTCAGAGGAGTATAATGAATTTTGCAGAAATCAAGGGATAAAAATGCATGTTACTGCTGAGTTGTTATTGAGTTTTTGGGGAATAGCTGAGGTTAAAACAACTTACTTGGTTGGTATAGAATTTCTTCAGAAGAAGAATAATGAAAACTAAGAGAGAAACCTGAGAGAAACTATAACGGGGAAAACTCAGCTTGAGGTGGAGTTTCCTACTATGGATGCTAGTAGTAGTGAGGGAACAATTACAGAGATCTCTGATTGACTCATGATAAGGTAAGAAGGGTTATTGTAGCATCTCAAAGGGACGGTTATGCTAGCCTTGGATATCATGTTTTTAATGTGGCTGAAGGATTGGAAAATAAAAGAAGAAAAATCTTCAGGGAGGCATTTGAAAACAGGTGGAGTCAAGGGTGGTTGAAAAAATCATATTTGTAGGCTTGTTAAATTACCTAGGCAGAAAAAGGTAATTGGTAACAAGTGGATTCAAGATGCAAGATCAAGATTCAAGGGTTTCTTGAATTTGATCAAAATTATTGATTAAAATTTCAACTTGGTAGAGAGCAGCAATGTTGTTGATTGTTAAATTGGTATCAACACGGCTTAAAGTCAAGGTGGATATTGTTGTAAATGTGCCTTAAAACCTTTGTTGATGAAGAGAAAGAAAACATATTTTGGAGATTTCGTTTACCGCAAAAATTGAAAGTTTTAGAAAGTCGGACGAAAAAAATCGGTTGGTGAATAGTGTCGTCCGTACAGTGAGTAGTGATGTCCATACGAATGAATAGTGAGATCCGTATAATGAATAGTGTTTTTGAGTTTTTAGGTTTTTTTCGATTCGGTCCATGGATTCATGTGATTTTGGGCTTTGTTTGTTAGGTATTTGATATTATAAATATGTATCTCTTATATGCTTGGTGTGTGACAATCTTAGAGTTTTTACCAACAAGTGAAACCAAGGATTTAAGGGTATAGCATAGGGTTTTAGGTATGGTTTTGAGTGATTCATATATTGAGAGTTGGAGAAGTAGGGAAATACTTGGGTAGAAAATAAGGTTGTTCTTGGGCGCCTTTAGGGTTGTTTTTGAGAACCTGAAGGCGAAGACTATTTTCTCGTAACTCATATGTAATCTCTTGTAACAACTTTCTGAGTATAGTGAATTGAAGAGCTGCTCCCTCCCCTAGAGTAGATCGTGTGATCGAACTGAGTAAACAAACATTCGATATTTTCTTACCTTATTCTGTTATACTATTTGTGTACGGATTATTATTGTTGAAGACCATTTATTTTGGTTGCTATTGTTCTTTGTCTCACAAATTAATATTAAATTTTATCGTAATTCACAACAAAATTCACAATACTTTATATACAAATTTATCTGAAGAATACAAGGATTACATTTTCATTCAATAGTATTTAACAATTACATTATTTAAATAGCTCAAAACAAATTCATAAGCTTAATCAATAAAAATTTAGCTACTCATTTACATAATCCTATCCAATGAGTTTAAAAACTAAAACATGAATTACAGATGAAAGATGATCTTCAATGGTGTAGAAACATTAGTCTCTTACCATAAGAACCATGCAGTCACCTATTACACCATCAAATTCCTAACTCTTATCATACTTGTAATATATATGATTGCAATTTAAGGGATTATTATAAGTTAAATTGATTAAAAGTAAAGTTATTGATCTAGGACAGTCAATGATATCATTTTCTTTGTTTTGTGGATTATCATTTACTGCGTAGAGTTAATTTGTACGATGATAAAAGTCACAAAAAAGCAAAATAGATATATTGTAGTAGATTTGAGAGTCATAAATAATGAAAAATATTGCAATGTAGTAGCTTTGAGAGTCATAAATTAAAAGCAAAATAGATATATTGTAGTAGCTTTTGAAGGACTAGTTTATAAATTAAAAAATTATCAGGGACTTATTTTCAATTTTTTAAAAAAATTTAAGAATAAATTTAAAATTTTCATAAAATATGAGGACTATCTTACTAAATTTGAAAAACTCATAATAGACAATTTAGCATTTGCGTTATATAGAGTGAAAGAGAAATTTTAAAATTTCTACTTTTTGATATCATTTAAAATTTTTTAAATTTAACATGATTAAAATACTTAATAAATTTACATAATTTTAATAATTCTCTATATTTTATTTATCCAAATAATAAATTTTATTCAAATCATTTTGAATTTTCTCAAAATTATTTTCTCTCGTTAAAATTCTTCATCCAAACACACTTTAAGGATTTTTAAAAAGTATTTTTTAGTATTGAACTGACAATTATAAATAAGGAAGGATTTTGTTGAAAGAAAAGTTATATTTCATATCTCTTGCGTTATATTTTACTTTTCATCAAAACGGTAAACAGTAAAATATATTAAAAATTATATTCTCATAATACTTTATATATATATATATATATATATATATATATATATATATATATATATATATATATATATATATATATATATATATATATATATATATATACTAAAAATTATATACTAAAAATTATATTCTCATAATATATATATATATATATATATATATATATATATATATATATATATATATATATATATATATATATATATATATATATATATATATATATATATATATATATATATATATATATATATATATATTAAAAATCAAAATTTAAAATTTAAAATAAAAAGTATTATGGTATTTAAACATAAAAACAAAATAAATTATTAATATTAAAATCATAAATAAATTGAAATCCAAGTTCCTTACATGTGCACATAAAACAAATGTGACTTGACTATTGAAAATAAGTTGTAAGATAGAAAATTATACTATTTAGAATGTCTTGTAAATAACTTGTCAACAACAAATAAGAGAATCAATATGTCTTCTTTCTTGAATATTCACTTTGAAACGAATACTCGATGAAATTGTCTTTGATTCTGCAAAATAAAAATAAAAATAAATAAGTGCAATGTACATAGAGGTTTGTAATTTTTAAAACTTTACATCTCGTAAATTGTTTCTATTGACTTTTAAAAATTAAACATCAAAATTCAAAGTCAAATCTATTAATAAATTCCAAATCCAGTCATATGAGTTTTTCATCTGATAAAATATGATTTATTTTGTTAAATTTATGGGAAGCTAGAAATAAATAATAGATTTATTGAAAATCTATATAAAATGTATAGTTAAATTTTCACTATTCATATTTTAAATTTTCACATAATGTACAACCTAATAAAATAACAAAGAAATTAATTAAGTAAAATATATATATATATATATATATATATATATATATATATATATATATATATATATATATATATATATATATATATATATATATATATATATATATATATATATATATATATATATATATATATATATATATATATATATATATATATATATATATATATATATATATATATATATATATATATATATATATATATATATATATATATATATAGTTTTTAAAAAATAAATGTAATTAATTACCTCATTCTTTAAGCAGCACGCAAAAGGGACGAAGCATTTGAACAACCGATGTCCACACTTTCTTATGAATTCGAGCATAATTTTATTGGGTCTAAACACCCCAATTTCTTCAATGTTGATACCGTTTAAGTTATAGAAGTAAAAATATAAAAGACTTCTAATCTTGAAAACCGCCATATTATTGAAAGGGTAAAAGGACAAGAGCTCCCCATTAGTACTTAGAAACAACAATCTTTCATTCTCTTTACTATCATTTATGTGCCATGTGTAAGTGCAAACACCCATTGTAACACATTCAACAAGTTTAAAACACATGAATTTCATACCTATTGATAAGGCTAATAAGATCTTGTCATCTTTTAGACTTATTTTCCACTGTGACTCCTCAAAAAGACAATCTGAAGGAAGTTTTATTACCTCAGCTTGTTTTGAGACATTTTCTTGAGGATCAACTTTAAATCTCAATAAATGTCCTGAACACGATAGTCGATAAATAGACCCTTTTAAATAAACACATTTTTTTACCCAGTAAGACTCGTTAATATATTTAGGAAAGCAAATCGTCAATGTAGTCCAAATACCGGTCATAGAGGAGAAAATATTAATATGGCGATGACCCTGAAAACGTACAATCTTGAAGAACCTAGATTCTTCATGGTCAAATGCTAGAGCGGCATAGGAATACCCTCCAGATTTTTTCCCTACAGGTTTCGGAACAGCCACACATTGTTTTGTTACAGGATTCACGACAAAGTAATGATATACACCGGGAACTATGTTATCTGCCCGACCATCTTTGCAGCAAAATAAGAATAATCCATTGCACATGTCTATGAGATGTTTTGGCATGGCCCTGCAACCCATCACTAATGAGAACCAATTAAAAAGTTGTTCTAGATTCGTATATGGATCGGGAGAAAAGTGAGCATCCATCAATGGTAGTGTTGTGGTAAGGATGAGATTACGCCATGAATGTGAGACACACATGGCATTTGATTGTTCCTTCACACATAACTTACCAAATATTTCTGTTTGAAGTACTTTGGGGAGATTATTGAATAAGGATTTGGGCTTTCTTCTCCCCATTGTTCTCTTCTTCTTAACAACTTTATACCCCATTTAATGAGTGATTATGAATTTGAAGGATTACTGAAATTGAAAGAGAGCTAGTGATATAGACGAATGTGTGTATGATATGTCTCTATTGGTGAATGATTATATTCTTATAGGAGTGTGACATACGAAGATCGAAATATGTGATAGAAATCAAAATCAGGTTAAGAAAATAATGACAAATACTTTTATTATAGTCATATATCCAAGATAAGTCTTATATGGGTATGTCTTTTTTGTTCAATATCTATTACTCCTTCTGGCCTAATTTTTAAGATAAAATTTACTTTTAAAATTCATTTAATAATCAATGTATTTAACTTATATAATAGATCAAATTCATTGAGTATTCAATGAATTTAAAAAAGTAAACTTTATTTTAAAAATAGGAATATAGGAATAAAGGAAGTATTTAATATGATTTTGTATTTGACTATACTTTGTCTTTTTGACTATAATTATTATTTTTGACTATAAATTCTTTTAATTATATATATATATATATATATATATATATATATATATATATATATATATATATATATATATATATATATATATATATATATATATATATATATATATATATATATATATATATATATATATATATATATATATATATTTGACTATAATATTTTGAATATAATTATTATTTTTGACTATAAAGTTTTTTTACTTTTATATATATATATATATATATATATATATATATATATATATATATATATATATATATATATATATATATATATATATATATATATATATATATATATATATATAATTTTTTCTCATTTAATTAACCGATATGGATTGAAAAAAGTTAATCACTTTAATACATTTATGGATTGGGATAATCTTAATATACTCTGAGTAGAGATTATCCATGATAAAACAACCCATCTACTATTCTATATATACAAATTCAATTGTATGAACTCCCTAAATTACCTTTTCATCACAAATTATTTACACTACCAAAAGGACATTTTCTATATATACAAATTCAATTATATGAACTCCCTAAATTATCCTTTCATCACAAATTATTTACACTACCAAAAGGACATTTTAGTAATAAACTAATATTTACTTTTTTTTTCATTCTCATCTACTACTACAACATGACAAGTGACACTCATTTTCTCTTTTCATTTAAATTTCAAATTTTTTTCACATTCCTTTTTCCCACATTTTTTTCCCTTTCATTTTAATTTTTTCTATCTATTTATCATCACTAAAAATACTATTAATCAATTTTTTTAATTTTAATAAAATTAAAAATTTATTTATCTCACGGGTCACTTTTAACACATCTATTTTATTTTAATCAACAATTATTTTTATTTTTTTTTCTTCTTTTGATACAATTAAATTTATATGATTATTGTTTATTTTACAATTAAGTAAATCATTTTAAATTTTGCATTTGTATCTAAATATATTTTATATCATATCAATTTTTTTTTATTTCACGGGTTATTATCAGTACAATTTCTATTTTATTTTTATCAACAATTTGTCTTGATTTGAAAGACAAAATCTTTATTTCAAAATAACTTTCTTCATCTCACGAGTCATTTTTTTCTTTTTGCATAATTATTTGATACAATTGAGTTTATATAAATATTTTTCATTTTAAAATTAAGTAACTAATTTCAAATTTACATATTTATATAAATATATTTACATTGTATCAAATAAATTTTCTATTTCACGGGTCACTATTAGTACAATACATATTTTATATTAATCAATAATTACCTTAATTTGAAAAATAAAATTCTTATTTTTAAATATTAAATATTCTTTTTTATCTCACGAGTTCCTTTTTTTCTTTATATTTTAATACAATTGAATTTATATAATCATTGCTAATTTTAAATTTAAATACGTATATAAATACATTTTATATTATACTAAATTTATATATAAATTTAAATATCTTTTATATCATATCAAATAATTTTATCCGTGCGAAAACACGGGTATCTTACTAGTGTAAATATAAAACTAAGTGCAAGAAAGCTGAGAGAGCACTAGAAATGGGCTTGAATGCCCGAAGTCCGCTTAGTCATCCGAACTAATATCAAAAATCTATTTAGCTTTATAATTATGGCCCTAAGGGTTTTCAAGCAGCAACATCCTGAATTCAATAAAAGGTAAAAAATTCCTCCCGCACAATTTGGACAAAATTTGATCTTCCCTTATTCCGACGTTCCAAGTACGGAAGTGATAAACCACTTCTCATGGTCCAAAGGTCTTCTTTATAACTTAGTATTGGAATTGGGAAAAAAGATATCCCCAAATTGCAGAAAAAATACATAAAGTCTCTCATAGTCTCTAAGTGAGCAGACTCTCTTTGAACTATTGTACTTTGATTAAGTATAATTGGGGCCCACCATGAGAACCTAGTAAAACTGATTTGAGCCACACCTGATGGATTATCTCAATTTCCGTCCTTAAGATGGTGTAGACACGAGATGTCACATAAACTAATAGCGGCTCTTGCATCGACCAATAGACAATAGTAGGAACGCAACCTGCCATGGAAGAATTTTGTGAGATGTGTATATAAATCTTCATGATCTAGTTCTATAAAATGGTTAACATAAAAAATTTGCAGCAAACTTGTTTTCATCTCAACTTGTCAGCATTCCTTTGCAATCCAGTTAAATGAGGTCATTGTCTCAAACTTTTGTGGTACGACATTCTACCACCATTGTTTTTAGAAGTGTTGTTATTTCCAGGGTATCGACTATAAATAAAATATGCAAAAATATAAATAGATATAAACAAAATGCTTAAAAGGGTAAAAAAAAACATTGCAATGTCTTAAAAATCTAACATCAATCCCCAAAAACGACGCCGTTTTGTTATAGTATAAGAATTGATTATGTTTTTATCCACTTCACAGGGACATGTGTTTCAAAGCTCGTCCGGTAGTTTCTATGATTTTAAGGATTATTTGTAAAATGTAGATTGTTTGTGAACTTTGAAATGATAGAAAGTAAATTGAACTTTGGTGTTAATAGTTGAGAAGATTTGTTGGTGTTAGATTTCATCAACCTATGCTCCTTTATGATTGTGATTAATAATACACAATTCTAATCAAGTAATAATATTACCGCCCATCGCTTTACACTGTAGCTCATGTCTGAGTCTGCAACACAAGATCAATTGTATTGCTTAATAGACGATCTCTCAACCTATTAACTAATATGATAGCATTAAACTTCGATAGTTCATACGGATACTAGACCTAAATATATGTATAGAGTTTATCAGATCTAATAGATGAAAATCTTAGATCTAGTGATGAAAAGTACCATTTAATATCGAGTCAAACCATGAAAACATGTTTTAGATAGCTAATCTAAAGCAAACATATGAACAAATAGTTCATTAATATTTAAGCATAAGAAAAATTATATAGAACCCCATAAACATTATGACAACTACTTCTTTTAACCCAAAAAAAAAGCTATGTTTACTCATTGTAGATTTACAATTAAGACCTAAAAGAAAGTCGTTGGAAAGCTTCTTTGACGATTCCTCAGACAGTGCTTTCGCCCTTAATCTTCGTCTCATTTGCTCTTTTGTTGTGTTTTTTAAAATAGAATAATGTTAATTTGTACCAACAAAACAACCAAGTTTTCACCAATTTATTCCAAGTTATTTTGCAAATAAACTGATTGTACCTCTATTTATAAAGTTTTGACTTTGTGTTCTCACTAGGTGAGGCTTGTAGATTACTTAGAGCACATAATTTCTTTTCCCATAAATTTTTCAAGCTCATCTTTAAGTTGACTTTGTCGCTCATCCTTGCTTGGCGCGACATCCAAGCTCACTTAGCGAGCTAACCTTTCATTGCCCATGAAGTAACTTATCCACAAAGTCATGAACTGCCATGCCTCGCTTAGTAAGTTCGATGTTACACTTAGCGAGATTTGTTGTATAGTCTTGAGTTACATGGTTCTAAAGTCTTGTGCTTTCCTCCAATGCACGCTTAAAAATACCATGCTCTTTTCTTATAGTGTTTTGGTTTTAGAAAGCTGCTTTTTTATTAGTTTTTTTATTTTCTTTGTTTTTTATATGTACTTAGAGAATGAACAATTAGAAAGAATATACATGCATTTTATCGTATTTTTACTGATAAAAGGGTTGTTTTTTTTTTTCCATTTATTGCTTGCAAAGTAAGTTAATAAGTACTTATGTGCTTCATGTATAGTGGTTCAGCTCTATCGCCCATGCAAAAGCCTACTTCATTGTCCAATTGTTTCCCATTTAAGGTTTTCTTCAACTATGTTTTGACAAATACTACACGAGTTCATACAATTAGTAATCCATAATAATATTGAGAAAAATTATTCTCTTATGTGGATCTTAACTTATATACAACCTTTATATCTAACTCTTTCTGAAATATTTACTCGATTCTTGCTTCTTGAATCTTCCAGCTTCACCAATCCACTCCAAGTATTTGTGTGTGGCAATCATCAATTAACCAACCAATTTCTTGAGCAATGAACTATCTAAATATTGAGAAGAAATTCTACCATGTTTGTAGGCTTCCACACAACACTATAAGGTCAACTTGGAGAGAAAAATCTCTTTCCTTTCATTGTAATTGTCACCACTAGTCACAACAACCACAATCTTGCAAGCTTCCAAAATCTTTACTAAACCCTAAATGAATGTTAGCTTCAAGACACATCTCCATCAATAATTAAAAATCTCCATGATCAAGATATGAAATCAAACTAGAGGCTGAATATGAAAGAAATTTTTTTTGTAAGAGATTTTTAAATTTTAAAAAAATGGAGGTTGTTGATTTCACAAAATCACAATGTTGGTTTTCAAAATTCTTAAAGAAAATTAGATAACAAAAATAATTTATATGTGCTGAAGATTTTGCACAAAATTAGGTGAAAAATGGTTTTTACATTCAAGTCAAGAGAATTTGTTGATTTGAGTAAAATGAGCAAATAGAGTGGAAAAAGATCAACACAAAGAAAAGTTGTAACACCCTAGCCCTCATACATAAAATCATCATGAAATTTGATTTAAACGTAATACAACTTCAGGGTGTCACACACAACAAACACATAACCTGCTCTGTAACACGGGTTACAACATAATAGTTTAATACACACATTTCTATTGTGATGTTTACACGACATCCAAATCATATGACCTGTACTTGGGATGGTTACACAACATGTAAATCGTCTATTGTTTAAGGTGTCATCATAAAGAAATCATTAATAAAGTAACTAACAACAATATTGGAACTCACAATATCTAGTCTCATAAACGTTAACTTCATAACATAAGCAAAAGGAGTTCATAACATTCAACTCAAAACAATTTAGAAAATCTCAACAACATAAATAGTCTCGAATTCAAACATAAATGACATAATAGTCAATTCAAGTGTTTATCCCTCAACCCGATGTTACATGATTAGAGCAAGGTACCACTAGTCAAAGCGATAAACTAAAGAAGTAACTCCAAGAGCTATCTTCTACTTACTTCAACAATTCTACTCCTGAAGTAAAGGCAAAATTCAAACAAAAGAGGTGAGAAATACATTCAAATAATTAACAGTGCATAAACAATCAATGTAGATTAAATATAATACAATTCAAACATAATCCACTATGCACCACTACACATGTATTTAATTTTCACCCACTTAACTAAAAATACATAATTAATATGTAATGTGACTCTCAACAACATCAAAAGACTCATATGAATGTGGTATCAACTTCAACAATGGTTCCAATTATGAACTGGGTCCCAATCAATTGGGAACCCATGGGCTTTACTCAGCAACCCTGAGCCCCACACCCAAATTCATGCCACAACATCAAGCTTGAAACAATAATAGGTTACCAACATTGAAACCTTTAATCACCTCTTTCACAACACAACAACTCATGATGCATGAATGAATGTATGTATCATCACAACACAAACAGTATCACATAAACTGCATAACCATCAACAGGATAGTTTTTTTTTATCAAAACCAAACATATCCACTCAACGTGTTCTCATTATATGCATAACCATTCATCTCATAATCACATCAACATTATCATAACAACATCAATATAACCACATCAATCACCATACTCAGCATAGTAACACATTTCAATCACATATAGTAATTCAACTCAATGAAATTATTAATTCACATACCTGCAACTCAATTTTAACTTAACAAAATACCACCACACATAAATTCACTTATCATGTATAATACATCAATTCATACTCATACGGTAGCATATTGACATCACCACTTAGACAATCAACACAATCATTTTCAAATAATTATTTAAAATATCAAATAGAGTCGAAATCAAGCAAATGAATATGTTCAGGAAATCTTAGAGAGTCTATTTTAAGAATATGATTTTTATTTCAGGACTTAATACACCACATGGTTCAGTTTTATCAAACCACAAGAACGGGTATTCGCTTCAGGTAGAATGTTTCGCCTGACTTCTAAATGGCGCCAAAAATTATATAATCATGAGAAAATTATGAAAATTTCCAGTTGAATAGATCATTAAACTCTATTTCCAATGCAACTGACCTTATCTTAAACGGACTCACGAGACTCCAGTTACACTTGAAAAAGCTGACCAATGCACAACCAAAATCGCCAATGTTTATGGTATAGAAAACATATAACCGCTACTATTATAGAAATACTAGACCCAATTTCTCCACTTAGACATAAAGATTATCACATTAGCTTTCTAACAAAACTGACAGAGCCTCAAACAGAGCTCAAAATATGTCTGAAACAAGTTGATCAATACTCTCTTCTGTTTTGCTGCGATTTCCTTATGGGAATTTCACTCCTAAATTCATTTTTTTCAACTTAGACTTATCCTAAACATCCCCTAATATGTCAAAATAGCTTATTCCAAAAATCTATTATTACAGGTAAATTTCTTACTGTTATTTCACTCTAAGCCTATCAACCAACATCTAATTTCACAAAATTCTCATAACTCTCAAAACTCATCAATAGAATAACTCTTTTTTATTATTACTTGTGTCAGACCATCAACAGGGTAATAACCCTTAACACCAAGGTATTCCAACATAACTTTAAAACATATCAGAGTTACTCAAGTAGTAACTCTGACAACTCTAAGGTAACAAATCCCTAACACCAAAATAACTTATTTACGAGTTGCTAACACAGTAAGCCAATTTACCACTATAACTCATCACATACGCCTTAATTTATCATTAAGAAAAACAATTAAATAAATTCAATCATGAATTCCATTGATTTCAAGAACACAACTGCAACATGTCAACACACAAAATTGCAATTCACATAATGGCATATAAAAAGAGAATTATCATTAAATTTCCATCAACATTTATCATAACTCAGAGGAATAACAAGCCCTATATGAGGTTAAGGGTCTCTCCACTCTTTCCTTCATCATATCTCTATTATTGAATCAAATTTCCACCCTTACCTTAGATTTTCAGCAAACATTCTAAATTTCCACCCTGATATATGGCACACATACACACACTAAATATAATATATGTCCTACTTGTCGTTAAATACAGTAGGGATCCTATAACACCTCTATATTTGGTGATTTCAATCTACACTCCATTAGCATATTTGTCAATCAACACATTTGACTCCACGGGGGTTGAAATGCCTCCTTCAAATTTGCATATCGAAATTCTTAAGAATATCTAAGAAATACTTTGTTTGACTTATAAAATTTCCTTCTTCGGCTTGCTTGATTTGCAATCCTAAGAAATAAGTGAGCTCTCCTATGAGAGACATTTCAAATTCTCCCTGCATCAAACTTGTAAATTCTTAGCAAAGGGATTCATTAGTAGTATTGAAAATAATATCATCGACATCTATTTGAACTAAAAGAATATGCTTTTTTTTGCTTTGCATTTAATAAATTTGGATATGATATTCTCCATAAATTAGGACACTTTGCACACACACGACTTCCTCTTGAACTACCTGACAATGAGACCCTTTATTTCTCGCATCTACTTCCCTTGTATTTTTCCATGTATCCCTCTCCCCATTTTTGCGTACTTTCTATACTTTCTTGCTCTTCTTTGGCTGTGGTTTTTGTGTGCTAGTTAGCTATCATTAGGATCTAAAACTATTTCAAACCCTAAAGCATACTTGACCTTTATATCAATCCCTACCCCACTCTTGTAAGCCGATTGCATTGTACATCGACATCGACCTTACCCTATACTTATTAGGACCTCCTTATTATTAGTTCAAACCATTGCGTCAAGAATAAACCCTTGATCCAACTTCAAGTGGCATTTTCTAAGTCAAATTAATCAACTTACTCATACCTAGACACTTTTAAGTAAAAGATAAAAAAGGAGCGGGGTGTGATCAATGTCCCATAGAGAATGAGGATCTGAGACGTAGTTTTCATGATTCGATATCTCGTCATCCTAAACTTAACCAAAAAACTGTAGCCCCCTGAACTATGGATGCTTTGATTTCTCATTCCCGTTGAGAATAGTAGGAACAAGGATCACATTCCTTGGCGAGCCAACTAACAACTAACCAATCTTTTCTCCCGCCCTAATGCGATTGAGACCTTTTCTCAATGATGTATTTAAGTGATTTACTCCAAAACAAAGAAAAACTCTCTCATAATTTCCATTTCAATTTCAGAATTCACTCTCATTCTCTCAACTTTTCACTCCATAACCAAATTACACCAAAGCTCTCTTTGATTCAATTCTTTAATTCTCCATTAGAATCATTGAATTCAAGAGCTCAACCTTCAATCTTTACTTCCATTATACTCAATTCATCCTTGGAATTTTGTGCTAATGTGGATATGAATTTTGAAGTGAATCTTGAAGAGCTTATTTGGATAATTCTTGCTTAATTTTGGTGGATCATCACTTCTATTGCAAGAACTCAATTGGATCTTGAAGGAATTCCGCATTTCTCACTTGGATCTGATCAATTGGAGTCAAATCAACAATTACCGAAGAAAATCTCCGCTTCATAGGTTGGAATCCTAGATCTATTGTTGTTTCGAACTTATTTTGCATAATCATGTGGATTTTCAATTTTGATTGACTTTTGGTTGATTTGATTCATTCGATTTGTGATCTTGTTGTGTTAATGTGTTTACATGTTGATTGGATCACTGCTTTATGGTTTAATTTTGTGCTCAATTGATTGTATCATCAACCGGATTATTGGAGAAGTGATTAATTGTTGAAAAGTGATTTTGAGCTGCTGTTTTTTGCTGTTGGTACAATGTTAATCGGTTAAACAATTGTTTAATCGGTTAACCAACACGAATATTCAAAATTTCAAGTATTTTTCAATGGTTAATCGATTAACCCCTGGTGTTAATCGATTAACAATGTGCCAGCAGGTCTGTTTTGCTGTTTTCCATGGTTGTTTTGGTATCGTTTCGCGTCGAATCATCATAGATCAGTATGATGCATTAGGAGCGAAATGTTTTGAATATATGTCGCTGTTCTTGATTGTTTAATCATGATTCGTCGATGCGCGCGCTCGATTTCCACTTGAATGCACACTTTTGTGATTGTTGTTCAAAGTGATGTTCATCTCTTTGCATTTGCTTGAGTATGAAGAATTGTGGTTGAGATGTGCTTGTGGTGGCTGTTGTCCCACACTTCTTTTCCTCCCACTTTTCTTTGAAGATTGATGGTAATGGTCATAGGAGTTCACTTCTCCCATTTCATCTCGTCCTCGCACCTTTCGTGCTTGCTTTTGCGTTGCATCTTCATGCTTGTTTGCCTTTGTGCATTCTTTTCTTGTTTGCATCATTTTGCATGCTTGAGGTTGAGATGTGCTTGTGGAGGCTACTGCCCCACACTTTGTTCCTCCCTCACTTTCATTCTAATTGTGAATTACATGTTTGCATACTTGCATCTTCTTTATTTCATGTTTTCTTCTTCTTTCCTCTTTTCCATGTTCCCTTAGGACCTCTAATCTCCTTGTTCAAGGTTGATTATGATAGACTTTAGGCTTGAACCCATGCATGATAACATTAGGTAGCATTCCCTCTTACCTCAATCATAGGTACACTTTGTATGAGAACATTTAGGTTGAGTCTTAGTCTCCCTTTAGAGTGTCTTTCTCTTCTCCTCTCAAACTTTCTCAAAACACTTAATAAACGATAAGGATTGTTGTATGTTACGAGGCTTAAGTACTTGAGAAATGGTGATTGGGGGGTTTCCTGTCAATTATCTAGAGTGTTTAGCGTATGTTCTTTGGACGATATGCAACACATTCGCTCCTAGGTCATAGCCTTTAGCGCAACATGAATTAGAAACAATAATCAATGCACTTCTTCTCTAAAAAACACAAAAAAAAAACTTCAAACTTTTTTATCCTTCAGGATCTTAATTGGAAAACCTTTTTCATAAGGAGATTTTTGTTAACTCTTGTTTCTACCGCAAACAGGTAACACCTAAGTGTCGCTACTGCGAAAATAAGGTGCCGGCAAAACAAAAGATTCGCCAACTTTCGTTATTTATCCCACAGGAAGGGAAAGGAAACGATCGGAACAAACCTAACAAAAAGGAAAAGACGAGGTCATCGCAACCAAGTCTAGGTTCGGGAGTCGATTACGCAAGGGGAAGGTATTAGCACCCCTCACGTTTATCATACTCGATGGGATCCATGCTTGTTGTGTTTATCTAGCGGGTTGTTTTAACTATCTACCTATCAAGGCTGGCTTAAAAGAAAAAGAAAATTGACTCGGCAAAGCATCACGCTTCGTGCGTACGTATTCCCGTCTAGAACGAGAAATCAGAGTCAACGTAGTTTGGCTAACTACGGGTGAAGGGGGAAGGTTGCTCGCCAAGATATCGCATCTTGTGCCTACGTATTCTCGTCATAGAAATCAGAGCGAACGTAGTTCAGGATAACGAAACGCAGGTTTTGATTCATCTATTTTTACCTGAGTAAGGTTAAACAACAGTTCCAACAGTTAGGGACAATGCCTGTTTGTGGTAGAACTGAAGTTTAACAACACTCTTTTCATCAGAAAAGGTTTTCCTTGAATTATAGGCCCACGGGGCAAAAAGGGGTTTGAAGTTTGTTTTTGAGTTTTTTACGAAAGAAGTGTTTTTTACGAATGTTTGTAATTCATACTGCACTAGAGACTATGACTTAGGAGTGAATGCGTCGCGTGCCACCCTAAGGGTGCCACACTAAACATCCTGAGTGTTGAAGAGTGGCCCTTCAACAATCATTTCCTGGGTAGCTTAAGGCTCGTAACGTACGGTATTCATTAACCTTTATTAATGTTTTAATTTGTATGAACATGAGAAAGGAGGGACTACCGGGGAGACTATCAAGATTCCTATTGTTGTCATGCAATATGGCCCTAATGGTTGGGTTTGAAACAGGGAACTCCTAAATGTTATCATACATGGTTTCAACCTAAAGTCTATCATAACTTCCCTTCACAAGGAAGTGAGAATCCTAAGGGAGCATGTGCAGGGAAACAGAAAACAACTGCTAAAATCATAAAGCAGATAAGAAATAGAAAGTACAAATGTAGATGCAATGCCGCAATACAAGCAGAGGGAGAAACTCAACCTCTAAGCAAACAAGCAAAGAGAAAAAACAACCAAGCAAAGGGAGAGTCACCTCAACCTTTAGATGCAAACACAACACTTACAAAAAGGGAAAATAACACACAAGCAAAGGGAGCCCAGCTCAACCTTTCAGTGCAGTCATGCTCCTAAGCTTAACATATTCTATGTATGAACATATCCTAATGCATCAGGCAACAGGCAAACATGCACACAACAACCCATCGGGAAAGAAGAGGTGAACTGGAAGAGCAACAAGGAAGTCATCCCAAGGCTACATCTAGTTGATGTGTGTCAACACATGAGTCCATCAGAGGCTCAACCTCTTGAGGAATGCATAAAGCACTTCCTAAGGAAGGCCAGGCTCTCCCAAGAGGGATCCTATGTCAATAGGACAGATAAAGGAGTTGGGGTAGATCCTAGATTTCAATCTAAGGTGTTAGCTCAATGTACATCAGTACAGGAGTCCATCAGAGGCTCAACCTCTTGAGGAATGCATAGAGCACTTCCTAAGGAAGGCCAGGCTCTCCCAAGAGGGATCCTATGTCAATAGGACAAAGAATGCTTTAGGGAATGAACCTAGATGTCCACCTAAAGCACTTGATTAATGTGCATCAACACAGGAGTCCATCAGAGGCTTGACCTCTTAAGGAATGCACAGAGCACTTCCTAAGGAAGGCCAGACTCTCCCAAGAGGTATCCTATGTCAATAGGACAAAGAAAGATGGGTAAAGAACCTAGGTGTCAATCTAAGGTTTCAAACTTAATGTGCATCATCACAAGAGTCCATCACAGGCTCCACCTCTTGAGGAATGCACAGAGCACTTCCTAAGGAAGGCCAGGCTCTCCCAAGAGGGATCCTATGTCAATAGGACAAAGAAATATTTTAGATGATGGGAGGCGTGGTGAAAACCTAAGGAATTCACCAAGGCACTCAACCAAATTCATATGATTAAGAAATAATGGGAAGCATGATGTATACCAAAGGTATCCATCATGGCACTCAACCATTCATGGAAAAATTGAATCATGGGAAGCATGATGTATACCAAAGGAATCCATCATGACACTCAACCATTCATGGAAGAATTGAATGAATGCAAAGCATTCAAGGAAGAGTCATCTATCTAAAGGTTCTAATGAAGACCTAATGATTAGTTCTAGATATTAACCATCTAAATGAATTTAGAAGCTCTATCAAGGCTTAACAATGGTTCTAAATAGGTGTCAACCTATGCTCTATTCTATCAAGAAGGAATTAGAAGCCTAAAGTTAGCTAAAGCTCACTTTAGAAACTAAACTATGAGGTAAGCTAAGTTAGGATCACCCTAAACACAATCAACTTGTAAAATCTAATTAAAATAGGAAATCATCCCTAAATATCCTAGGAAAAATCTTAAGGCTTCCTAAGTGTGTTAAGGAATCATGGTACAAAATCCAGAGCCAAGACCTAAGCCTAAAGGTCCTAAACAAGTTCTATGCTTAAAGGTATGCTTAAGGGAATCCACAAGGGAAGGGTCCTAGAAATCTATCTCAAACCTATACCTAAAATTTTCTAAAAAAACCAAAGAAAAATCATACAACTCTATCAAGATGTCTAAAGCAATCAAGCAAAAATTTAGAACTAAATTCAAATCCATGAGCTAGTACAAAAATCAGAAAGAAAACCAATCATTTTTTATATTTTTAATCCTCTAATTAAAATGAAAAAATGATATTAAATGGAAAATTAACCAAAAGTTCAATTAAATTGCATACAAAAATCAGGGACATGCCAAAGATCATTCATGATTTTTTCTATAATTTTCTAACAATTTCTACTATTTTTAATGAATTAAAAACAATTAAAGAATAAAAGAAAAATAGAAAAAGAATTAAAGAATTTGAAATATGCTGGAAAATACTACAGCCATCAAATGCAAGACTGGTCAACAAATCCTAAGAGGGAGGGCGCGCCACGTAGCGCTGACGTATTTAAATGAAATGATGCGTTTCATGGTTATTCGCGTGTGGTTAGTTTGACTAGGGTTCATGGTAGTCTCTAATTAGCCTCGTCCATGTTAAAAGTATTCTAATCTGATGCCTCACAGCTATGCCACGTAACCAGTCAATGGTCAACATTCTTCAGAATGAATATCACACGCTAGATTTGTTTACTAAGTCCACTCAGTCAAGCAAATCCAACGGCTCTGACTTATCTTCCTCGTTTGAACTCTGAAACTAGGGGAGGGAAACTCACGGTGGCCGGAGAAGATTCCGGCCATCTTCTCCGGTGGCACCAACAACACTAGAACTCCAAACATCACCAAACTCTACAAAAATTACACTAATCTACTCGTCTCTCCACCCTAATCACCATGCTCTATTTATTTTTCATTTCTTCTCAACATAGAAGCAAACACGATGGCCAATAGAAATGGTACACTTACAAGAATCATCACCAAACTCTACAGCTCTAATCCTAAACCAATCTAGGCAACATCAGCAACTTAACCACATATCTAAACTAACCTAATTGTGCATAAATTAAGAGCAATCGTGAGATGAAGAAACCTGGTCAAAAGCTTCGAATGTGGCACTCCCAAGTGTGAATCCTTGCTCCAAACTGTGCAGAATCAATCACTGATCAATGCTGGATCAATCTTGATGCTCAATTGTTCTTGAAATTGCTTCAAACTCCAAAATCGATTCTCACTTGCAAGCTCCAAGTTCTCAACTGTTTCTAACTGATTTTCCCTCCAAATTGCATCCCTTTTCATCTGAAACTGATCCATGGCTTTTATAGATGATGTTTGGATACTTTTCAGGCCCAATCATGGCCCATTCAATCCATTTCAATTTTCAATTTTCCTTACTTTTTCTTCATGGCAATGCACGCATACAACTCTGTTTTGCCTTCCAATTTGACTCAAATTCAATGCTTGGAGGTTGGTGAGGATGAAGAGCTAAGATGCACTCCTTTAATCTTAATCAATGGATGATCTTGATCATGTATCTTCCTCTTGAAGTAACTTCAAAATTGTCCATGAAATGTGCTTCAATTTGGAAATGTAAAAATGCCAAAGTGTTTCAAATATCCTCTACACTCAAAATTTGCACAAACTTGCAATATTTTGAACCAATATGAATTATTTTGCAATTTTCTCTTTTTTAAGGCTTTTAATGATTCATTCATGAAAATTTCTTCACACACTTCTCATTCTAATCCATATCAATGGATTATTGGTGCATGTTTGGACAAATAACATCATTTTGAGCAACTTCCAAGTTGAACAAAATTCCATTTAAGGTGTGTAAGATGGTGAAATTGACCCATAATCAAAAATGGCCTATAATCTCAACTTCCCAAAATGCCCCTATCTTGAAAGCAATGTATCTTGAGTTCTACAAATCAAATCATGGACTTCTAGTACTTATTGAAAAGCTAAGAAGATAAGGAACAAAATTCATGTTGGCCAAAAGGTGAGGAGAAGCTTCCTTCTAGGTCAAAAATGGCATGGAAGTTGGTTGACTTTCAAGCTCTAAATTCACATTCATCTGATGACCTGTAACTTGTCTGCTTCATAACTTGAGTTCTATAAACCCTATCAAGGACTTCTAGTACTCAAATTAAAGCTATGATCATGCTTTAAAACAATCATGTTGGGGAAAAGGTGAGATGAAAATCACATCTTGAGTTATGTGGTCTTGAAGTTAGGCACTAAACCAGGGGATTTTACACTGTCAAGCTTAGAAACCCTAGCCTAGGAACTCCTCACACTCTTGATTCATAATGAATTGACCTTGGAATAATCCCTTGGGCATCTTAATACATCAATCCATGATCACATGGCCTTGAAATTAGGTCTCAACCTTCTTCAAATCATCTGTTGACCTAGGGTTGACCAGATGAAACCCTAGTTGCACCAATCTTGGGAGTAGCTTCTTATACTTCACATATTGACCTGTCTAGGCTTCAAAATGACTTTCAATACTTCTCATGAGCTCTCGCAAGGCTTCAAGTCCCACTCTATGGATTCAAGATCACCTGAATAGCTTCCCATAACCCTCAAGCTAGGAGATATGCATTCTTGTGTCCAACCCTCTCTATGAGGATATTTGACTTCTTTGATGAGGATATCAACCCTTGAATACTTGAATGAAGACTCCTAGATAGCTTCATAACCTTATGTATCCCTTTGTTGGTAGTCATACCTCTTGATCTCCTGCACACATGTTAATGCAACGCAGATGATAATGCTAAAATGAATGCAATGAAACACAAGCTAGGTAAAGAAAAAGGTTAGGCAAATTTTGGGGTGCAACAGCTGCCCCTATTCAAACGGCTTGGACCTGACTGGGTGAGAAGCAAATGGCTCTCAAACAATCAAGGTAAAAGATGGTTGAATACCAATAAACTCGGAAATTTGCCAACCGCACAAGTAAACGATACTCTGATTGGTAGGAAAATCTTCGGAAATGGAAATGATGGTTGCACGGCAACTTGCTGGTGAGCGATTAATCTCAAATCTCCGTCAGGATGATCGTCTAATCTCGTTGTAGAACTTCGTCCTCGAGTCATCAAGGGATCACTGGTTACTCGGTAACTAGTGAAGGATAGCTGATTTTGCCGTCAGGCATTCTGCGTCACAGCAGAAGAAATCCTCTGGACTCATCAGGTCATTAGGAATGTTTGACAATCGAGTCAATTATGTCGTCGGGCATTTAAGGAAATTCTCGGTCGTCAGCCGGACTTCGTCATCAAGTCGAAAACAGAATCCTTAGTCAATCATGAACCAATGAGGATATCTAATCTTTTTTCGCCAGGCACTCTGCGTCAGCTAGAGGAACTTTTCGACATCACGGTCGGACTTCATCAGTAAGTCAGGAAATAGAATCCTTAATCAATCATGAACCAATAAGGATGTCTAATCTTTTGCCGTCAGGCACTCCGCATCAGCTAGAGGAACTCCTCGACATCACAGTCGGACTTCATCAGTAAGTCAGGGGGAGTTTGGCACTGCTGCCGGACTTCAATCATCAAGTCTTCAAGGGAAGTTTCAAATTCTCTATTTGAAACCTGCTGGGGATGACACATCTCCGATGGGGATTCGGGAGAACTATCAAGTAACTTTGCTTTAGGGATTTAGGAATCATTCTGATCGAATAAACTCTGCTGAGGAATTCAAGAATCATCCTGAACAAACAACTCTGCTGAGGAACACCTGCACACAAGAACGGTAACGACCTAGCTCATGTTTCACATACATGTCTTTGGCAATGGCGTAATGCTCCACACGGTGGAAATGCTACGCGTTTGGGGTAGATGCTATGCAATCATGCAAAATTCTACGGACCCAAATCAGCAAAATAAATGTTGAAGAGAAAATCTTCCTGTCAAGGAGAAAGAACCATCCTGATGGGGAGAAGGAATCATCCTGCTGAGGAGAAGAAATCACACCAATCTCAATTGGACTTAACCTGGGGAAACGAACCTCAGATGACTTTCCACTGGGAAACAAAGTTCTACGAGAGCCTGTACTTGCTCAGCCGGATATACGAACCACAAACTGCTGAGGAAACGATGTCAATCGTAGAAATAAACTGCATGGCCTTCACAAATAGAATCTTCCTAGAGATACGGACTCCGATGGGGAAGTATAGCAACAGTTATTCAAACACTCTCTCCTGCTGGAGAAAACAAACAATGCCCTGAACGGCTTCCAAGGACTCGACTCTCTTGGAGAAATGCAAAATCGACCGAGGATAGACAACCAGACGCTGGAATAACTCCTACCTGCCGGGGAAAACACAATTCTACGGGGAATTAAACTCTGCCGGAGACTTCAGTCTGAACGCTCGGGAACTGAACACTTACGGATAGTCTTCTACGAGAAAACTGCATGTTGACCCACTGCTGGGAACGAGTACACACCTCTGCGCATGACTCAGTTGGGGAAATGGTGATCCTTCCTAGGATGCATCTGGTTGGGGAGAATCTATCTCCGTTTGGGGAGACACATCAATGCTCACAGCCCCGTGTTCAGACTCTGTGGGGAAACACAACTGAACCTGCTGGGGAAGAAGGAGTCATCCTGCTTGGAAAAACATGCCATGAAACGAACTTGCGATGGCTTGCCCCAGAATCGATAACGCCTTTTGATAAACTCTGCAGATATGGAGATGAACGGTTCCTTCTCTTTCAACTTTTGCCCCAGCCTGTGGGATCTTCACAACATCCTCTCGAAAGGAAACTTGAGATCTCTGTATTCTAGAGGTTTGATACGAGCGGTCTCAGCACTTTGAGCTTCACGGAGGTGCTTCGAGTTAATCGCCTTCAGGATAAGGATAGCTTCGACGCTCTCGGGGTGGCCTTCCCCAGTCTTGTCATAATTTTCCCCTCATGGGCGGATTTGGGGGGAGCAGTACCCTTGGCTGTGCGAGATTCATCACATCTCGACCTGATTGCCCCGGATTAACTGACTCTTGGATGGCTGACTCCTATGTTGTGATCGTTTGACATAGCTTGCCCCGGTTCACCGGAAT
This sequence comes from Lathyrus sativus, assembly GCA_963859935.3. Lineage (NCBI taxonomy): Eukaryota > Viridiplantae > Streptophyta > Magnoliopsida > Fabales > Fabaceae > Lathyrus > Lathyrus sativus. The sequence continues at coordinate 14,584,268 of OZ012739.1, read as the reverse complement.
ATTCAGGCGTTCTGCATTCTGTCCTGATTAAACCTTTCCATCATGGAAACTTTCCTGCTACCAAGCGCTTACTCGCTAGTAAAACAAGTTGTTCTGCATAAAAGACATATCAAATGCAATGCATATGGCAGTTTTGAAAATCCAATTCGGTTCACTGGAAAAAATTTGTGACATAAAGTGTATGAATCATTCATCAACATGTCAACATCAATACAACGCTGTAAGTGGAATCCTTTCTAGGAGTTATTTTCGATGCGATCTTAACCGAAGTATGCTTTCGAAACAAACCTATTTCAATTAGGACTTTAAAGGTTGTAACGTGGTCAGGTTCACGGTTTAAGAAAGAAAGGATAAAGGCTCGAAATTCCTTTTAACCCACCCATTCTCCTTAATGTTCTCCGATCCTACGTTCAAGCTAATTCGACCTTAGCGTTCACCTTTCAAAGGTTGAGTGGTAGTTCAAGAAATCACACTTTTTCGAAGTGACGGTTACTCTCTTTTCGTCTTTGGCGTCTGGAGCCACACAATTTCGTTCTTGTTTGAGGATTTTCTTTCGTAATCCTTTTTCGCTTTTCGTTTTTCGTTTTCCCCTAACTTTTTCCTGGACTAACTCTGCAGATTTTCTTCAATTTTGAAGTCCAGCGGGGTACCCTAATTTTTTGCCTAAGTCGCTTGTTCTCAAGATTCGACTTAGCGGGCTTTTTCCTTTTGATTTTTTTCCTTTCCCCTTTTTTTTGAACAAATTGCATGACAACGGATCGTATGACTTGTTTGAGAAGAGATTATGATTGTTTCACTCCTGATCGGCCAGGTTTAACCATCATGGTTTTTTAGGTACGACCTATAGCGGTGTGATTGATCCTCGAACGGACACTCCTTTTGCAATTTGAGCTCTTGGTCAAATTAACTGACACCTACCCTGCCCCGGGTTAAGATTGAGGGTTTGCCGATATACACTTGTCACACCCTAAATTTGCCTTACCCCTTTATATACATCCTCCATCTGTACATTTATCCACTGACCATAATTCAAAAATTCAAAAAAATACCACAGGGTTGAGATTATTCAAATCAAGTTTCATATGAGGTCCAAATGCCTTTCTGATATAAGTAAAATTGGTTCGACGGATAAACTTCAAGGTTCAAGGCCATGATATACTCAATAGTTGAGATGGACTCTCAACAAGGTATGGATTTGATTTTAATGGTCATTTTTTGATACACGAAGATGTATCACAAATTATGGAGCAATGGTGCATGCTTGTATTGTATTATTTGATCCAATAAGTCAATTGTCACAAAATCAATGAGCCATACAAAACGCCAGCTAATTGAAAGAGCACAGGATTTCTTTGGGAAGACTAGTTTAGAACAATTTTTGTCATGGCTTTATCTCAATCCATTTGGAAGTTTGTTCAAGCAGTTTCTAAGCATCACTTCAGGTCCATTGTGTCTTAAATTTTCCATTGTGTCTTACAATAAATTTAAGTAGGGTGTGAGATTAATTGGGTGCCATCAAGTATGTTTATCATGGCAAAACTTATTGCAAAAAGGTCAATCATGTTGAAATGTTGTTATTATTACAAACCGGCTACAAAGTTGTTGAAATGTTGCTACGAAGCTGTTACAAGGAAAGTTCTCGCTAAATGTTTACAAAGAAGCTTACGCTACAGTTTACGATAGGATTTGTAAATATTTAAAACCACGAGCAGTCTTGGAATCATTGTGGTACTCGAAACCGAGCGTATGTAATTCACGCCCTGAGAGGATTTGGCGCCTTCAACCGTGCTTATCAGTTTTTAGCACCAATTTTCCTATCATCACCAAAACTATCACACCTCCAAACCTGCAATTGAAAAATAACAATATCATGGCGACATGCTGAGTTGCGTACACGCCGGAAGTTTTGAAAAAAAAGAAAGAAATTGTGTTATTTCAACCAACAGAACATGTCACCGTAATGCCAAATAACGTGTACGACGCATTTTCTTTCACTCTAAGACGCAGCAAGATTAGTCCCATTTCAAGAACAAAGCATACAACCCGTACACCAACGCACCACAAGACAGGACAGCAGCCGTCAAGCAATGTTTTACACAATTTATCACAACGACTTGTCCACACAATGACCACTTTGGACTCCCAAACAGCCTGCTACTATGCTGCACCAAAACTCTGCTACACAAACCTGCAAGTGAAGACAAACCAACAAAAACCATAACTCTGCATCAAAACCGTACCACCAGATAAGCTCTGCAAACCACTGCCTGCACCAAAATAGACAGCCTATACCCCACACCAGACAACTCTGCTACAACTACCAAAATGGTACCGCCAGCTACAACCAAGCCCACACTGCTACATAACTGTACCACTGCTACACACAACAGCCCACAAACTCAAACCCACAACCAGACAGAACCTGCTGCAAAACACTACCTCAAATATGCCCAACACAATCCTGCAAAAGATACTGCTATGAAAATGCACCAGTGGGAGGGAAATGAAAAAGAGTTTTAAAGAAAAATGTAGAGAACAAAAAGAGACCTCTGCTTCACTATGAAGCATGACCATTTTTTTTCTCCTACTTGCTACAAAAACACTCTTCTCACAACAAAAGCAACAACCACCTCTCATAAACTTCACCATTCCCTTCCTTCACCATCTTTGATAACCCTTTTAACTTCCATAACCATTAAACACTTCACTTCATCAACATCAAACAACCAAAATCTGCACTGAAACTTCCCAAAATCCAAACCGAAAAACACACAACTCCACAAAACCATGCTCTTCGCATCTGAACATGGAGGGCGCCAAAAAATCATCTTCTCCCCCTTCGAAATTCCTTCATCAGACACCACTTCTTCAAAACTAAGAATCCCATCCTCAAACTCCTTCCCAGCTTCATCCTCCATTCAATATCTCAAACAACAAACCCGATTCGAACCGTAAATCACGAAGCCTCCTTCTCCGAAACCCTTCACCATCTTCATGCACCCGTAAAAACCCACCGCTGGAAACCCAACCGAAGCTCACCAAAAACATCACTCACCTTCTTCGTTCAACCTTCAGAACACCGTGAGCCATTCTCAATCGACCCAAATTTTATCATCACCCTTTTCACAACATAAACCTATTCAACCCTTACCCCAAATCTTTAAGTCACAGATGAAGAAAGATTTAACAAACTGAGAAAAAGCGAGACGGAGGGAGAGATCGAGAAGCCATGACCGTGAAATTTGTTTGAGTTGATGATGAAGAGGGATTTGACGTTCGAGCGAGGAAGAGGATGAAGTCCTCGGAACTTTGACCATGTTTTTTGCTTGCTCGGTTATTTTGATTTTTATTCAATATAGGGTTTTGTTGGGATTTGGCCTATGAAGCGTCTTGTTGGATTTTGTCTTTGATTTTGAGTAACTGAGATTGACGTGTTTTTGATCACTTCTGCTTCTTGGGCTGTTTTTCAAACCCATGTTTCTCACATATGTTTTTTGGATCTCCACCCCTTATTTGCTGTCTTCATGCGAATTATGTTGGAAGGTGATGGGCCTCAAGAGCCCATATGATCCTATTTTCTTGGTTTCACCCTCAAATCATAATGCACCCCCGTGAGTACCCCCGTGAGTTTTCTTATATATTATTTATTTTATACTTTATAATTTAGTTCCTAAAAACAGTTTCTATATACTCTGTAAATATTGGTTTTAGTTTTTATATATATTATGCTTTAAACTTTTCTTTAGAATATTATGTATATTATTTTTATTTTAGAGTTTATATATACTCTTTTTTATATTTAATATTTCTATATTATATTTCTTCTAGGACTTTAGAGTTAATTTATATTAGAGTTTTGAGATATTTTTTTTAGAAGTTGAATCTTATTTCTCTTTTGTTATTGGGCTTTTTTGCCTTTTTGGGTCGATGACGAGACCTCTGTAATTCATTACCAGTCAAATTATTGATGAGTAATGTTGGATCTGAGACCACCTCTTTTCTCTCTTCATTACTTATCCCAACTCGATTCAAAAGCATTGACAAACCATCTTCAAAATCCAATTATTCCTTGTATTGAATTAAAAAGAGAGGATTGGGTGTAGACCTCTTCTTCTTCGAGCGTTGGGATATCCACTGTAGTGAGGGTGGTTTCGACGCTCGTCTTTCAATACGAAGACGTTTCCATACCATCTCTCCTAAAACCTCGGTCTCGTACCGAGTCCTTTTTCAAACCATAATAAATTGATTTCTCTTTGTATCGAATTAAAGAGAGAAGATTAGGTGTAGACCTCTTCTTCTTCGAGTGTTGGGATGCCCACTGTAGTGAGGGTGGTCTCGATACTCGTCTTTCGATACGAGGACGCGACTTTATCCACCATCTCGCTTTCACAACTTCCTTCCACAATTTTCACACCTAAAACCTCGGTCCTGTACCGAGTGCATTTTCAAATCATTTTCGTAACAAATACTTGAATGGTCGTGGAGTGGTTAGGCGTAGGCCTTCTCCTACCCCGAGTGCTGACGTTTACCGTAGGGTTCTCTGTCGCAAAGCACTTACCATTCAAAACCAAAAACATCTTTAATAAGAGAACGAAGTTCTCTTTGCATTAAATTAAAGAGAGAGGATTGGGTGTAGACCTCTTCTTCTCCGAGCGTAGGGATGCCCACTGTAGTGAGGGTGGTTTCGACGCTCGTCTTTCAATACGAAGACGCCTTGTTCGCCACACCCTTTTATAACAAAAACTTTGAGATAAAGAATTGGGTACTACCTGTAGGGGGTACTATCTGAGGACCTATCTCGCCCCAAAAACAATCTCAGCCAATCAAACATGATACCTTGCCTCGCATGGCGAAAACCAACCTTTCAAACAGGATATGTTACGTTCGTTCTACCGCAAACAGGTACGCATAAGTCTCCAAACGAGCGAGCAGCAAAACACCTAAACTGCTAGAACGCGTACGATAACATCATCCACAAAACACACCGGTTATCCGCACCGTAGGCACGAACTACGTTGCTCTGATTTCTCATGCATAATGGGAATACGTAGGCATAGGATTGCGATATCCTAGCGAGCACCCTTTTTCTTTTTCACCCTTTCCCAGAAAGGCATGCTACGTCCGTTCTACCGCAAACAGGTAACGCCTAAGTCTCCAACGAGCGAGTAGCAATACACCTAACTGCTAGAATGCGCATGATAGCAGCGTCTACCAAGACTTCCCCGCACACCGTAGGCAGAACTACGGATGCTCTGATTCTTTACTTCATTCAAGTAAAGATACGTAGGCACAAGGGCCACAATCCTTGCCGAGCACATTCCCCCCATATCTGTAGTTTTCCGAACTACGTCGACTCTGACTTTCTCACATCTATTGAGAATACGTAGGCATAGGACTGCGAAGTCCTACCAAGTCTGTTCTTTCTCTCTTTTTCCTCGTTACTTCTCTCTCTCTCCTATTTCTAACCCTTTTTCTCCTTATCTTTTGGAACACTTTTATAGCATAATATTTAAGCAGATACAATCACACATGCGACAAACAAATGGTTCCCATCGAGTACGATGGATGTGAGGGGTGCTAATACCTTCCCCTCGCATAACCGGCTTCCGAACCCGTTCTTGGTCGCGAGACCATCTTATCCATTTCTTTCTTAAGGTTTTCTCGATATTTTCCTTTCCCCTCATGGGATAAATAAAGTTCGGTGGCGACTCTTCTGTCTATCTTTTTCGCCTCCCCGTCGTTGCGCAATGCATTTTTCGAGTAGCGACAGCTGGCGACTCTGCTGGGGATTCCTAGCGAGCCAAACCTAGTTTGCTTGTCGCATTTGCGATTTATTTGCTTTTGTTATTTGTTTGTGTTGTGTTCTTTCTAACCTGTTGGGTTTATTTGGGTTTGGTTTGTGAGAATAAAGCTTCCTACCCGAGCTTTCGAGTATACACTAAGATAGGAGGTGGATTCTCTCTGATTTGCGAGACTTAGGACTCGTTGAGTTGGATTGAATTCCACCGCTCAGATGAGACCCTGTTGGGATGATTATGTCTTACGTGTAGTCGTAATGACGTTTTTATTTCCGACGTGGGAGTCTGTGACTCTGAGGACCTTTGTAGAACCTTATTTCAAAGGTTGCTAAAACATGACTCTGTGTTCATCCTTTGAAAGGATTACCGTCTTACGAGTAGTTGTTCTGATGGAAAACTTTTGAGGGTTAGTGCATGGGACTTTTTTTTAAAAGCCTTTGGGATACCCTCTTATAAACCAATAGATAGCCCACCCGAGGGGAGAGATACCTTTTGTTGTTGTCTTGCAGGATCTGTGACTTTGATCCTTGATGTGGATCTGTTCTCGTGTGCACTAATTGCATTGCATTTGCATAAGCATCTCTGCATCATTTTGCATTTTCTTCCTAGTGCCAAAAGCTTACTCATCCTCTACTCATAACCCGCAGCTGATTTCCCGATACTCCCATTGAGCTTGTGAGAGCTGTGAAGCGTCTGAAGCAAGAGGAACGTAGACATCTCGAAAGGCCAGTTAAACAAAGCAAGCGGAGGTAGCTATGTCAGAGAACAACCGCCAGAATGTGGATCCCCCACAAGGATTTACTGTGACGAATAATCCACTGTATGATCTTCCGCTTGATGACCATCCTCCGCAAGTAAACGTTCCTACTCGACCCCAGAGGATGCCAATGACTGATCCCATGGAAGAAAAGCTTCGTGCCCTTGAGGAGACAATTCAAGCTATGAGAGTGTCTGACATGCCCGGCCTCGATGCTGTTGATATGTGTCTAGTGCTAGATTTGGTGATCCCTTCGAGATTCAAGATACCCAAATTCGAGAAGTACACAGGCTTTAGTTGCACGATGCGTCATTTGGTGATGTACTGTCGAAAAATGACCCCCCTACACTCATGACGATAAGCTAATGATTCATTGTTTTAAAGAAAGTCTGAGTGGAGCGTTATTAAGTTGGTACACAGACCTAGAAAGAAGTCATATCCAATCATGGAGGGACCTAGCCAGCGCTTTTCTAAAGTTTTACCAGTTCAATCTAGACATTATTCCCACCCGCATGCAGTTGCAAAACCTATCTCAGAATGAAAATGAACCTTTTAAGGGATATGCACAACGGTGGAGAGAATTTGCAACAAGGGTGCAACCACCACTTTTGGACAAGGAACTGATTGACATGTTCATCAACAGTTTGCATGGCTCTTATCTTGAAAGAATGGCTGGTTGTACGCCATCAAGCTTCTCTGACCTTATGATTGTAGGAGAGCGCCTCGAAAGCTACCTCAAAAGTGGACAAATCCAGGACGCATCAGGCAGCCAGGCCAATGAGACTGAACCCTTCAACAATTCCCATGAGGAAGACAAGGATGAAACCAACGCGTTCATAGCAAATGTTGAGTATTCTCACGATATACCAACAAAACTCTGTGGTCCCTCATCTGCTCAACAGGCATCATTACCAGTGCCATGTTATCCTTATGAGAAATCAGCCACGCCTAAAGCTTCATCCCACAAGCCATGGGTTGCTCCTCATGCAAATCAACGAGTCCATGGCCGAGGTCATCCGAATCAGCGCCGAAATTAGAATAGGCCCAACAACAACTTGGAAAGAAGGACTGCTCCTCTTCATCCAGTCCCTATGTCGCACAGTTAGCTTCTCCCACATCTGATTCAAAACTCATTGGTGGAGCCTAAAACTCTTAAGCTTGTGCCAGAACCTTACCCTCCTGGGTACAATCCCAATGTTCAGTGTGGATATCATGGTGGATCCATGGGGCACTCGACTGAAGAATGCAAAGCCTTCCAAGCCAAAGTGCAACAGTTGATTGACAAAGGGTATATATCTTTTCCAGAAGGAAGTTTGGTTGTCCATGTCAACCTCTCAGCTGTCTAAGCTCGAAGATTCCAATGGTCATTTCCAGAAGCCGGTGGTCCAGACAGGCAGACGTCCTCAACATTGGCAGTCCTTAGGCGCTTTTATCATGTGCATCTTGTAGTTTACTTTCTGTTAATTGCTACTTGCTTTTTAAACATTGTTATTTTGAATGGTGATATTAATGAAATGATTATGCATTTTCCGAATCAGTCACGTCGTATTCACTCATTATTTCCACTTATCACAGACACATATTCTTTTATCCACTCCACTTTATCATTGTTGTTTTAGCAAAGATTGGAGGGAGGATGACGAAAACGAAATACCCATAATTGCAAACCGTATGCTTTTGGACAGAACCTCGTTAATGATGTACAGGCATTGTTTCAATTCCCCTAAACACCGGAGATATAAGGAGTTAATCCCTAGTCAACCACTTCGAGCCTAGAAGTAGGAGTTTCCTTCGGATATTCAAACCCTTACACTCAACCGGGGGCAGGGTAGTTGTTCAGTTAGTCCACTATGCATAAAGCAAAATCCAGAAGACGGTTGTTCATCAATTACCCACGACATGGCAGTCACAATTCTCCAACAAAATCAAAAAATATCAAAAGCCTGCTAAGTCAAACACCTCAAAAGGGGACTTAGGCAAAAATCAAGGCTATCCCGATGGATCTGACAAGCAAAGTCAGTCCATGCAAAAGTTAGGGATCAAAATAAAAAATCAAAAGAGGTCCTCAAACCCTCAACCAAAAACAAAATAACATTCAGTGGTCACCCCAAAGGGTCATTGACATCCATCAAAATAAGGTGGCTGCCATTTCGAGCAAACCTTGAACCATTAAGCTTACACCGTCAAGACATATATGCGCAGAATTAACTGAACATAGGTATGGAGATCATCAAGAAGATGGGGTGGGTACAAATAATTCTTTGAGCCTAATATCCTTTGTTCTATAAACCGTGAACCAGACCACATTACAACCCTCGAAAGACCTAATTGAGGCGAGGTTTATTCTGAAAGCTTATTATTGCGAGGTTGCGTAACCTGACTCCCACATATTTGCTAATCATCAGTATTGGTGTCAACATCTTTGCCATATCTTTCGCACCAATCAAATTAGCACAACGTTTGGACTAAATGGTCCATTCGTTTCACTATCACGACACTTAATAAACGACATTTCTTTTCAAAAACTTGCATGAACGTCGCATTAAAACTACCATTCATGAACAAACAATTTCAATTGCAAGTCAGTAGTTGGCATCAAGGAAATTCCAACACGAAGCAATCAAACAGGACTTGACCATTTCAACAGTCTGGATCAGAATCGAGCATACTTTGTAGCCCTGTGGATCTGAGGCGTTGTCATCCCGAGAATTTGGAAGCAGTCAGTCTGAGGCAAATCCCCAAACATCAGTTGATTATGGGGCAAATCATTCAAGAAGCGGTTGATCATAAGTGAATCACACCAATCAGGGGCAGGCCACCCAGAGTTTCTTTGACTTAAGGATAGATCCCTCCAATGTTCAATCAGGATAAGTTAAGTCGCTTCAACGCTCTTTCAAGAGCAAGCTACTCCAAAGAGTATATTGAAGCCAACCACGAGAATCGGTTGATCAATGTTAAATCCTTTCGTGGTACAAACTCTGGGGCAAGCCATCTCGAGGTCGTCTCATTGCAAGCTACTCAAGCAATTTCATCCTCATCAACAATTGTTAAGTTCAAAACGAGTGTTGGGGAATCATACCGTCACCTCACCCAATTAACCTTAACCTTCCAAAAAGGCCTTGCTGTCATTGGATCCTTCATCCCACAGCTTAAACCTATCAAAACGAATCAAAACCTCCAAAGTCCAGTTCTTGTCTGGCAAGCCTAAATACCAGTCCCATCTGGTCAAACCTTTAAACCTTCAAACCAGTCCCATCTAGTCACCTTCCGTTTAACCAGTCCTCGTCTGGAAAACACAATTTCAAAGTCCAGTCCTCGTCTGGAAAACCACAAAGTCAGTTCCCGTCTGACACCAAACCTAGAAGTCAGTTCTCGTCTGACAACTTAACCTTTTGCCACCAGTTCTTGTCTGGTAAACCTCATCCCAAAGTCCAGCCCCATCTGGCAAACCATAAAATCAGCCCTCCTTTGACAACTTAACCTTTCGCCAACCAGTCCCATCTGGTCTACCCTCCGAATACCAGCCCTCATCTGGTACTTCTCAGCCTAAAGTCCAATTTACATTGGCAACCACCAAAGTCCGCCAAGTCCGACCCGTGTTTCCAATCACCCATCATAATCATATGCATCATACGCATCACATTTGACATCATAAGCATCTTGCATCATATGCATACCTAGAATCATATCATACTTTCCTCGGCTCTTGCATTCTTCACGCTCTAGCATTTGCATTTGCATTTCCATTTATGGAATATCATTATCATAAAGCATTAGCATATGCGAGCTTAGGTCCAGGATCAATTTCAAGGATTTCCAAGGCCGTATTCAGCCCAGTCAAGGGCATGTCATTCAAGACCGTGGGTGTTCCCCACAAAGTTGTTTAACTTTTGTTGGACAAATTCAAGAGCTTCAATGCAATCATCAGCCCGGTCAGGGGCATTATTTGCAAAAACCGTGGGACCTCCCACAAAGTTCAAGATTATCAAAGCAAAATTCAGCCCAGTCAGGGGCGTCTTTTCAAGACCATGGGTGTATCGTGTAACACCCCCTTATATACCCCAAATAAATGCATAAAGAACAGTTAAGCATATACAAATTTATCAGAGTAATAGTTTTTAGAATAAGGTATAAAGGAAGAATGTCACAACTTTACCAATAAAACACTTGCTCCATAAAATATGTAACATTTTCAATTTAAGCGGAAGATAAAATCATTTGATCATTTTCAAAATATTAATCCACGTGCACATAAGCTATCTAAATTAATATATCATATCAGTTAGATTTACAAAACCACATAAGCTGATACATCGCAATGTATCACAAAAGAATGACTATACTAGTCTAACTACCCGGTGTTACATATCAGAGCAGCAGACTCAAAAGAATGAAGACTAATCTTCACAAAAGGACTCCAGCATCCTAATCTGCAATGCCTCGTAGAGCATTATAAAACAGCAGAAGGGTGAGAAATATAACCATAATAATCAAAGCATAAGATTATGTATATATAGGTAATCAATACAAGTTCCACTCCGTATTTCTCACCACAATTCAATTTCTTAGTTATATATATATTTGCCACACATATAATAACAACACGAATATTTGTAAAGCATTTCCACATCATGCATACTCTCACAATTTCACAATCTCATCATTCACACATAAGCATCACTTCATGCATATGTCATATATTAATGTGACTCAACAACTCAATGCAACTCATGCAATGCGGTACCGACTTTCGTTATCTTTTTTCGGTTTTTACATTAAACCAGGTCCACACTTCTAGACCGATAACCCGTTATCTTTTTTCGGTTTTTACATTAAACCGGGTCCACACTTCTAGACCGATAACCATAAAGGCCCGTCCTCTAAGCCTTCAAACCCACACTTCTAGGTTTGGGACAAGCCACTAGTTTCCACGAAACTAACAGACATTGCCTCTTGACTAAATGATGCATGTACAATCAACCACAACAAATGCACTTAAGACCGACATCTTAATCTCATGCATTCGAATAATTCACCCCTTCGAGAATTTCATCATGATTGCACATACAACATATATCAAACATTTATCAATGTATTCATTTCGCACATCATCATCATACTCAACAACAATGCACACATATCACATATGTTCCCATGCATTTACACAATAATCGCATATAAATATGCACTCACAATTCATTAGACAATACACATACATTCATCATTGTATTCACATGTACTTCTAATTATCACAATTAATGCGCATCGCATATCAACTAGGTTTCACGCCCGGAGGCTACCCACAGTACACATCATCACAATAGATCATATCTATATCATATCATAGAGGTATTAACCTATGTGAATCAATCAAACAATCACCACATGAGCAACACAGCAAAAAGAAAAATGCTGTCACATTCGCCTTCATTCGCCTGGCGAACCCTCGCAGCGAACCTTCGCCTGGCGAACTCTCTCAGCGAACACTCGCTAGGCTTCGCCTGGCGAGACTTCCCAGCGAGCCCAAGTCAGTAGCTACTGACTTCATTCGCCACCATTCGCCAGCACCTTCGCTGGGCGAACCTTCGCTATCCAACTTTGCCTGGCGAACTCGCCAGCGAAGTCCACTGGGACTTAAACTTAATTATTCGCCAGCATTCGCTAGGCTTCGCCTGGCGAAAGCCAGCGAACCTGCGCAGAACAGATTCACACTCTGTTCCTCCTTCACCAATCCATCATCAACCCTCTCTTACACATCCAAATCAGTATAAACAGCATCAATACATGTTACCCGACTATTCTACGGCATTATTACTCAGTTTCAACCGATTAAATCATCAATCTACCGATTATCCAACATTTTGCCCTAAATGGAAAGTGATGGAAACTCTACCAAAACCCCAACCCAACATACATAACATCATACAATGATCAAATAGAAACATTTCTCACCCTTACCTCGATTAATCGGAGCTTTGATGTTGGTTCTTGATGATTTCCACTTTTCCTCTTCTTCTCTTCTCTTTCTCTCCTTTCTTCTTCTTTCCTCTTTCTTTCCAAATGTTTTCTATCTTTCTTTTCTTTTCTTTCTCTCTTATATATTTCCTTCATTTTCCTTCCTTCCAATTTCCTTCTCAATCCTCTATTAATTCCAATTAATAAAAATTAATTTCCAACATTAATAAAAATCCCACTAAATCAATTAATTACTACAATTAATTATTTAATGAAATTTGGGCTGTTACAACTCTCCCCCACTTTAGGAATTTTCGTCCTCGAAAATGTTACCTGATTCAAACAGTTCTGGATAAGACTCCTTCATCTGGCTCTCAAGCTCCCACGTAACATTTCCACCAGCCGGTCCTCCCCAAGCGACCTTCACTAAAGCAATCTCTTTACCTCGAAGTTGTTTCAATTTCCGATCCTCAATCCGCATAGGTGATGTCTCAACAGTCAGGTTATCTCTCACCTGCACATCATCTATTTGGACTACATGAGACGGATCCGCAATGTATTTCCTCAACTGAGATACATGGAATACGTCGTGAAGATTAGCAAGCGACGGTGGTAAAGCCACACAATAGGCCACTTCTCCTATCCTTTGCAAAATCTGATAAGGACCAATGAAACGCGGCGACAACTTGCGCGATTTCAGTGCCCTACCAACACCTGTCCTCGGAGTGACTCGAAGAAACACATAATCTCCCTCTTGAAATTCAAGTGCCTTCCTCCTCTTGTCATAATAAATCTTCTGACGACTCTGAGTAATTCTCATCTTCTCTTGAATCATTTTGATCTTATCAGTAGTCTGTTGAACTAACTCGGGTCCAACAACAGAACTCTCTCCGGACTCGAACCAACACAATGGTGTCCTACACCGCCTACCATACAACGCCTCAAATGGTGCCATACCAATACTCGAATGGAAATTGTTGTTGTAGGTAAACTCAATCAAAGGCAAGTAGCTATCCCAAGCTCCTCCTTTTTCCAATACACAAGCTCTCAAAAGATCTTCAAGCGACTGAATCGTCCTCTCCGTCTGACCATCAGTCTGAGGATGATACGCTGAACTCAAACGCAACTTAGTGCCCAAAACACTCTGCAGGCTCTCCCAAAATCTCGAAGTAAACCGCGGATTTCTATCCGAAACAATACTTAACGGAATACCATGCAGACACACAATCCTCTCAATATACAACTTAGCCAACTTCTCCAAAGGGTAATCCATACGCATAGGGATAAAGTGAGCAGATTTAGTCAACCTATCCACGATAACCCAAATAGCCTCAAAATTACTCGGCGTCCTCGGCAAACCCGATACAAAATCCATGGAGATACTATCCCATTTCCACTCAGGAATAAACAACGGCTTCATCAAACCCGATGGCTTCTGATGCTCAATCTTTGACTTCTGGCAAGTCAAACAAGAATATACAAATTCCGCGATATCCCTCTTCATACTAGGCCACCAAAATATTTTCCTCAAATCCTGATACATCTTAGTAGCACCCGGATGAATACTCAATCCGCTACGATGTCCTTCCTCAAGGATGCTCTTCTTAAGCTCAATCTTGTTCGGAACACAAACTCGATCCCGACATCTCATAATACCATTCTCATCAATCCGAAAATCACCACCTTGGCCTTGGTTGATTAAAGTCAACCGATCAGCTAAGCTCAAATCCGATTTCTGTCCTTCTCGAATTTCATCCAAAATACCACTTGTAAGCTTTAACATACCCAACTTAAATCCAAAAGAAGTTCTCTCACATACCAAACTCAAATCTCGAAATTGCTCAATCAATTCTAACTCTTTCACCATCAACGCCGACATATGCAATGATTTCCGACTCAATGCATCCGCTACTACATTCGCTTTACCCGGATGGTAGTTCAAGCCAAAATCAAAATACTTCAAAAGTTCAAGCCATCTTCTTTGTCTCGCATTCAATTCCTTTTGATCAAAAAGATATCTCAAACTCTTGTGGTCACTAAACACTTCAAATCTTGCGCCAAATAAATAATGCCTCCAGAGTTTCAACACGAACACAACGGCGGCCAACTCTAAGTCATGCGTCGGATAATTCTTCTCATGCACTTTGAGTTGCCTCGAAGCATAAGCTACAACTTGGTTATTCTGCATCAACACACCTCCTAAACCCATCAAAGAAGCATCACAATACACAACGAATGGTTCTTCTGGATTTGGCAGGATCAAAACAGGAGCTGTCGTCAACCTTCGCTTAAGTTCTTGAAAACTCGCTTCACACTTGGCGTCCCAAACAAAGGCTTGACCTTTCCTAGTCAACTGCGTCAACGGCAACGATAACTTAGCAAATCCTTCAATAAACTTCCGATAATAACCGGCTAAACCAAGAAAACTTCTGATCTCAAAAACTGACTTCGGAGTCTCCCATTGCGACACCGCTTCAACCTACGACGGATCAACCGCAACACCATTACTCGAGATCACATGACCAAGGAAACTAACTTCCTTCAACCAAAATTCACACTTAGAAAGCTTTGCGAACAACTGCTTCTCCCTCAGTACAGATAACACAATCTTCAGATGCTCGGCATGCTCTCCTTCGCTCTTCGAATAAACCAAGATGTCGTCGATAAACACCACCACAAACTTATCCAAATAAGGATGGAAAATCCTATTCATGTACTCCATAAATACACCTGGTGCATTAGTCACACCAAATGGCATCACGGAATACTCATAGTGTCCATACCTCGTCCAAAAGGCCGTCTTCTGAATATCCTCAGCTTTCACACGGATCTGATGATACCCAGATCTCAAATCAATCTTGCTGAACACGCTTGCACCAACCAACTGATCCATCAGATCATCAATCCTTGGAAGTGGATACTTATTCTTAATAGTCACCTTGTTCAACTGTCTGTAATCCACACAGAGCCTCATAGAACCCTCTTTCTTGTTAACCAACAACACCGGTGCACCCCACGGCGACACACTCGGGCGAATAAACCTCTTCTCGAGCAAATCCTCAAGTTGACTCTTCAACTCTTTCAATTCTGATGCCGACATACGATAAGGAGCCATCGATATCGGACTAGTTCCAGGAATCAAATCTATCGAAAACTCCACTTCTCGCTCCGGCGATAAATCCTTTATCTCTTCAGGGAATACTTCCGGAAAATCTCTAACAATGGGCAAAGCATCAATCTCTTCACTTCCACCAATTCTCATAGTTGCCATAAGCATGAATACCGTAGCCCCATCTTGCACCGATTCCTTCACTTGTTTCCTCGTCATAAACAAATCCCTTTCAACATCCGAATCGGGAAAAATAACCGTTTTGTCAAAACAGTTAATATACACACGATTGAATTTTAACCAATTCATTCCAAGAATGACATCAAGTTGATCCAAATGAAGACACACTAAATCGATCCCAAAATCTCTACCGAAAATACTCAACGGGCAATTCAAGCAAACATACGGTGTAGTTACCGAACCCATAGCAGGAGTATCAATAACCATACCGCCACCAATCACAGACAACTCAAGATTTAACCTTCTAACACAATCTAAAGAAATAAAAGAATGCGTAGCTCCGGTATCAATTATAGCGATCAAAGGTGTACCATTAATGAAGCACGTACCTCGGATCAATCGATCGTCGCTAGCAGTCTCAGATCCAGATAGAGCGAACACTTTCCCGCTCCCTTGATTCTTCTTCGGCTTATCGCACTTGGTACTGATGTGCCCTCGCTCACCACAGTTATAGCAAGTAACACCCGCACCGCTTCTACACTCTAAAGCCTTGTAGCCTGGCTTGCCACACTTAAAACACCTCTGTTCAACACTTTTGCACTCCGGAGCACGATGCCCCGCTTCACCACAAGTGTAACACCTGACCTGGGTAGAAACTCCCCCACTTGGCTTCTTGCCAAAACCAACCTTTTGTTTCCCCTTATCGGCAGGAGTTACGTAAGGTTTTCCTCTGAATTGTCCTTTTCCTTTCTTATCACTTAGGCTCTTGTAGTGGCTAGATCTAGCCCTACTGTCTTCGTCATAAATTCTGCTCTTGTTAACCAACTCAGAAAACCGTCTGATTTCCTGGTACCCAATAGCTTGTCTAATCTCGGGTCTCAAACCGTTCACAAACTTGAGGCACTTAGACCTCTCAGCATTACCAGTATTATAGTGAGGACAAAATTTGATCAACTCCTCAAATTTCGCCGCATACTCAGCGACCGTCGAATTACCTTGCTTCAACTCAAGAAATTTGATCTCTTTCTTCCCCCGCACATCCTCTGGAAAGTACTTCTCCAGAAAAGTTTCTCTAAACAAATCCCACGTAATCACAATATCATCTTCCTCAAATCTTTGGCGAGTATTACCCCACCAATCTTCAGCTTCTTCTTCGAGCATATGAGTCCCAAACTGCACCTTCTGTGCATCCGAGCAATTCATAACTCGAAAAATCTTTTCCACAGCTTTCAACCAAATTTGTGCCTTGTCCGGTTCATGAGTTCCCTTGAAGACCGGAGGGTTATTCTTTTGGAATTTCCCCAAAGCACGTAATCCATCATCAGCATGGTTCCTCACATTCACATTGGCCGGAGGATTCTGCCCAATTGCCCCCGCCAATCTCGTCAATGCCTCCGCAATCGCTTCGTCGTTCCTTCCTGCAACCATCTTACTAATTCCAGCAACAGAACCACGTAAGAACAACCAATATTGATAATGCAACACACGCATATCAATAACACACAGGAAGAAAACACTCTAACAACTTGGCCGGACGGACCGACCAGCTCTGATACCACTATTGTAACACCCCCTTCTATACCCCAAATAAATGCATAAAGAACAGTTAAGCATATACAAATTTATTAGAGTAATAGTTTTTAGAATAAGGTATAAAGGAAGAATGTCACAACTTTACCAATAAAACACTTGCTCCATAAAATATGTAACATTTTCAATTTAAGCGGAAGATAAAATCATTTGATCGTTTTCAAAATATTAATCCACGTGCACATAAGCTATCCAAATTAATAT
Source organism: Lathyrus sativus (assembly GCA_963859935.3). Taxonomy (NCBI): domain Eukaryota; kingdom Viridiplantae; phylum Streptophyta; class Magnoliopsida; order Fabales; family Fabaceae; genus Lathyrus; species Lathyrus sativus. The sequence continues at coordinate 14,566,675 of OZ012739.1, read as the reverse complement.
ATCATATCAGTTAGATTTACAAAACCACATAAGCTGATACATCGCAATGTACCACAAAAGAATGACTATACTAGTCTAACTACCCGGTGTTACATATCAGAGCAGCAGACTCAAAAGAATAAAGACTAATCTTCACAAAAGGACTCCAGCATCCTAATCTGCAATGCCTCGTAGAGCATTATAAAACAGCAGAAGGGCGAGAAATATAACCATAATAATCAAAGCATAAGATTATGTATATATAGGTAATCAATACAAGTTCCACTCCGTATTTCTCACCACAATTCAATTTCTTAGTTATATATATATTTGCCACACATATAATAACAACACGAATATTTGTAAAGCATTTCCACATCATGCATACTCTCACAATTTCACAATCTCATCATTCACACATAAGCATCACTTCATGCATATGTCATATATTAATGTGACTCAACAACTCAATGCAACTCATGCAATGCGGTACCGACTTTCGTTATCTTTTTTCGGTTTTTACATTAAACCGGGTCCACACTTCTAGACCGATAACCCGTTATCTTTTTTCGGTTTTTACATTAAACCGGGTCCACACTTCTAGACCGATAACCATAAAGGCCCGTCCTCTAAGCCTTCAAACCCACACTTCTAGGTTTGGGACAAGCCACTAGTTTCCACGAAACTAACAGACATTGCCTCTTGACTAAATGATGCATGTACAATCAACCACAACAAATGCACTTAAGACCGACATCTTAATCTCATGCATTCGAATAATTCACCCCTTCGAGAATTTCATCATGATTGCACATACAACATATATCAAACATTTATCAATGTATTCATTTCGCACATCATCATCATACTCAACAACAATGCACACATATCACATATATTCCCATGCATTTACACAATAATCGCATATAAATATGCACTCACAATTCATTAGACAATACACATACATTCATCATTGTATTCACATGTACTTCTAATTATCACAATTAATGCGCATCGCATATCAACTAGGTTTCACGCCCGGAGGCTACCCACAGTACACATCATCACAATAGATCATATCTATATCATATCATAGAGGTATTAACCTATGTGAATCAATCAAACAATCACCACATGAGCAACACAGCAAAAAGAAAAATGATGTCACATTCGCCTTCATTCGCCTGGCGAACCCTCGCAGCGAACCTTCGCCTGGCCTTCGCCTGGCGAACTCTCTCAGCGAACACTCGCTAGGCTTCGCCTGGCGAGACTTCCCAGCGAGCCCAAGTCAGTAGCTACTGACTTCATTCGCCACCATTCGCCAGCACCTTCGCTGGGCGAACCTTCGCTATCCAACTTCGCCTGGCGAACTCGCCAGCGAAGTCCACTGGGACTTAAACTTAATTATTCGCCAGCATTCGCTAGGCTTCGCCTGGCGAAGCCTCCCTTCCATTCGCCTGGCGAAAGCCAGCGAACCTGCGCAGAACAGATTCACACTCTGTTCCTCCTTCACCAATCCATCATCAACCCTCTCTTACACATCCAAATCAGTATAAACATCATCAATACATGTTACCCGACTATTCTACGGCATTATTACTCAGTTTTAACCGATTAAATCATCAATCTACCGATTATCCAACATTTTGCCCTAAATGGAAAGTGATGGAAACTCTACCAAAACCCCAACCCAACATACATAACATCATACAATGATCAAATAGAAACATTTCTCACCCTTACCTCGATTAATCGGAGCTTTGATGTTGGTTCTTGATGATTTCCACTTTTCCTCTTCTTCTCTTCTCTTTCTCTCCTTTCTTCTTCTTTCCTCTTTCTTTCCAAATGTTTTCTATCTTTCTTTTCTTTTCTTTCTCTCTTATATATTTCCTTCATTTTCCTTCCTTCCAATTTCCTTCTCAATCCTCTATTAATTCCAATTAATAAAAATTAATTTCCAACATTAATAAAAATCCCACTAAATCAATTAATTACTACAATTAATTATTTAATGAAATTTGGGCTGTTACATATCGCATGACATATTTCAACCCTGTGGTTAATCAGATCTTCAAATCAACAATCAGCCCAGACAAGGAAATCTTCAGTAAAGCCACGGGCGATCCCCAGTGCTTTGTCTCCAGCAGACTTGACTATTTGTCTTTCGGCGATAAGTGGCAATCTCTTCAGAGAAGCTTATCCTTCACCAACGATAAGTGGCAATCTCTTGGGAGAAGCTTATCCTCCATCAACGATAAGTGGCAATCTCTTAGGAGAAGCTTATCCGTCTTCGGCGATTAAGTGGCAATCTCTTCAGAGAAGCTTATCCCCCTACATCCTTTTGGTGTCAGGGTTGATTTTGTTTCGCTCCATCATCCTTTCGGTGATGGGTCTGGCATCCTTTTGGTGTCATGACTAGCGTGTTTTCCATTATCTTTTTGGTAATAGATCCCCTACATCCTTTTGGTGTTAGGGTTAATTTTGTTTCGCTCCATCATCCTTTTGGTGATGGGTCTGGCATCCTTTTGGTGTCATGACTAGCGTGTTTTCCATTATCCTTTTGGTAATGGATCCCCTACATCCTTTTGGTGTTAGGGTTAATTTTGTTTCGCTCCATCATCCTTTTGGTGATGGGTCTGACATTCTTTTGGTGTCATGACTAGCGTCTCCGCTCCATCATCCTTTTGGTGATGGGTCTGGCATCCTTTTGGTGTTATGACTAGCGTGTTTTCCATTATCCTTTTGGTAATGGACTCCCTACATCCTTTTGGTGTTAGGGATGATCTCATTTCGCTCCATCATCCTTTTGGTGATGGGTCTGACATCCTTTTTTGTGTCATGACTAGCGTATTCTCCATTATCCTTTTGGTAGTGGGTCCCTTAATTTCTTTTGATTTCAGAGCAGTATGTGTGAGTGTACTATCATCCTTTTGGTGATAGGCTTGTCATCCTTTCGGTGTCAAGTTCTCTCTGTTAACATCCTTTTGGTGTTACCGACCTTTGCAAGGTATCCAGTATCTCATTTCCAAGCATTTACTTTCTTTTCGGACAAATTCAGGGTCTTCTTTATATCTAATTGATTTCTACCTCGGGAGAATGAACGCTGCAGCAGTTCATTTCTCTCGGTCCAAGCCAATTAGATAGGGGCATCTGTCACACCCTAAATTTGCCTTACCCCTTTATATACATCCTCCATCTGTACATTTATCCACTGACCATAATTCAAAAATTCAAAAAAATACCACAGGGTTGAGATTATTCAAATCAAGTTTCATATGAGGTCCAAATGCCTTTCTGATATAAGTAAAATTGGTTCGACGGATAAACTTCAAGGTTCAAGGCCATGATATACTCAATAGTTGAGATGGACTCTCAACAAGGTATGGATTTGATTTTAATGGTCATTTTTTGATACACGAAGATGTATCACAAATTATGGAGCAATGGTGCATGCTTGTATTGTATTATTTGATCCAATAAGTCAATTGTCACAAAATCAATGAGCCATACAAAACGCCAGCTAATTGAAAGAGCACAGGATTTCTTTGGGAAGACTAGTTTAGAACAATTTTTGTCATGGCTTTATCTCAATCCATTTGGAAGTTTGTTCAAGCAATTTCTAAGCATCACTTCAGGTCCATTGTGTCTTAAATTTTCCATTGTGTCTTACAATAAATTTAAGTAGGGTGTGAGATTAATTGGGTGCCATCAAGTATGTTTATCATGGCAAAACTTATTTCAAAAAGGTCAATCATGTTGAAATGTTGTTATTATTACAAACCGGCTACAAAGTTGTTGAAATGTTGCTACGAAGCTGTTACAAGGAAAGTTCTCGCTAAATGTTTACAAAGAAGCTTACGCTACAGTTTACGATAGGATTTGTAAATATTTAAAACCACGAGCAGTCTTGGAATCATTGTGGTACTCGAAACCGAGCGTATGTAATTCACGCCCTGAGAGGATTTGGCGCCTTCAACCGTGCTTATCAGTTTTTAGCACCAATTTTCCTATCATCACCAAAACTATCACACCTCCAAACCTGCAATTGAAAAATAACAATATCATGGCGACATGCTGAGTTGCGTACACGCCGAAAGTTTTGAAAAAAAAGAATCTAATTGTGTTATTTCAACCAACAGAACATGTCACCGTAATGCCAAATAACGTGTACGACGCATTTTCTTTCACTCTAAGACGCAGCAAGATTAGTCCCATTTCAAGAACAAAGCATACAACCCGTACACCAACGCACCACAAGACAGGACAGCAGCCGTCAAGCAATGTTTTACGCAATTTATCACAACGACTTGTCCATACAATGACCACTTTGGACTCCCAAACAGCCTGCTACTATGCTGCACCAAAACTCTGCTACACAAACCTGCAAGTGAAGACAAACCAACAAAAACCATAACTCTGCATCAAAACCGTACCACCAGATAAGCTCTGCAAACCACTGCCTGCACCAAAATAGACAGCCTATACCCCATACCAGACATCTCTGCTACAACTACCAAAACGGTACCGCCAGCTACAACCAAGCCCACACTGCTGCATAACTGTACCACTGCTACACACAACAGCCCACAAACTCAAACCCACAACCAGACAGAACCTGCTGCAAAACACTACCTCAAATATGCCCAACACAATCCTGCAAAAGATACTGCTATGAAAATGCACCAGTGGGAGGGAAATGAAAAAGAGTTTTAAAGAAAAATGTAGAGAACAAAAAGAGACCTCTGCTTCACTATGAAGCATGACCATTTTTTTCTCCTACTTGCTACAAAAACACTCTTCTCACAGCAAAAGCAACAACCACCTCTCATAAACTTCACCATTCCCTTCCTTCACCATCTTTGATAACCCTTTTAACTTCCATAACCATTAAACACTTCACTTCATCAACATCAAACAACCAAAATCTGCACTGAAACTTCCCAAAATCCAAACCGAAAAACACACAACTCCACAAAACCATGCTCTTCGCATCTGAACATGGAGGGCGCCAAAAAATCATCTTCTCCCCCTTCGAAATTCCTTCATCAGACACCACTTCTTCAAAACTACGAATCCCATCCTCAAACTCCTTCCCAGCTTCATCCTCCATTCAATATCTCAAACAACAAACCCGATTCGAACCGTAAATCACGAAGCCTCCTTCTCCGAAACCCTTCACCATCTTCATGCACCCGTAAAAACCCACCGCTGGAAACCCAACCGAAGCTCACCAAAAACATCACTCACCTTCTTCGTTCAACCTTCAGAACACCGTGAGCCATTCTCAATCGACCCAGATTTTATCATCACCCTTTTCACAACATAAACCTATTCAACCCTTACCCCAAATCTTTAAGTCACAGATGAAGAAAGATTTAACAAACTGAGAAAAAGCGAGACGGAGGGAGAGATCGAGAAGCCATGACCGTGAAATTTGTTTGAGTTGATGATGAAGAGGGATTTGACGTTCGAGCGAGGAAGAGGATGAAGTCCTCGGAACTTTGACCATGTTTTTTGCTTGCTCGGTTATTTTGATTTTTATTCAATATAGGGTTTTGTTGGGATTTGGCCTATGAAGCGTCTTGTTGGATTTTGTCTTTGATTTTGAGTAACTGAGATTGACGTGTTTTTGATCACTTCTGCTTCTTGGGCTGTTTTTCAAACCCATGTTTCTCACATATGTTTTTTGGATCTCCACCCCTTATTTGCTGTCTTCATGCGAATTATGTTGGAAGGTGATGGGCCTCAAGAGCCCATATGATCCTATTTTCTTGGTTTCACCCTCAAATCATAATGCACCCCCGTGAGTTTTCTTATATATTATATTTATTTTAGAGTTTATATATACTCTTTATATTTAATATTTCTATATTATATTTCTTCTAGGACTTTAGAGTTAATTTATATTAGAGTTTTGAGATATTTTTTTTAGAAGTTGAATCTTATTTCTCTTTTGTTATTGGGCTTTTTTGCCTTTTTGGATCGATGACGAGACCTCTGTAATTCATTACCAGTCAAATTATTGATGAGTAATGTTGGATCTGAGACCACCTCTTTTCTCTCTTCATTACTTGTCCCAACTCGATTCAAAAGCATTGACAAACCATCTTCAAAATCCAATTATTCCTTGTATTGAATTAAAAAGAGAGGATTGGGTGTAGACCTCTTCTTCTTCGAGCGTTGGGATATCCACTGTAGTGAGGGTGGTTTCGACGCTCGTCTTTCAATACGAAGACGTTTCCATACCATCTCTCCTAAAACCTCGGTCTCGTACCGAGTCCTTTTTCAAACCATAATAAATTGATTTCTCTTTGTATCGAATTAAAGAGAGAAGATTGGGTGTAGACCTCTTCTTCTTCGAGTGTTGGGATGCCCACTGTAGTGAGGGTGGTCTCGATACTCGTCTTTTGATACGAGGACGCGACTTTATCCACCATCTCGCTTTCACAACTTCCTTCCACAATTTTCACACCTAAAACCTCGGTCCTGTACCGAGTGCATTTTCAAATCATTTTCGTAACAAATACTTGAATGGTCGTGGAGTGGTTAGGCGTAGGCCTTCTCCTACCCCGAGTGCTGACGTTTACCGTAGGGTTCTCTGTCGCAAAGCACTTACCATTCAAAACCAAAAACATCTTTAATAAGAGAACGAAGTTCTCTTTGCATTAAATTAAAGAGAGAGGATTGGGTGTAGACCTCTTCTTCTCCGAGCGTAGGGATGCCCACTGTAGTGAGGGTGGTTTCGACGCTCGTCTTTCAATACGAAGACGCCTTGTTCGCCACACCCTTTTATAACAAAAACTTTGACATAAAGAATTGGGTACTACCTGTAGGGGGTACTATCTGAGGACCTATCTCGCCCCAAAAACAATCTCAGCCAATCAAACATGATACCTTGCCTCGCATGGCGAAAACCAACCTTTCAAACAGGATATGTTACGTCCGTTCTACCGCAAACAGGTACGCATAAGTCTCCAAACGAGCGAGCAGTAAAACACCTAAACTGCTAGAACGCGTACGATAACATCATCCACAAAACACACCGGTTATCCGCACCGTAGGCACGAACTACGTTGCTCTGATTTCTCATGCATAATGGGAATACGTAGGCATAGGATTGCGATATCCTAGCGAGCACCCTTTTTCTTTTTCACCCTTTCCCAGAAAGGCATGCTACGTCCGTTCTACCGCAAACAGGTAACGCCTAAGTCTCCAACGAGCGAGCAGCAATACACCTAACTGCTAGAATGCGCACGATAGCAGCGTCTACCAAGACTTCCCCGCACACCGTAGGCAGAACTACGGCTGCTCTGATTCTTTACTTCATTCAAGTAAAGATACGTAGGCACAAGGGCCACAATCCTTGCCGAGCACATTCCCCCCATATCTGTAGTTTTCCGAACTACATCGACTCTGACTTTCTCACATCTATTGAGAATACGTAGGCATAGGACTGCGAAGTCCTACCGAGTCTGTTCTTTCTCTCTTTTTCCTCGTTACTTCTCTCTCTCTCTCTCTCTCTCTCTCTCTCCTATTTCTAACCCTTTTTCTCCCTATCTTTTGGAACACTTTTATAGCATAATATTTAAGCAGATACAATCACACATGCGACAAACAAATGGTTCCCATCGAGTACGATGGATGTGAGGGGTGCTAATACCTTCCCCTCGCATAACCGGCTTCCGAACCCGTTCTTGGTCGCGAGACCATCTTATCCATTTCTTTCTTAAGGTTTTCTCGATATTTTCCTTTCCCCTCATGGGATAAATAAAGTTCGGTGGCGACTCTTCTGTCTATCTTTTTCGCCTCCCCGTCGTTGCGCGATGCATTTTTCGAGTAGCGACAACACTGTGATACACTGAAGAATTCGTCCATACTGAGAGCGCTTTGGAGTATGTTGATTTCTTTCTTCTCATCAAGAATATTTTTCTTATCATTTTCATCATACGTGCTTTTCAACTTTGCGGTTCCAACGCCATTAACCACATTTACTGGATTGTGTGGTCCTTCTTCGATTGCTTCCCATATACCTTCTCCTTGGGCTTCAAGATGCGCCCTCATTCTGATTTTCCAGAAATCAAAATATTCTCCAGAAAATAGTGGTGGTTTATTACTACTTCCACCGTCTTTGAAAACCGGGTTGGTGCTAGCGGAAGCCATACTGAATCGTTAGGAACAAGTTACCTTAACCTGCTCTGATTCCAATTGTAAGTTCAGAGTATGCCTAAGAGGGGGGGGGGGGGGGTGAATTAGGCTTAGAAACTTTTTCCGGTTTTTCAAACCTCTTGAGTTTTTCTTCTTTAAGTTCTTGGTGATGAAAGCAGTAAAAGCAGAAATAAAAATGAACACGGAGATTTATAGTGGTTCCCTTCACAATCCAAAGGTACTCCACTCCCCTTTCCACATGAAAGAGAGTTTTCACTATAGTTTTAGAAAGTATAACCTATCACACCATCAACTGGTGAGGCATACAATCTAAAAACTAATCAACAACTAGTGTGCAAGAACAATTGTCTTGCAAACACTAACCCTTGTGTCCAACAATCCTGGATCACAAGTCACAATAGAAATAACTTTGTATTTTTGTAATTTTTGAAAATGATACAATGATAATATCAATATAATGATTGATCTTCTCCTTTTGATCAAAATCCACTCTTCAATATCAATATAAGTGTTCAAAAAATGGATATGAAATTGTATGAACAATATGAACACTTTTTGAAAATATTTGAAAAATATTTGACAAGTAGTGAATTTGATTCAATGAATATTTTGAAAATTATTGGAGGTGCTTTTCAATTTGAAATTTTCAGAATTTATATGAGGAAAACACCATTACAAAAAGGTATAATTAAGTCTGAATCAAAACATGAAATGGTATACAATTCAGACACAATTTGAATTTTAACAGAAACAATTTTTCAAAATTCGTTCAGTGTTAATCGGTTAACCATATAGGTTAATCGGTTAACACTTGAACGTTGGCCCAGAGAATTCAAAAATTAAGGTCGTTAACGATTAACCCATATGGTTAATCGGTTAACACTGTTAAAACTTAGAAAAATGCTTGAGTTAAAAAGTGTTATACCAATTCAAAAGATTTTAAAAACACGCAAATGCAATATGTTATCATGTTAAAATATTTGAACACTTGTATATCAATTAAAGGAGTGAAAATTGATATACCAAAGCTTGAGTCCAAATCTTGAAAGTTGTAGGATCATTTGCACATGATTCTTGAATTGCTTGACAACATTTCATAGATGATATGCTTCTGGTTTTATCTTCAGTGTATATACCCCCACGGGTATATAGTGCAAGCAGCTTCTCAATGCATATACCCCCACGAGTATATAGTGTAAGTATCTTGATCAATTTTGAAAGCTTTGACTTTTTTCTTGCAATCATGGAATGAGCTTGAGTCTTTGTTGATATCATCAAAACCTTGAGATTGAAATGTGCTTCTACATTCTCCCCCTTTTTTATGATGACAAATAAGTGCATCTTGTGTGATATCTTTTGACGATGTTCGTCCTAGGCTTGCTTCTTGTTTCTCCCCCTATGTCCAGTAACTCCCCCTATCTAAACAGAGGCAAAATTTTTTGCACAGAGAGATATTAGACAACAAGCTCTTCTCCCCCTTTGTCATTAACAAAAAGGAAGGAGCTTTCAAAAACAAACAAAAGTAATATAGGCATACAAGACATCATATAATCAAGCACAACATGATAGATCATAATAAAAGTGCAGCAAGCATAAAAATGCAAAAAATAGTGTACGGTTACAACTTAAAAACTTAAACAACAATCCGGAAAGAAAAAAAAAAGTAAAAGCAACAAAAACAAATATTTTCTAAACATCTTCATCGGACATATCCACGTCTTCTACTTCTTCCTCTTCACTACCTTCATCATCTGCATCTTCTTCTTCAACAATCCTGGGGTTGGAAGGATGAGCGGTAAGGATAAGGTTGCGAAGTGAAGCAATTGCCCTGGAGGTTTCTCGGTGACAGTTCATAGTTTCCCGATGTTGGGTCATCATGGTAGTATAGAGAAACTCATTTGTAATACCTCCTTCGGGAACGTGATAGGCTTGGTTGGAGGCTGATCCTTCGCCCGCATACTTATAAGTGTCGTCAACGTCTTTAATAATACCAGTGTTCTTAACAATGGTGATGTCATTTATCTCATTGGTTGTTGGTTTCATCTTGGTGAACGGTTCCCTATTAAGGTTCAAATCCGTCAACTCAAGGATTCTTGAAATCAGCCTTGCATAAGGAAGACGTGTCGACAGAGAAATCTGTTGTTGAAGATGGTACATGATTTTCAAAATCCAATTTACCCTTATCTTGTTTTTGATTGCGAAAAGAAGCTTCATTTCCAGGTCATTGATCTGAGCATGATTCGAATCCTTCGGAATCAGCACATATCAGATTATGTAATGTAGCATCCGGTCCGAAACCGTCAGATTTTTCGCATAACAGAGCATACGAGCCGTTCGTTGATTTGCTATAACATTCTCCTTTGGAAACCTGCAGATCTGATAATAATATTCCATTTTGTCATAGTTAGACCACGGTCCTTCCACGTGGTTAACTCCTTTCCGGAGAAAGTATCCAGAGGATGGAATTTTCAACTTCCCGCAGCAATATCTGACAGATTCTCTTTCAAGAAGCAATCTCGAACAGTGGTTTCCATAATGTGCTCATCGTCAGCATTCAAATACACAGATAGCTTATTCAAAAATGCTTTAACCAAATCATGGTAACAATTTCCAGAATCAGAAATAAACTTATCTATCTTCTGATATTTGAGCAGAGCAGGAAAATCAAAGGATGAAGCAGGAAAAGCCTTAAGGTTTACGTATTTTACCGGCAGAATATGAAGGACACGAACCTTGAAATCCATCCGGCGTTTCTTGGTTGTCTCCATAGGAATGTTGTCTTCATCTAATGCAGAGTCATATTCAGGTAACTTTCCCTTGCCTTTGTGAGATGATGCCATGGATGAAGTTTGAGAGATTCTGAGGGTTCTGGATTCTTGAGGTTTTAGGGTTTAATGGAGATGAGAGAGATGGAGGAGAGGGGTTTTTAATATGAGGAGTTATTTGAGTGGGTTTTAATTGTTGGAAGTCCAAAAGTGTAGTCAAAGAAGAAGAAGAAGAATTCTTTGGATGTTCAAGAAAATATTAACCACACATAAATAACACATTTAACACACTTAATATTCCAAAATTTTAAATAATTTTTCGTTTATGATTTTTGAAAATTTTAACAGTGTTAATCGGTTAACCATATAGGTTAATCGGTTAACACATTAAAAATTAATTTCCAAAATAAAAGGTATCAGTGTTAATCGGTTAACCCTATAGGTTAATCGGTTAACACATTAAAAATTAAGACAGAAGTGAAAAATTAACAGTGTTAATCGGTTAACCCTATAGGTTAATCGATTAACACACGCGAAGTTTGGAAAATTGCTAAAAACAGAATGCACAAACATTGGAAAACACACATTATGCATACAAAAACTAGAGAAAAGATCAGATATCACCTTCATCGAGAATCCCAAGTTCTCGTCGAATTTTGAAGAACGGTTCTTTTGCCAATGGTTTGGTAAAGATGTCGGCGAGTTGATTGTGTGTATCAACGAAAGTAACATCTACATCTCCATTTAGTACGTGATCTCGAAGGAAGTGATGCCGGATATCTATATGCTTTGTCCTTGAATGCATGACCGGGTTCTTTGTAATATTGATGGCACTTGTATTATCACATCGAAGAGGAATGCAACCGAGATCTACACCGTAATCGAGGAGTTGTTGTTTGAGCCACAGAATTTGTGCACAACAACTTCTTGTTGCAATATATTCTGCTTCGGCTGTACTGAGTGCCACACACGCTTGCTTCTTGCAGGCCCATGACACTAGTGCATTCCCGAGAATGTGACACGTACCACTCATACTTTTTCTATCGGTCTTACATCCTGCATAATCAGCGTCAGAATAACCAATTAAAGAACAAATACTACCTTTTGGATACCATAATCCAACGTTCGTTGTCCCTTTGAGATACTTTATGATTCTCTTCACGGCAGTGAGATGTGATTCCTCCGGACTTGCTTGAAAGCGTGCACACAAACAAACTCTAAACATAATGTCAGGACGGCTTGCCGTCAAATATAATAATGAATCGATCATACCTCGATACTTTGTGATATCAATTAGAGTACCAAATTCATCTTGATCAACGTACGTTCCAGATCCCATAGGAGTGGACATCACCTTGCAACTATCCATATCGAATTTCTTCAACAATTCCTTGCAGTACTTGGATTGGTTGAGTAAGATACCATCCTTTGTTTGCTTGATTTGTAGTCCAAGAAAATAGTTCAATTTTCCCATCATGGACATCTCGAATTCTCCTTGCATCATAAGTGAAAATTCTTCGCAAAGCTCTTTGTTTGTTGATCCGAAGATGATGTCGTCGACATAGACTTGAACCAGTAAGGTGTTACCCTCGATCTTTTTTATGAACAACGGCTTGTCAACCTTTCCTTTTGTAAATCCCTTTTCACATAAGAAATTGCTAAGGCGGTCATACCATGCTCTTGGTGCTTGTTTTAATCCGTAGAGTGCCTTTTTCAGTTTGTAAACATGCGAGGGATTCTTGAAGTCTTCAAAACCCGGAGGTTGTTTGACATAGACTTCTTTATTGATATATCCATTCAGGAAAGCGCTTTTGACATCCATCTGGAACAACTGAAAATTCATAGAACAAGCATAAGCAAGTAATAATCTAATTGCTTCTAACCTTGCTACCAGAGCGAACATTTTATCAAAATCAATTCCTTCCTCCTGGTTGTAGCCTTGTGCGACCAATCTTGCTTTGTTACGAACTATGATCCCATTATTGTCAAGTTTGTTCTTAAACACCCATCTCATTCCTATGATGTGCTTGTTTTCCGGTCTTGGTACGAGACTCCAAACTTGATTCCTTTCGAATTGGTTGAGTTCTTCTTGCATCGCTACAATCCATTGGTTGTCGCCTAAGGCTTCATCAGTCTTGGTTGGTTCAATTTGAGACACAAAAGCCATGTTGAGACAAGCATCCTTAAGATTTAGTCGAGTTGCAACACCTTGGCTAATATCACCAATAACTTTATCTATCAGGTGATCTCTATGCATTCTCCATTCCTTCGGAAGATCTTGATGTTCTTCAATGATTTGAGTGATATCTTCTTGTGGTATTGCTTGATTCTTTGAAGTCTCTCCTTGTTGATGTGAAGAACCTACTATATCATCATCATCATCATCCACAATAATATTATCCTCTTTCGAGGGGTTAGTCTCATCAAAGGAAACATGAATAGATTCTTCAATAGTAAGAGTTCTTTTATTAAAAATTCTAAAAGCTCTACTAGAAAGAGAGTAACCAAGAAATATACCTTCGTCGGACTTCTCATCAAACTTACCGAGATTGTCCTTATTGTTGTTGAGAACAAAATATTTGCATCCGAATATGTGAAAAAATGCTATGTTTGGTTTTCTACCCTTGAACAGTTCATACAGAGTCTTCTTGAGAATTGGTCGAATATTGACATGGTTGCTTACGAAACACGCCGTGCTAACTGCCTCTGCCCAGAAATATTTAGGAAGATTTGAGTCGCTAAGCATTGTTATAGCAAGCTCCACCAGTGACCTATTCTTCCGTTCTACGACACCGTTCTATTGAGGAGTCCTTGGTGCGGAAAAATTGTGAGAAATTCCATGCTCTTCGCAAAAATCTTCAAAGTCTGAATTTTGGAATTCTCCACCATGGTCGTTTCTTATGGAGGCTATGGTGAGTGACTTCTCGTTTTGAATTTGCTTCGCATACTTCTTGAATGCTTTGAAAGCATCATTTTTCTGCACTAAAGACAATGTCCATGTGTATCGAGAGAAATCATCAACAATAACTAAAGCATAAATACTACCTCCGAAGCTTTTCGTTCTCGATGAACCAAAAAGATCCATGTGCAACAATTGAAGTGGTCTTGATGTAGAAACCACTTGCTTGGATTTGAAAGTTGTCTTGGTCTGTTTCCCTTTTTGACATGCATCGCATAATTTATCCTTGATGAATTTTATCTTCGGAAGACCAACAACTAGATCATGCTTTATCAACTTGTTTAAATGCTTCATGTGAATGTGAGCAAATCTTTTATGCCATAGCCACGCCTCGTTGTTGTTCGCCATAAGACATTTTACCTTCAAGGATGAGTCATCAAAAGAGATCATAAAAATATTATTAAATCTTTTACCTTTTAGCAAGACGTCATAGGTGACTTCATGTTCTATCAAACATTCATCCTTTGTGAAGTTGATTCGGAATCCTTTGTCACACAATTGACTTATGCTAAGAAGGTTGTGTTTAAGGCCTTCCACATAAAGAACGTCTTCGATGATTGTACATGGAGGTGCACCAACGGTTCCAACTCCAAGAATTTTTCCTTTATTATCATCACCGTAAGTAACGTATCCTTTGACCTTTAATGATAGACTCGAAAATTTGTTTATGTCTCCCGTCATATGCTTAGAACAACCGCTATCAAGATACCATTGATTAGAAGTTGTCTTCAAGCATACCTACAACACAAAATCAAGTAGTGTTAGGTACCCAAATTGCTTTGGGTCCTTGATAGTTAGTACCCTTTTCAACTCACATATAATGCCCTTTAGAAACACTAATGTTGCACACATAGCAAGCATTAGGTGTATAGCCTTTGATTCCACAATAAAAACAAGTAGGTTGAAAATGACTTCTATATCTAGGAACATAATTATGTTTTTTCACAATTCTTTTCTTTTTATGACATTGATGCATAATTTTAGAATTGTTTTCCTTTTCTTTAACAACTTGTTCACTTGCTTTCACAAAAATGGTTTCATTTGTGCTTGGTTTGGAAAACTTAGAATATCCTAATCCACTTTTATCATTAGAATATATTTGGTGCCTAAGAATTTCCTCCAAGCCAATTTGACCTTTTTCGTATCTTTCTAAAACTCTTTTAAGTTGAACAATTTGAAAAGATAAGGATTCACAATTTTTGCATACAAGACTTTGTTTTTCATCCACCAATTTTTGTTTTTCATTTTCAATACTTTTTATAAAAGCGGTATTTTGTTCTTCTAAAAATGAAATTCTTTTCTTTTGGGATGAGATGCTTTTATACAAGGTCTTGCATTCTTTTAGAAGTTCATCTATGACTTCTTGTGCATCATTATCATAAATAGAAAAATCGTTACTAACCTCATCAATTTCTTCATCGGAATGATGTGACGCCATAAGAGCCATATTTGCACATTCATCGCTTTCCGACTCCGATAATGAACTTATCTCGTTATCGTCCCAAGCAACATAAGCCTTTTTATTTTTGAAATCCTTCTTGCCTTTGAATCCTCCTTTCTTTGCAAGTTTCGGGCAATCCGGCTTTATGTGACCTTGTTTCCCACATTCGTAGAATGTGACTTCTTGATTCGATGTGGATGCATCCTTTTTCCTGAAATGTCTATTCTTTTTAGGAAAAGAGGAATTTTTATTATTATTAAAAAACTTACCAAGCTTCTTTACAAGAAGCATGAAATTTTCATCTTCGGAAGTCTCGTCGTCTTTGTCATCCTTTGTGTCAATTTTCAAGGCAATTCCTTTAGACTTCTTTTCTTGACTTTCGTGCTTCTCGAGTCTCCCAAGTTCCAATTCATACTCTTGAAGTTTGCCAAATAAGGATGCAGATGTCATCGTTGAGAGACTTTTCTTTTCCGAAATAGCGGTCACCTTTGGTTGCCATTCTCTTGTCAAGGATCTTAGGACTTTCAGGTTGAGATCATCATTGGTGAAGGTCTTTCCGATAGCAATCAAATGATTTGTTAGATGAACGAATATCTTTTGTAAGGCAACAATAGATTCACCGGGCTGCATACGGAACATCTCATATTCTTGACTTAAAGCGTTGAGTCTTGATCTTTTTACTTCAGCGGTTCCTTCGTGCGTTTCTACCAAGGTGTCCCAAATCTCTTTTATCGATATACACTGTGATACACGGAAGAACTCGTCCATACTGAGATCGTTTTGGAGTATGTTGATTTCTTTCTTCTCATCAAGAATCTTTTTCTTATCATTTTCATCATACGTGCTTTTCAACTTTGCGGTTCCAACGCCATTGACCATATTTACTGGATTGTGTGGTCCTTCTTCGATTGCTTCCTATATACCTTCTCCTTGGGCTTCAAGATGCGCCTTCATTCTGATTTTCGAGAAATCAAAATATTCTCCATAAAATAGTGGTGGTTTATTACTACTTCCACCATCTTTGAAAACCGGGTTGGTGCTAGCGGAAGCCATACTGAATCGTTAGGAACAAGTTACCTTAACTTGCTCTGATTCCAATTGTAAGTTCAGAGTATGCCTAAGAGGGGGGGGGGGTGAATTAGGCTTAGAAACTTTTTCCGGGTTTTCAAACCTCTTGAGTTTTTCTTCTTTAAGTTCTTGGTGATGAAAGCAGTAAAAGCAGAAAGAAAAATGAACACGAAGATTTATAGTGGTTCCCTTCATAATCCGAAGGTACTCCACTCCCTTTCCACATGAAAGAGAGTTTTCACTATAGTTTTAGAAAGTACAACCTATCACACCATCAACTGGTGAGGCCTACAATCTAACAACTAATCAACAACTAGTGTGCAAGAACAATCGTCTTGCAAACACTAACCCTTGTGTCCAACAATCCTGGATCACAAGTCACAATAGAAATAACTTTGTATTTTTGTAATTTTTGAAAGTGATACAATGATAATATCAATCTAATGATTGATCTTCTCCTTTTGATCAAAATCCACTCTTCAATATCAATATAAGTGTTCAAAAACTGGATATGAAATTGTATGAACAATATGAACACTTTTTGAAAATATTTGAAAATATTTAAAAAGTAGTGAATTTGATTCAATGAATATTTTGAAAATTATTGGAGGTGTTTTTTAATTTGAAATTTTCAGAATTTATATGAGCAAAACACCATTTCAAAAAGGTATTATTAAGTCTGAATCAAAACATTAAATGGTATACAATTCAGACACAATTTGAATTTTAACAGAAATAATTTTTCAAAATTCGTTCAGTGCTAATCGGTTAACCATATAGGTTAATCGGTTAACACTTGAACGTTGGCCCAGAGAATTCAAAAATTAAGGCCGTTAACCGATTAACCCATATGGTTAATCGGTTAACACTGTTAAAACTCAGAAAAATCCTTGAGTTAAAAAGTGTTATACCAATTCAAAAGATTTTAAAAACATGCAAATGCAATATGTTATCATGTTAAAATATTTGAACACTTGTATATCAATTAAAGGAGTGAAAATCGATATACCAAAGCTTGAGTCCAAATCTTGAAAGTTGTAGGATCATTTGCACATGATTCTTGAATTGCTTGACAATATTTCATATAAGATATGCTTCTGGTTTTATCTTCAGTGTATATACCCCCACAGGTATATAGTGCAAGCAGCTTCTCAGTGCATATACCCCCACGGGTATATAGTGTAAGTATCTTGATCAGTTTTGAAAGCTTTGACTTTTTGCTTGCAATCATGGTAAATAAAGTTCCTATGGCTTAGTAAAGTCTATCCAAAGAGTTTCAAGACCTCAGAATACCCGGAACATGAACAGACGGTCCGATAGTCATCGCTTGATCGTACGGTCGACCGAAAAGTCAACTCTTCAACCATAAGGAATTTGACCTCAAGATGTGAATCAAAAATGTTACTTATGTCATATTACACCTTCCCATAAAATTTCATGACCATTGGATCAAGGGTTAGGAAGTAATTGCAAAAGTCGGGAATTAGGGTTTTAAAAAGGGCAAGACCATAACTCCTCAACCACACATCCAATTGAGGTGGTTCAAAGCTCATTAGAAATATCTTAACAAGTCCTACAAAAGTCGCAAAGTGGTCCATGATCACAAAATGCATAGATTTGGAGATATGACAAAATTCATTTCAAGAAGGGAAATAACTTAGAAAATTTCTAAGTTATTTGGCCTTTTAAGTAGGTTTTTTCAGCAACTTGGAGGGATTTTTCAACCTAGTTCCATCTAGAATTTGGAAATCTCAAAAACATGAAAGTTATATAGCTACTTGAGGGATTTCTAAATTATGGTAGAACTCCTCAATAGCATTTGTGAGCAGAAAGTTATGATTCATGGAAGATAGGGCTGCCACACTTGAAATCACCACTTCAACATTTTCCAAAATTCAAAATTCACCAACTTGGGTGATGCAAAAACCAGAAGAAATGAAGAATTGGTAGGCTTGTGCAACTTGGAGCAAGTGGACATTAAAATAATCATTAAAAGCCATGAAAGAGAAACTTTTTCAAAGAGATTGGGCAGCTGCAGTCCCCTACCCTCCTAGCTTCACTTCAGTCATCTCATCTCTCCCATCTCACTTGATTTTTTCTCAGCATTTACCCATGGAACTGATGTGTAGAGCTTCCACAAAGATCTTGGCAAGATTCATTCAAAACTTCACAATCTCCCTCCAAAATATGGAAAAGCCAAGGCTGCCTTCACCCTCATTTTTCCTATAAATAGAGACCTCTCTCTATGTTACAAATCACACCAGAGCTACCAAGAATACCAGAAAACTCATATCTCTCTTCCTTTCTTCTTTACTTGTAAGTGAAGAAATTCACCAAAATCCATCATTTTGCATTTTTCATGCCATTTCTTGTTTCAAACACCAAAACACTTCAAAGACCACATACACACCCTTAAATGGCCATTTGAAACTGTTCCCATCATTACTTTCATAAAAAAAAAACTCACCAATCTAAAAGTCAACCTTCATACCTCCATATTTTGACTTTTATGCACTTTGGGAGCCAAGTCTCTACTTAAGGCCTTTCCTACCACCTCAACACTCCCAAAACCTCATATATATCATATTTCAACTGTCCAAAGTCTCAAAAACCAGCTGGGAAGTGCATAACTCAAACTCTCTTAAGGGTAGTTTATTGCTTCAAGAGGAAGAAAGCTCCAAATCTTTGTCAAAGAAGAAGGTCTCTGGGTTTCTTAGCTTTTTAGCTTGTTCAAGAAAGTCTACAAGAGGTATGTAATGCTCAACCTTTTCATTATTCATACATTGTCATGCTTTACAATTTTGAAATGCTTGTTGTGAAAATATAGTCATGCTGTCCCATTTTGGTTCTTTGTCAAGAACTTATGTTTTGTGGCTATGGTGTTGCTTTTGTTAAAGTATGTTATTCATGAATGATGTGTTGATGATATGTTGCTAATATTGAACTTTGATGTTGTGTACAACCTGTTTTGAGAACTTTATCTACAAGATTAGCCTTAAGGATCCAAACATGATAATTTTGTTGTGCTTGCCCTAGATCTGTTAGCCCTTGTTATTGGTGATATTTGGATAACTTGTTAGTTGTTTCATGATATTTCCGCTGCCCCTAGGTCATGTTTGAATCTAGTTTGGCTTGTTGTATTTGATGCATTTGCTTTACCATTACCATGAGTTTTGTGATGTAAGTCTGCAATGTTGTGTCTTAAGTGTTTAGACTGATTGGTTTGCACTTGTTTAATCTTGTTTGTCTTGATATCATTGGAAACTTGTTGAATGATTGAAAACATTGAGACTTAGCTATAGGGCCAGCTGTGAGGTTTGGTGTGTTTTTGCTGTCAAATGTTTGAACCAACATGTCATTTCTTGTTGTGAGCAGCTTGTGTTTGATCTTTATATGTGAGAACATCATTTGACATATTTAGAATTTGTGTGTGGTACTTGTATGATCAAATTGGCCTTGCCTTTTCAAAATAGCCTGTCACTTCCAAATCTGCATTTTCAAAACCTCATGATACCAACAACATACCATTTTTCTTTTCCAGCTTGTTTTTACTTGATCCATGTGCCTAGAATCTTTATTCTACATGATTTGAGTTTGTATATGATGTCTATTTGTCTCAACTGCCAATGTTGCATAGTTTGAGCTTGTTTTGCATTTCATGAGCATTAACATGTCAAAGTTCTGTCATCATTACAATGTGCCTGATTTCTAGGTTTTGATCTCCTCTATTTGCATATTTGTGGTGTGTACGTGTCATTGTTATGGCATGAATCTCTCTGTTTTGAAAAATGCCATGCTGTACCACTAGTATTGTTTCAAGACAGTTTTGCATATTTTAACCATCAACATGTCCAATTTCATTTCTGTTTTGTTTAGGCCTGAATTCTAGGTTTGATCTCATTCATCTTTATATTTGTCATGTGTGTGCATTGGTTGTTTGGTCTGTTGCCACTTGTTTTCTCATTTCATCCTCAATATACATTCTCAAGCCAAAATATGCCATCACCATACCAAATCTTGTCCTGTTTGTAATATGACTGTTTTTTGAGTTTGGACTCATTTATTTCCATATTTATGAGGTGTATGTGCTGTTCTCATGATATTAAACCATTCATTTCACATACCTCATTGTTTTGCTGCCAAAACTGTTTTGCATTTCCACAGCTGTAGCACACACACTTTACTTTGCTATTTGTGTTGTTTTGATGATTCTATGAGCATATGACCTCTAGATAGTATGTTTTGTATGTGTACATGAACCAAAAATCTTTGTGAATGCTATACCTTTCTGCTTGACAGCTTGCTTACCTTTGTGACATACTTGCAACTTGATAGTCAGTTTGTGTTGTGTGCATTTCATGACCAATCTTAAGTGTTAGAATCATTCATTGATGCATTTGAAAATTGTGTATGGTGTTTGTTTTGTCTTAATCTTGTCCAATCATGTTATGCCTTCAATTATGCATCTTTATGTGTTAGTGAACAGCTGGTATATGACTTTCATTTCTATCTTGTTTATGGCCAATCTTGAGGTGTAGAAACACTTTATAGTATGTTTTGAGTTTGTGTGTGAAGCCTGTTCAAACTGATTGTACTTATTGCATGACTTTGGTTTTCAAATTGCATTCTCTCATTTTCACTTGACATGACATGACAATTCTGTGTTGGTGCATATGTTTAGGTATTGGATTGTTATCCTCATGTTCCTCTTTACGTTTTATTTGGTTTGTTTGAGATGCCTTAAATTTTCTTGTTCTGTTTTGATTCAAATGTGTGTTTCCTTCATGTTTGCCCTTTTATTAAAATCCTAGGCGACAGCAGGGCCCTTTGGTTTTGGCCTGCTGTTTGGCTGCTATTGCTGGCCAACCCTTGATCCTCCCATTTCCATTTGATTTAGCCACATGTATGCATTATATAACTGTTTGTCTGTGTTATTTTTGTAACAGTTTGGTTTTTAATTTGAGGTCATGTTTTGTTGTTGTTTGAACACAAGTTCACTTTTTCACAAGTTCACTCAAGTTTCCAATATGCTGTCATTACTGCATTTTACTTCCTTCTTCTGCCTGAGCATTTGTGTTTGGTTTTGTAAGCTTTGAGAGCATCATATGACATGCTTAGAACTGTTAGGCCATGTATGTATGAACTGTATAATTCCCATCTGCATCCTTGATAGCTTGCTGCCTTTTTCATGCTATTGTTTGCAATTCATGTGCCACTTTTAATTCTATTGATTTGTAGCTGAGCCCTAAGTGTATAATACATCTGTTATCACATTTGTGACTTGTGTGCAATGTCTATTTGATATGTATGAACTCAGAACTGGCGTGGTTTTCCAAAATGCATCTCAAAATGCCAATATGCATATGCTATCGTGTTTCAATTTGTGGACATCATTTCAAAATTTGGTTGTGACCATCATAATCCTCATCAAAAAAAAAAATCATGTTTGACTAAAATTTCTTGGAAAAAGATTGAGTTTGGATTCTTCGCGCATTTGGTTTGGTTGGTTTGTTTTTGGCCCAGACTTTTCATCATAGATAGGTTTATCTATTTATGGGGGTGGCTTAATACTTGGATGTATAGCCACCTCAGTGGTAGACACTTGCGCGCCTTATACCCTTTGCCATGCCTGACCTGAGTTCGATCCTTGGTGATCAACTCTTTTGGCTTTTTTATTTTTCAATTGACATGTTTATCATTTTCTTCTTTCTTGCCATTCCATTCACACGCGCTTGTAAGTGGCTGAGTTGGTTTGTGTTGTGTTTGTGAACACAAGGGCGTGGGTTCAATCCCTTCCCATGCCACTTCTTTTTATTTGCTTGTTTCTTGTTTATTTTATTTTCATAAAATCATTGAAACTTCAAAATATCATAACTTTCTCATGCCTTATCTTTTTTAATCCGTTCTTTTTGTAACTTGCTCATTGTAATGTTTGTTTTTATTTAATGGATTAAAATTTCAAATTGCTTGTTTTTTACAATGCCTTTTTGCCTACTTGTTAACTGCTTCATTCTTAGGTCATTACCTTACATCTTGATTGATTTTCTTTCATACCATGCTTAATCTTATCTTGTCAGATTTATTTGTATGTGTTTCCTATGTGTTGGTTAACATGTTAGGTTTGCCTTCCTTTGGTTGTCACCATAAATTTGTTGTTCTCTTCCTAAATATTGAATTTAAGTTGTTGTAACATATCTTACATTCTTTACGTATTTGATTGTCATCAATGCTTAAGTGTTGTTTCATTTGAATTTATAACATGATCATTTTAAGTTGTGACTTATTTATATGATTGTTGTTTTCATATTTGTTAATATGTCTCTTGGGGTTGTCACTTTCATCTTTGTTAAGATATTTGATTCTTAGTTGAAACCATTTGTATCCATTTAATCCTTGCCTATTGTGATATGCATGCTTGTTTGGTTGTAACCATATCCCTTATATTCTTCATGCTTAATTGTTTATTGCTTTGTTAAGTATTTCTTCCCTAAGTGATGTAGCTCTTTAGTTCTCATCCAAGTTGCCTCTCCCTCTCCTTCCAAAGGAAAGTCTCTCTATTGACCCTTGGGTCATAGATAGCTCATTAACTCGTAGGTATGGATAGAACCTTCTCCCCTTTTGGTCTGGATAGAACCAATAGGATTTACATCATAGGTCTGGATATAACCTTTTCCCTTTTTGGTCTGGATAGAACCAATAGGATTTAAATCATAGGTCTGGATAGAACCTTCCTCCCCTTTTGGTCTGGATAGAACCAATAGGATTTACATCATAGGTCTGGATAGAACCTTTTCCCCTTTTAGTCTGGATAGAACCAATATGATTTAAATCATAGGTATGGATAGAACCTTTCACCCCTTTTGGTCTGGATAGAACCAATAGGATAACCTCATAGGTCTGGATAGAACTTTCCCCCTATTTGGTCTGGATAGAACCAATAGGATAACTCATAGGTCTTGATAGAACCTTCTCTCCCTTTTGGTCTGGATAGAACCAATAGGATATAACCTCATAGGTCTGGATATAACCTTTCTCCCCTATTAGGTCTGGATAGAACCAATAAGACTTAAACTCATAGGTCTGGATAGAACCTTCTCCCCTTTTTGGTCTGGATAGAACGAATGGGATTTAACTCATTAGGCCTGGATAGAGCCTTCTCCCTCTTTTTGGTCTGGAAAGAACCAATAGATCCTTATTCTGTAGTTCGTGCCCAAACTACGACCGCTCGGATTTCTCATTTGACAATGAGAATACGTAGGCACAAGATGCGATATCTTGACGAGCAACCTTCCCCCTTTCTCCCACTTTTTGGTCTGGATAGAACCAATTGGTCTTAGAACGTAGAACTTTAGGATAGAGTTTGGTTAACTCTACGTAAGAATCATGGAAATGATTACTTACTTCCCTTTCTTGAGAGTTCAACATAGATCTAGAGAGTTTCGTGAAACTCTACACAAGCATGGATATGTTTGTTCCCCTTTGAACCTTGATCATAATCAAGTGTTCTTCATCCCTTGTAAGGTGAACTACGATTACTCTGATTCTATCCTGGTAAGGATACGTAGGCAGAGGATGCGATGTCTTTGCGAGCAAGCTTAGAAACTATCCTTAGGTCTTAACCTTCACCTTTTACCCAATCCCAACCCTTAGCAAACATTTACCAAACTTAGCATGCAAAGAAACAAAAGGTTCCTGTAGAGTACTACAAATGTTTAGGATGTGAAATACCTACCCTATGCATAACCAACCCCCCGATCCCCGAATCTCTTAGCGTTGTTGTTAAATCGCGAAAAGGGTTTTTCTTTCTTTAGACCTTTCCTTTGGATAAATTAAAGTCCGGCTGTGAATTTAAGAATTAAGATTCAAGTTAATCAATAGCTTGGTATCACGATTCTCAGCGCAACAGAAATGGCGACTTCACTGGGGATATTTCTTAACTTGAGGGTTTAGCCTATTTTGTTTAATTGCATGCTATATTTGTGAATATTTGCTTAACATGTATATTTGTCAATATATTTGTTTGTATGTTGGGTATTGGGTGCTTTGAGTGGTGAGACGGTCCTACACCCGAACTTGAGTGCAATTATGATAGGATGGTAGTATATTCAAGAAGGCTTATAGGGAGTTGATTCCCGACCAAGCTAACTTGAGAAACCACCGCTCAGTGTAGGCCCTCTTGAGAGTTTAGTATTGTTGATCGAGTATTCGTGAAAACAATGCTACTTTCGACGAAGGAGCCCATGACACTGTGAACTTTTAGAATACATTCTACCCTACTTTGGCCTTATTAGGACGTAGTGCGATGGCTATAAGGAAGTATTTCTGAAGTAGTTGATACGCGATACTACACTCGGGCGAGACTCTCTGGAGAATATTATTGATTACCGAGTGATTTGGGAAATTGATAATATCCGAAAGATGGGTTGTTGACCCTGGGAACTTTGTTAAGAACCCGTTCGACAGGTACAAATTAACCCATAGTAAAAATCCTTGGGGATGGGTAGACCTTTGACTCCTTGCTTTGATCTTGGGCCTAGGAGGTCTTTGTGTATGCATTGTATTTGTGAATACTTGCCATCATGTTATGTGTGCATCATCCCATCATATCACCAAAAGCATATCATGTCGCAACTAGTTTTGTAAAACTCAGTCGATCTCTGGTATTTTTAAAAGTTGTAACTTTTCCAACGATTGATGAAATAAGGGTTTTGACCTAGTCAATCTTCTGAGTTTTGTAAAACTAGTTTGCTTTTGCATTGCATTTGCATTTCTCAGCCTTGCGTCTCTTTTGATCAGAGATAGAGAAGGGATACCTAGCACATATCCAGGACAAATGGCAACAATGGAGGGACTTTTGACAGCTCAGGAAATGCTGAAAGAGGACATCAGAATTCTCAAGTGTCAGATGAATTGGGTTCTAGAGACATTGCAGAACATGATGAAAAAGGAAGGTCACCTTGACCATGTGACGTCCAGAGAAACTAGGGATGCATTATCTCCGATGATTCCTCCAACTCAAGGACATTCTCGGTATCAACCACTAGATAACCGTCAATCGCGTCAGCACGCCCTACAAAAACCAAGGAAACCAGAAAGTCTGTTTCCAATGTCACACAATCAGATATTGCCAGACTTGATCCAAGGCGAATTGATAATACCAAAGGAGCTGAAACCAATAATTCCTCCTTACCCTCTGAATTGTGGTACCAACGCTAAATGGGACTATCATACTGGGGCACTAGGGCGTTCAACTGAAGTCTCTCACCAGTAAGTGTTTGTTCCTCCTCAAGGTTCTCAAAGCCGGAGATTGAACAAGGAGAATCATGTCAGGAAAAGTAAGACTTGCGGTAGACCAACTGCAGTACCTTTAAGAAAACTTTACCCGCTACTGATTCAGAACTCACTAGTGACTCCACGATTATCCAATCCTGTGCCAGGACCATGGCATAATGCGAACCTGAACTGTGAATTTCACAAAGGAGCTGAAGGACATAACTTAGATGCATGTATAAGATTGGGTTATTTTGTATAAGAGCTAATCATTGACAAACACTTGATCCTCGAGGAAGACCACCCAGAAGTAGAATGTGGATATCATACTGGGACAACAGGGCACCTAGTGGAAGAGTGTGAAGGTTTTAAACTGAGACTACAAGAGTTGCTGAAACCTCAGGAGGATAAATCAAATGACAATGTTGCGATTCCTAAATCCAAAGGAAAAGGACCCGTGAGACCCCTCATAATTCTATATCACAAGGAGAAAGTGGTGGTTGAAGGTGTTCCCCCACATGGGCCTAAAATTTGAAATTTGTTTTGTCAATTTTAATTCCCTAAGACTGGCAGCTGTAGACTGTTTCAGCATTTTGTTGTGTTTTCTTTGCATTTGAATTGCTTGTAAGCTGTTGTTCATTTTGAATTGGCAAGATTTATGAAATGTTTGTGCATCTTTTGATTAAGTCCATTCGTTTCACTCTTTCTTTTTCCTGTCATTGTTATGAAAAACAAAAATTACAAAAATTTCTTTTCTTTACTAAACTGTTGTTTAAAATAAAGATTGGGGAGGATGGTGAAAATTATATCCATAACTGCTGTTGATATGCTTTCAATTTAACTTTGCCGATGATGTAAGGCATTATTTCAATCCCTAAACACTGGAGAAATAAGGAAGATAATCCCTCGTTAACCCCTTCGAGCCTAGAAGTAGGAGTTTTCTTTCTTTACTAAAACAAAAACCTTAAATTTCAAACCTGAGGCGGGTAGTTCTCAGTTAACTCGGATATATGCATACAAGACACTTTAAAAGTGGTGCATTCAGGTTTTCCTTCGCACACAACAAAACAAGTGTCGAAGTTCAGAAGATGATGATGGTACGTCGTAGCCATTAAATTAGGTAGTCACCTCCTTTCTCAAGAAAAAAAGGAAAAGTGAAAAAAGAAAAAGCCCGCTAAGTCGAAACCTATGAAGAAGACTTAGGCAAAAATGGGGAATCCCGTTGACTGTATATTCAAACTAAACAGTTCAGACAAAAGTCAGGGATAACAAAAGAGAGGAATTCTGTAAGAGTTATCACTCTTAAAAATCCTCAAATAGCAAAAGCTATTAAATACTACAAGGGAGTCGTGACTACCTTAGGTTTGTAAGCCACCAACTATCATCAGTCCAATTCTTAAGCCTGTAAGAACCTGAATGTATAGTTTGAGTTAACTGAGCGTAGGATTGGAGTTCATCATGGAGAATGGATGAGACAAATAACTTTGAGCCTTTATCCTTTGTTTCATGAACCGTGAACCAGACCACGTTACAACCCTTAAAAGACCTAATTGAGGTAAGGTTATTTTGAAAGCATATTACATCAAGGTTGGATAACCTGACTCCCAATGATCTTTGATGTTTGTGTGTGTTAATCACTTTATCCATCATTCGTAAATGATTGGATCGCTTTCACTTTGATCATTTGATCACTCCGCCGTGTGTGTTTCATCAAAGAATTGTTTTCAAAAGTTTGCATTAAAATTGCCAACTTTTAATGAACAACATTTTTTGCTAGACAATCCAATATCAAAGGAATCCCAACAAAAGCTGCTAGCTAGGGAGTTTGATTTGATAAAGGAAACTCAGCCTGGGGCAACCAAGTTGAAGGGTTTGTTAATCATTTGTTACAATGTTCAGCTAATCAGAGCCGACCAGGTCAAGATCAGATGAAGCTCTCAATGAACAGTTTAGTTTGGGGCAAATCTTTTGCAGTTACCAGCTAGCAGGGGCAAGTTTGTTCCCTAGTCGTTACTTCCACAGTCTGAAGACTTTGTTGTACAAATACCGTTAAACTGGGGCAATCACGTCGAGATTTTTAAATCTCTCTCTATAAGAGTTTGAAGACATTGAAGCATATTTATGTTAGGTCTCTTGATGGTTTCTTCCCACTGACCACGTAATCTGGGGCATAAAGAGTTTAAAGACTGTTTGTCACAAGAGTCGTTGCTCACTAAAGAGGATTTTTATACTATCATTAGGGCAGAAAGATTTTGGTCTCATGATACCCTTTGTCAGCTCTCCGATTAAGTTGTTACTTCGGTTGATCTGGGAATCTCTCGATATGGTTTTTATCCAACAAAGAATTCAAACTCATGATGGCAATCCAAGTGAAGTCATGATGTTTTGGCCTAAGAAGATTACTCTCTCCAAAAGAAGGTGGTAACCTTGAAGTGGATTTGTTGTTCTTCATGATCATCCCTTTGATGTCCAATCTTGGTGAAGTTGGTTAGGTCTCTGTGTCGAGATGTTTATTTCATCTTCAGTTTTGTCTTGTCTGTTTTGTCAGCATAAACATAAGCATGGCATAAATCATATGCATAATATCTGTGCATTTTTGCTATCTCTGGTTGTTACCTGTTCCTGTTTTACTTTGGTTCCCTCCTCAGTGATTGGGTGTGTTGTCTCTCTCTAATAGAGTTGTCAGCCTTTAAGCATAAAATGTCCATCCTTTATCAATTCCTCACAGAGTTTAATCCTCGTGGATGATGGTTGCTTCAGTTATCTTTTTCCATGACTGGATAAGGTAAGTCAACATTCGAGTTCATTTCTCAATGGTTGGAGTCTTGTTTGACAGTTTATTTCTGGCTATATTCTAGATTGAACTTTGGTCCCTGTCGGTCGCTGAACCTACTTGGATTTGCATTTATTTGCACTATCTATGAAGAAGGATATTTTTGTATCATCTTCAACGATAAATGGCAGTCTCTTCAAAGAAGTTTAATCGTCTTCAGCGGTAAGTGACAATGTCTTAGGAGAAGCTTAACCTTCATCAACGATAAATGGCAGTCTCTTTGGAGAAGTTTAATCGTCTTCAGCGGTGAGTGGCAATCTCTTGGGAGAAGCTTAACCTTCATCAACGATAAATGGCAGTCTCTTCGGAGAAGTTTAATCGTCTTCAGTGGTGAGTGGCAATCTCTTTGGAGAAGCTTAACCTTCATCAACGATAAATGGAAGTCTCTTTGGATAAGTTTAATCGTCTTCAGTGGTGAATGGCAATCTCTTTGGAGAAGCTTAACCTTCATCAACAATAAATAACAGTCTCTTCGGAGAAGTTTAATCGTCTTCAGCGGTGAGTGGCAATCTCTTTGGAGAAGCTTAACCTTAATCAATGATAAATGGCAGTCTCTTCGGAGAAGTTTAATCGTCTTCAGCGGTGAGTGGCAATCTCTTGGGAGAAGCTTAACCTTCATCAACGATAAATGGCAGTCTCTTCGGAGAAGTTTAATCGTCTTCAGCGGTGAGTGGCAATCTCTTGGGAGAAGCTTAAACTTCATCAGCGATAAATGGGAGTCTCTTCGGAGAAGTTTAATCGTCTTCAGCGGTAAGTGGCAATCTCTTGGGAGAAGCTTAACCTTCATCAACAATAAATGGCAGTCTCTTCGGAGAAGTTTAATCGTCTTCAGTGGTAAGTGGAAATCTCTTGGGAGAAGCTTAACCTTCATCAACGATAAATGGCAGTCTCTTCGGAGAAGTTTAATCGTCTTCAGCGGTGAGTGGAAATATCTTGGGAGAAGCTTAACCTTCATCAACGATAAATGGCAGTCTCTTCGAAGAAGTTTAATCGTCTTCAGCGGTGAGTGGCAATCTCTTGGGAGAAGCTTAACCTTCATCAACGATAAATGGCAGTCTCTTCGGAGAAGTTTAATCGTCTTCAGCGGTGAGTGGCAATCTCTTGGGAGAAGCTTAACCTTCATCAACGATAAATGGCAGTCTCTTCGGATAAGTTTAATCGTCTTCAGCGGTGAGTGGCAATCTCTTGGGAGAAGCTTAACCTTCATTAATGATAAATGGCAGTCTCTTCGGAGAAGTTTAATCGTCTTCAGCGGTGAGTGGCAATCTCTTGGGAGAAGCTTAACCTTCATCAACGATAAATGGCAGTCTCTTCGGAGAAGTTTAATCGTCTTCAGTGGTGAGTGGCAATCTCTTGGGAGAAGCTTAACCTTCATCAACGATAAATGGCAGTCTCTTCGGAGAAGTTTAATCATCTTCAGCGGTGAGTGGCAATCTCTTGAGAGAAGCTTATCATTCTTCAGCGATAAATGGTAGTCTCATTTGAGAAGTTTATCTTAAGGACGTCGACGCACGATTGTAACCAGCATTGTTTGAAAATCTAGTGGATACTGGTATAAGTAATTTGGTGGTGACCAATCATATTTCAAGTAAGGCCCGTTGGTAATTGACATTATGAAAATCCATGGACAACAAATACTGACAATTTGGTTGTGTATCATTCCAAATTAAGGCACGATGGTTTCCATCTCAAGCTCAGGTTGTGTACCTTTGGAGATGTATTGTTTGATTCTAAGCACAGTTTTCGTACCTTTGGAAGAGAGTTTATTTCTATTCCAAGCACAGGTTGTGTACCTTTGGAGATAGATGTTTGTTGCCATCCCAAGCTCAGGTTTCGTACCTTTGGAGATGTATTGTTTGATTCCAAGCACAGGTTTCGTACCTTTGGAGATAGATGTTTGTTGTCATCCCAAGCCCAGGTTTCGTACCTTTGGAGATGTATTGTTTGATTCCAAGCACAGGTTTTGTACCTTTGGAAGATGTTTGTTGCCATCCCGAGCATAGGTTGTGTACCTTTGGAAATGTATACTTTGAATCCCGAGTTCAGAAATCCCCAAAGGCTAAAGTGGTTGCATTTGCATGAAGTGTTCTATATCCTAAAGTTTTGAGGGTATTAGTTTTTGATCCTAAGGTTTTGAGGGTCTTCGTCTGATCCTAATGTGTTGAGGTGGTGTCTCTTCTATATCCTAATGTATTGAGGATGTTCAGCTTTCGTTTCTAATGTTTTGAGAGCCTGGGAACAATCCTAACATATTGAGGGTTGTGTCTCTGTTGTATCCTAACGCTTTGAGGATATTAGCTTTTGTTCCTAAAGTATTGAGGGATATACTTATGCTTCCTGTTTGCAGACCTGGTTGTTACCAAACCCTTTGAAAATCCAGTATTTATTGGTATTACCCAAATCCAATGGTTATTGGTCTCCTTGGACTCAGTCGTTACCCAGTTAAATCTAGTGGTTACTAGCATTATCCAGAATCAATTGTTATTGGTATACCCCGATTTGGTCATCACCAGTCCCCTCTAAGTCCAGTAGTTACTGGAATTGCTTGAAAACTAATCGTTATTAGTCGGTTGATACCAATTTCCCCCAGCCAAAATCCTGTGTTTTATCAATATTGTTTGGAATTCCCAATTATAATTGGAACCCTTTGATTTGGTCGTCACCATATCCCCAGGAAGTCTAGTGGTATTTAGCACTTTTTGGAAACCGTTGTTGATTTGGTCGTCACCATCCTCCCCAGTAAGTCTAATGGAAACTAACACCATTTGAAACGGTTTGTTGTTCTGGTCGTCACCGGTTCCCCCATTGAAGCTTTTTCTTTCTCAGTCGAGTCTCGGAGAACTAGTGGATACTAGCTTCCCCGACGCGTCCGGTCTTGTTTCTAACCTTTTCCTGAAGATCCCGTTTGAACTCTTCGCTGTAGGAAATTTCTCATCTGGTTATCCCCAATGAGATTCGTGTCTTCGTTTCGTCCTTTCCCCGATGAAGTGTTGCTTCCCCACTGGAATTGTTCCCCAGCGAAGTTTTCCCCAGTGGGTTTCTTCCCTAGTGAAGTTTGCGCTTCTTTTCTTTCGTTTCCCCAGTGAAGAATTGTATTCTTCCCCGGTGGGCTTCCTCATCTGGTTATCCCCAGTGAGATCTATATCTCCTTTCCCCAGTGAAGATGTGTCTTCCCTGGTGGAATTTGTGTCCCCTGTGTGAAAGATTCCCTTGAATAGCATCGTTATCCATGTTTGAACTATCTTGCTTAATTTTCCCTGGATCTTTCCCTAGTGTGTTGGGTCCCCCGTGAGTAGTTACTTGTGGTATTGCCGTTCTTTTATATTTGCTCGTGTGTCTGCATCCGTCTTGCATTCAAGATTCATAAAGCACCATTTAGAAAATCATTACATTTCAGCATTTGTCCTTTTGCATACCATCGGATCTAAAGGACAAAATTTCTGGTTTGCTATATTTAAATACCTTTCACTACGATTCTATGAGGATTGTCATCTCTCATTGCCATCTAGTGAAGATATTTAAATAGGGGCATCTGTTGCACCCTAAATTTTGACCCCTTAGATCCTCATCATCATTGTAGGATCATATTCATTTGATTAACTAACCTTAACCTATTTCAAGTTTATTTTTGTCAAGATGCAAATGAATCAGGGTTCCGTACCGGCAAAAATCGAGGCTTCGGTGGTTTGATCAATCAATGTATTAGATTTATTAAACTATAAACAAGATCAAGAATGCTACTTTGGATCAAGTATGAATCCAATTTGAGGTTGTCACCCAAGAATTGAGAACAGTGCAGTTCAAGATACCCGATTAGGGTTTTCGATCAGGAAAAGTCAACTGTAGTTTGACTTTTGATTTAAAAAGTGTTCCAATGGTGGGATCATGGTAAATAAAGTTCCTATGGCTTAGTAAAGTCTATCCAAAGAGTTTCAAGACCTCAGA
The DNA here is from genome assembly GCA_963859935.3 of Lathyrus sativus. NCBI lineage: Eukaryota > Viridiplantae > Streptophyta > Magnoliopsida > Fabales > Fabaceae > Lathyrus > Lathyrus sativus. The sequence continues at coordinate 14,534,249 of OZ012739.1, read as the reverse complement.
ATACCCGGAACATGAACAGACGGTCTGATAGTCATCGATTGATCGTACAATCGACTGAAAAGTCAACTCTTCAACCATAAGGAATGTGACCTCAAGATGTGAATAAAAAATGTTCCTTATGTCATATTACACCTTCCCATAAAATTTCATGACCATTGGATCAAGGGTTAGGAAGTAATTGCAAAAGTCGGGAATTAGGGTTTTGAAAGGGGCAAGACCATAACTCCTCAACCACACATCCAATTGAGGTGGTTTAAAGCTCATTGGAAAGCTCTTGACAAGTCCTACAAAAGTACCAAAGTGGTGAATGATCAAAAAATGCATAGATTTGGAGATATGACAAAATTCATTTCAAGAAGGGAAATAACTTAGAAAATTTCTAAGTTATTTGGCCTTTTAAGTAGGTTTTTTCAGCAACTTGGAGGGGTTTTTCAACCAGGTCCATCTAGAATTTGTAAATCTCAAAAAATGGATTTTATAGAGCTACTTGAGGGATTTCTAAATTGTGGTAGAACTCCTCAATAGCATTTGTGAGCAGAAAGTTATGGATCATGGAAGATAGGGCTGCCACACTTGAAATCACCACTTCAACATTTTCCAAAATTCAAAATTCACCAACTTGGGTTACCCTCAACCATTGAATCTTGTTCTATTCTGATATTATGAAGCTTGGATGATGCAAAAACCAGAAGAAATGAAGAATTGGTAGGCTTGTGCAACTTGGAGCAAGTGGACATTAAAATAATCATTAAAAGCCATGAAAGAGAAACTTTTTCAAAGAGATTGGGCAGTTGCAGTCCCCTACCCTCCTAGCTTCACTTTAGTCATCTCATCTCTCCAATCTCACTTGATTTTTGCTCAGCATTTGCCCATGGAACTGATGTGTAGAGCTGCCACAAAGATCTTGGCAAGATTCATTCAAAACTTCACAATCTCCCTCCAAAATGTGGAAAAGCTAAGGCTGCCCTCACCCTCATTTTTCCTATAAATAGAGACCTCTCTCTATGTTACAAATCACACCAGAGCTACCAAGAATACCAGAAAACTCATAGCTCTCTTCCTTCCTTTTTTACTTGTAAGTGAAGAAATTCACCAAAATCCATCATTTTGCATTTTTCATGCCATTTCTTGTTCCAAATACCAAAACACTTCAAAGACCACATACACACCCTTAAAATATTTGAAACTGTTCACATCATTACTTTCATCAAAAAATTCACCAATCTAAAAGTCAACCTTCATACCTCCATATTTTGAATTTTATGCACTTTGGGAGCCAAGTCTCTACTTAAGGCCTTTCCTACCACCTCAACACTCCAAACACCTCATATATATCATATTTCAACTGTCCAAAGTCTCAAAAACCAGGTGGGAAGTGCATAACTCAAACTGTCTTAAGGGTGGTTTATTGCTTCAAGAGGAAGAAAGCTCCAAATCTTTGTAAAAGAAGAAGGTCTCTGGGTTTCTTAGCTTTTTAGCTTGTTCAAGAAAGTCTACAAGAGGTATGTAATGCTCAACCTTTTCATTATTCATACATTGTCATGTTTTACAATTTTGAAATGCTTGTTGTGAAAATATAGTCATGTTGTCCCATTTTGGTTCTTTGTCAAGAACTTATGTTTTGTGGCTATGGTGTTGCTTTTGTTAAAGTATGTTATTCATGAATGATGTGTTGATGATATGTTGCTAATATTGAACTTTGATGTTGTGTACAACCTTTTTTGAGAACTTTATCTACAAGATTAGCCTTAAGGATCCAAACATGATAATTTTGTTGTGCTTGCCCTTGATCTGTCAGCCCTTGTTATTGATCTTACTCAGAGAAGTGATACAATTTAGTAGTAGCAACCTTGACATACTCACTGTTTCATAATGAGTTGTTGGCCTAAGCGGATGCTATAAAAATTGGTACTGTTAGTTACAGTGGTTAAGTGTCGGGTTTTTGTTATCGTCTCCACAAGGAATATGAGATATTGTCGCAGTTCGACAGTTATCGAGTTCTTAACTTTTTAGTAACAAAAAGGGACTTGGTTTTTAGTAACGGTATCTTTGCATAAAAGTAATGAATTACAGTAAAAGGTTGATTTTACGATTTAATGAAGATTGTCAAAGTTAGGGTTCGGTAATCACTTTGCTTGTATATTTCCGATCAACAATAAGCATAAACTTCGTTGGATGATAAACACATTCACAACATCCTCCCAATGTGATTATTTCTAACTCACATTGTGATTTTCCCATTTTGATCCATCGTTGATTTCTCACACAATCTATCAAAATGACAACATTTAGGTTTAACATTTTTTATGAACAACCACATTTGAAACTATCTCTAGCTTAAGAAAATAGAAGGATGAAAACCTAGGTCAAGAGTTGGAAAATATATTTCGATCATAAACCAACACAAAGAGTTAAAGATAAAGCAAGGTTTTCACCATATATTCATCATCCAAGAGTCTACAAATGAATATCATCCATATACTTACAAAGCTTAATGATCACCTACATCTAACCTTGACAAAATGAAGAACTTAGCTACTCATTTTCATGGTAGCTTGCAAAAGAAGTTTTGGAAGAGGGTTGATGAACATCCGAGTCGAAGAATCCAACTTGGATGAGAATCCACCTTCTTTTTGTAGATTAACGTTTGGAAATGAAGAAAATAAGATATAGAGTGTTTCTAGGTCACCAAAAATCTCTTGCAGCAAAACTAGTGAATAATAATATATATTGTTAAAAAAGTACAAAGGGCTATATATATAGAAAAAGTTGTTGTCCTGTCACGCTCGCGTCCTCATTCTCCTAGCGAGCTAACAGCGAACGTTCGCTACAGCTTCGCTTAGCGAACATGCTAGTGAGGGTTGAGGAAAAGATTCTGGAATGCTTCGCTACTTGCTTGATAAGTGCTCGCCTAGCGAGTTCTTCGCCACCTGCCTCGCTCCAGCGAGTAATGCCATTTTGCTTCTGCCCAAGTCTGAGAGTGTTCGCTAGCAGCTCGCTATGGGCTCGCATAGCGAACAACTTGCTGCAACACTCGCCAGATGCTCGCCTAGAGAACATGCTTTTGCTCTTGATCTTTCTTGATTCCTTTGTCAACTTTCTTGTGTCTTCAAATTTTGCTCATTCATGCTCAAATACTGTACAATAACACATAAATTAAAAGGAACAAGAGCATTTCACAACATATCGCATATTAACAAAAGCAAGGCGGCTTTGAACCAAAATTGGACAAAAAGGAGCGGAAGATGCCCACATTTGATATCTCAAATAAGCACAATTGGGCATCTGACAACTCTCCCCAACTAGAATCTTGCTTGCCCTCAAGCAAAGTATGCCTCTCTCAGAACAAGAGGATTTGCTTAAAGAAAAAGGTTTTTCCGAAATTGGATCAAATGGCTCAAACACAAACAACTCAACTAGATACAAGTCTCCAATGGTTAGAACAACACAATACACAAAAACTAAAATCTTAAAGCAATGCAAAACATGTATCAATCAACAACCATGATATCCTGAATGAATCATCCTATCACTCCTCTTCGAATAAGGATTGAAGAGATCACGCGTTTACAACCGCGGGTGCAATCTCACTCTCCAACAAACAATGCCAAACTCAATTCAATTCATACAATGTCTGACAATTATAAATGAAAATGCGGAAGCACGAAGATCACTAAGGTCTTTTCCGATTGTAGCTTGGTTAGGTTAACAAACAAGGGACATATCTAAAGCCATTGAAAATGAAGTTGCCGACGCAAAAGAGACATTCACTGTACAATTATTCACACATCTCAACTTCATTTAACTTATTTCTCATTTGAAACCTTCACAACTCTTATTTCACAACTTCAAATTTTTTTTTCAATATTTTTCTTCCAAGCAAGCATTCATTTTCATTCTTTTCTTTTGATCAAATTTTTTTTCTTCACACCGTATTTACAAAACAAGTGTTTCTCTCTCTTTTTTTTAATGCTTGCTTGGTTTTTCAAGAGTTGTGACAAACTACCAACTTACAATTTCGTTCTCCCCAACTTTTCTTCTACTTCCTTCTTTAATGAATGCTCTTTACTTTTGACGGCAAAAGAACAATAATAAAATTTTTTCAGGTTTTCAAGAAAAAAGATTTTTGAAATCTCGCTTTGTTTCAAGCTGAGATTCAACAGTTTAAGCTCAAAGGGGTTAATAAATACTCTCTGCTCACGGGTAGTTTGCATTTTGGAACTGGTTATGCTCGAAAGAAACAAATGTCTTGATCATTTCTAATTGTTTCCACAAGTTCACAATAATAAAAAACAAAGCATGAATTAAAAGAATCAACACAGTTCATTAGAATCCAGCATTTATTTGTGCAATGGAGGTTTCCTCACAATTTGTGGTCTTAAGTCCTAAGTGAATCATTCATTCAATCAAGTTGCAAAAAGAATAATATTCAATTACAACAAGAATAAAGTTCTTCATGCATTCTAAAGTTCTAACCGAAGGTAACCATGTACCTAAACCGTATTCGCTTGTTTATTTTATCATTGCAATCCAAGCTCGGATGCACCTTCATTGGATACTTCTTTCAGAGAGTAACCAATCTATAAGGTTTTGACACTCAGCAACCACAAAAATCATTAAACATAATAATTTAAAATAAACACAATAATTTAAACAAAGCATTAACCAATAAACTAAAAATAGTGTGCGTGGGGGATTGAACACCCCAAAAGTACAACCACAATAATGAAATCAAACAGAAATATCCGAAAATAAAACAAAATACAATACTAAAACTGAAAAGAAAACAACTCAGTCCTCTTCGGACTCAGACTCCTCCTCCTCAGAACCGTCATCATCATAATCTTCCTCTCCTTCAACATCATCAGACTCATCATCATCGTCAGCATCATCATCATTAGCAGGACCACCAGCACCCGCCCCCTCTCCAAAAACAGGCCTGTCCACAGGCCAGTTTGCGTGCTGCAAAAACTGCTCACGCGTTATCATAGGACGCTCAATGGAGGGGTCTCGGATCTGAAGCTGCAAGACCTGCATAGAATCATGGATATCCATCATAGCCCGCTGCGATGCCGCCATCCAATCCCAATTATAGTTGCACACTGCTTGCTGAAAAGGGTCAAACCCTTGAGAAGAAGCACCGAAACCATCAGCAGTTCTGGTACTAGCAGCTGCACCACCCCTGTAGTTCCTAGATCTACAGTACTTGTCCACATATTTATCATCAATGGGGCCCGGGATCTTCACCAAACTGTGGGAAAGAATCTTCATCCGCGACTGAGTGCATAAGGCCATAATGAGGTAGGGAAGAGCAAGGGGGCAGTTAACTCGCGACCCCGACTTAAGACCACTCTCAACAATGAACTTCATCTCATTGGTAATAATCCTAGCCACATCAATTTGGACGTTGGTGAGAATGCTATGGACAAGGTGTGCCACTGGGATCAGCACGGTAGATGTGTCGGATTTTGGCATGATGTTTGTAAGGACCAGAAGTAAAATCAATTGAGCTAAAGGAATCATGTCCTCCCTATGATATCTCATAGGGTGTCCAGAGTGGTTTAGCTCAACTGATTTACCCTCTATCAACAGGGCAGCTGAAATGGTATCTGTGTCTCTATGCAACCTCAGGTCTCGTGTATATCTGTCCAATTCATTGGCTCCCAGATGGAGCGGTTCACCTAGCACTCTGTTGATAGAATCCCTGTCGAAGGTCACCTGACGACCCATCACTCTTGTAGACCATGTGAAGGGTTCGTCATCATTGGGCAGCGCGTTCGTGTAGAACTCGCGCACCATGTCGATGCTGTAGTTTTCGAGAGGGGAAACCAGTATGGCCCACCGCTTACTATTGATCAGCTCAGGAAAAGTGATGTACTCGCCTTGAGGGTCTATGATGGACCTCTTCTCAGGGAGGATCTTCCTTTTTTGCAGCGTCCCAAAGCGGACAACTTGCTTTGCCCCTATGAACTTTTCTGTATCAAATTGAATCGGAACCGTACGAGAGGTGCTGACAACCTTTCTTTTCTTGCTATGACTACCTGAGGCCATCTGCAAAACAAACACAGAAGACACCAACAAACAACAACACAAGATTATCAGTAATAAAAAATAACAACCAAGTTTTGTCATGCTCGCTGGCTTGCTCGCCTAGCGAGTCCATAGCGAATGCTCGCTACTGACTCGCCTAGCGAACGAGCTAGCGAGCGCTGCGAAAATGCTAAAAACAACCACTGTGTTGGCCCCAAACATCCAAAATCCCAAATTTGTTGACTACGATTCAAGAACTACATGATTAAACATGAATGGAATCGTTCTTGGTAAACATGCAAACCTAAAGTTTCACAAATCTCTAACTAGAAAAATCTAACCTAAACCCTAATGCTTTTACTATTACAACAATGAAGAACAAAAAGAGAGGAGATGATCAAACCTTACTGCAACAGAGAGATTGGTGTACACGAATTAGGGCTTGCAAGAAAATAGAGAGGAGAGCTCTGGTGCTTTGTGTTTTGTAGTGGAAGTGTGAAAGTGAGAGTGAGTGGGAAAGACTCAGTTTCAAAAGAAAAACTAATTTTGGGCCTACAAGAGTGGCCCACTAAACATCTGAAAGTGCCAGATACGGGCACGTTCGCCTAGAGAACTGATAGCGAAGGCTCGTTGCATGCTCGCCTAGCGAACGTGCTAGCGAGCATGACAGAATTTTCAAAAAAAATAGGACAACAGCCAAAGATCAATTTCATCATGCTTCCTCAAGTAGACTCCCACAAAACACAATCAATAAACAGCAAATACTTACAACGTTGAGGTGCCTCTCAACAAGCGCTTGTTTAACATCGGATAAGCTCAAGAGTCCAAGATGCTCACACCGAAACATCCAGAAGAAAGGAACAGCTGTCTTGATCAATTAGGCCGCCAAGATACACCTTTAAACGTTGGCCATTTACTGTCCAACTGTCCTTCTTTTCCAAGTCTTCAATCACAACAGCCCCAAAAGTTTTCACTTCTTTCACACAAAATGGCCCAGACCATTTTGACTTCAATTTTCCGGGAAAAAGTCTCAACTTGGAATTAAACAATAACACCAATTTCCCGGGCACAAATTCTTTTTTCGGAGCTTTTTGTCGTGATATTCTTTAACTTTTTCTTTGTACAACCAACTTGAGTGATATGCGGCATTGCGCATCTCTTCCAACTCAAGTAGTTGCACCTTTCTTTTTTCACCAGCCAACTCATTATCAAAGTTCAAAAATTTTAAAGCCCATAAGGCTTTGTGCTCCATTTCGACCGGCAAATGGCAAGTTTTACCAAAAACCAGTTGAAATGGAGTTATCCCAATTGGAGCTTTATACGCAGTGCGGTATGCCCATAAAGCTTCATCCAATTTTTGCGACCAATCTTTTCTCGAGTTAGACACTGTTTTTTCAAGTATTCTCTTGATCTCTCGATTAGAGACCTTAGCTTGACCATTTTCTTGTGGGTGATACGGAGTTGCCACTCTATGTACTACACCGTAATGTTGCAAAACTTTTTCCAACGGTGCATTACAAAAGTGTGACCCTCCGTCACTGATCAACACACGGGGGGTTCCGAAACGGGAAAAGATGTTTTTCTTTAAAAAAATTATGACCGTTTTAGAATCCGCCCGAGGTGAGGCAATCGCCTCAACCCACTTCGACACGTAGTCAACTGCAACCAGCAAGTATTCATTTCCAAAAGAGGGTGGGAATGGTCCGACAAAATTGATACCCCAACAATCAAATAATTCAACCTCTTGGATGTTTTGGAGAGGCATCTTGTCTCTCTTACCTATCCCACCGCTTTGTTGGCAACTGTCACAATTTTGCGCATGGGCATTTGCGTCTTTAAAAATAGAAGGCCAATAAAATCCTGATTGAAGGAATTTATTTGCCGTTCTTGCCCCATTGAAATGTCCACCGTAAGGCGAGTTGTGACAATGCCATAGAATACTTTGCGCTTCATCGGCGGTAACACACCTTCTCAAAATGTTATCACCACCCAACTTAAACAAGTATGGGTCATCCCACACATAATACTTACAATCCGAGATGAATTTCCTTTTTTGGTTCGGAGTTAGGTCGGGAGGCACAAAACCACTCGCCTTGTGGTTTGCAAAGTCTGCAAACCACGGCCTAACTTGAACTTTAAAAAGTTTTTCATCAGGAAATTCTTCTCAGATTTCCTTTTCAAAAGATGTAACCTCCGCATTCACAAGGCGAGATAAATGATCTGTCACCAAATTTTCCGATCCTTTCTTGTCCTTAATTTCAATATCAAATTCTTGTAACAAGAGGATCCAACGGATGAGCCTTTGCTTCGAATCCGGTTTGGTGAGCAGATATTTAATCGCCGCATGGTCGGTATACACAATCACTTTAGAAAAAATAAGATAAGACCGAAATTTTTCTAGCGCATACACTATCGCAAGTAGCTCTTTTTCGGTGGTAGCATAATTAATTTGCGCCTCATTTAAAACCTTACTTGCATAGTGTATAGCATGAAATTTTTTTCTTTCCTTTGTCCCAATACCGCTCCAATAGCATAGTCGCTCGCATCACACATTAGTTCAAAATTCAAATTCCAATTCAGAGCGACTATAATTGGAGTGGTAACAAGTTTTTCCTTCAAAATTTTAAAAGCATGTAAACAATCTTCAGTTAAGAGAAATACCTGGTCCTTGGCGAGCAAATTACTCAAAGGCCTAGCTACCCTTGAGAAGTCTTTGATAAACCGCCGGTAAAAACCAGCATGCACAAGGAAGCTTCAGATTCCCTTCAGATTAACCCGAGGAGACAACTTTGCAATCACGTCAACTTTTGCTCGATCCACTTCAAGCCCTTTTGAAGAAACTTTGTGTCCGAGCACTATCCCCTCGGTTACCATGAAGTGGCATTTCTCCCAATTAAGCACGAGATTTGTTTTCACACACCATTCAAGCACCGTCTCTAGATTATCCAAGCATAAGCCAAAAGAACTTCCAAACACGGAGAAGTCGTCCATGAACACTTCCATCGTTTTCTCGATCAAGTCGGCAAAAATGGCTTGCACACATCTTTGGAAAGTCGCCGGTGCGTTGCATAACCCAAAGGGCATTTTTCTATATGCGAAAAATCCAAACGGACATGTGAAAGCCGTCTTTTCGTGATCGGCCGGATCAACTGCAATTTGGTTGTACCCGGAATAGCCATCAAGGAAACAATAGTATTCTTGGCCCGAAAGTCTTTCCAACATTTGGTCTATGAACGGAAGTGGAAAATGGTCTTTTCGAGTTGCGGTATTCAACCGCCTATAATCAATACACATTCTCCACCCCGTTGCCACCTTCGTCGGTATCAATCCATCTTTTTCATTTCGAATAACAGTCATTCCACCCTTTTTCGGAACCACATGCACGGGACTCACCCAAGGGCTATCCGAAATTGGGTAGATCATTCCCGCATCCAAAAGCTTAACAACTTCTTTCCGAACAACCTCCTTCATAGTAGGATTCAAGCGGCATTGAGGTTGAGCTACCGACTTAAAATCCTCTTCCATTAAAATCTTGTGCATACAATAAGAAGGACTAATTCCTTTGAGATCGGAAAGAGTCCATCCCATTTCTTCTTTATTCTTTTTCAACACATCAATTAAACGGGATTCTTCGTTTTCAGACAAAAGGTTGCTTATGATAACCGGCTTCACTTCGGTTTCATCAAGGAATACATACTTCAAGTTAGAAGGTAGCATTTTCAATTCAATGGGTGGTTTTTCTTCATGGACCTCCTTTTTTAACACTTCCTCTTCGATCTCCCATGGTTGCAACTCTTTAAGATTATCAAGTTCCCGTAAACATTCCTCAAGAGCTTGCTCTTCTTCAATGGTAAAAACTTCAAAAGAGTCATCAAGAGCTAATTTCTCAAGAGATGTCACATGAATGTGCTTAGATACTTCCAACGTTGCTTCTTCAACCACATCAATTTGGAAACTATCACGATTATCTTTTGAATGCTTCATAGCTTCAAAAAGATCAAAAGTGACTTCTTCATTTTGGACTCGCACTTTCATCAAACCGTCATCAACATCAATCATCATTCGAGCGGTTTTCATGAAAGGTCGACCTAGGATTCGCGGAGCATCATCATCCTCTTCCATGTCAATCACAATGAAATCAACCAGAAAGAAGAATTTGTCGACTTTAACCAATACGTCTTGAGCTAACCCATGAGGATGGGTAGTCGACTTATCGGCCAATTGCAACGTCATCCGTATGGATTTCATTTCAATTTTGCCAAGCCTTTTCACGATAGATAAAGGTATTAAATTTATACTTGACCCCAAATCAATTAGCCCTTTTCCGACATATTCATCACCGATAGTAACCGGCAAAGTAACTCTTCCCGGATCAACTTCTTTTCTCGGAAGAGTCCTTTGGATGATGGCACTACAACTAGCATCAAGAACAATTATTTCCGGCTCCGTATACCTCCGCTTTTTAGTTCCTATGTCTTTCATGGACTTTGCATACTTTGGCATTTGTTCCAAAGCTTCGGCAAACGGAATGTTTATTTGGAGTTGCTTAAAAATATCCATGAACCGGGCGTAATGTCGTTCATTTTTCCTCCTAGATGGAGCATGCGGATATGGTAAGTTTTGGACCGGAGTAGTGCTCACTACCTCCTTTCCTCTAGACGCTCTAGAATTCCGCTCTTTTTTCTTCTTCACTTCCTCCACCTTCACTTTTTCACTCTTATCATTTTCTACTTCTACACTTTCTTTATTTTCAACTTCAACATTTTTTTTCATTATTTTCAACTTCAAATTTTTTTTCATTATTTTCAACTTCTTCCTCACTTTCCTCCTCAACTTCACCATCATTTCTATCATCAATTTTTTTCTCGTCATTTTTTCTCTCATCCTCTCTTTTTTCATTCTCATCTCTTTTTTTACTCTCACTAATCAACTCCCTTCCACTTCTCGTCGTGATTGCTTTACAATGCTCCTTTGGATTTGTTTGCCTGTTCGCCGAAAAAGAAGGTTCTGATTGTTGTTCCGCTAGTTGCTTAGCAAGTTGTCCAACTTGAGTTTCAAGATTTTTGATTGCCTCATCGTTACTCTTTTGATTATCCATTGACAATTTCATGAATTGCGTCAATGTATCTTCCAATTTTGAAGTTACGACCGGCGGTTGTTGAGGTTGATAAGGATTTTGACGGCTAGAATTACCACCCTCATAACCTTGGTTATGGTGATAGTTACTCCTTGGTTGGTACCCTTGATTTGGTTGATAGTGTTGTTGTGGTTGATTTTGAAAATGTTGTTGATACGGTGGTTGTTATTGTTGTTGCCTTGGTTGGTAGTCTCGTTAATTCGCCATATAGTTTACCTCTTCAAACCCGGGAGATAGACAAAATCCGGTATCATGTTCACCTTTGCAAAGCTCACAACAAGCTATTTTTTTAGCTTTTGAGGGCTCTTTCATCTCTTTGATTTGTTGAGTTAAGAGTTCCACTTGTTGTGAAATGAGTTTATTTTGTGCAAGGATAGCATCATTTATCCCAAGTTCAAGCACTCCCGGTTTCTTCAAAGTGTTTCCTCTACTTTGGCTTTGAAGGTCATTTAGGGTCATACGGTTGATGATATCCGTAGCTTCATCGGCGCTTTTAGACAACAAAGAACCACCCGAAGTGGTATCCAACAAGGTCTTACAATTTGGTTGAAGGCCATTCTTGAAAATATGGATTTGCATCAATTCATCAAAGTCATGACCTTTTCACATTTGAAGCATGGATTTAAATCTTTCCCATGCCTTGTTCAATAATTCGTTGGCTCCTTGGAAAAACATGGAAATTACTGTTTTGGATTCCATGAACCGGTTGTGAGAGAAAAATCTTTCAATGAATTTCTATTCCAACACGTTCCAATCCGTCATGACCGCCAGTGTTTGGTCCAAGTACCAATCTTTGGCTTTGCCGAGCAAAGCATGTGGAAAAAGTCTTTTGAACAACAGTAGCTCTTGAGCTTGATCAACTCCCGCCGCCAATGCTATCTCGTAAAATTTGGTGAGAAAAGCAAAGGGGTCTTCATGGTCCATTCCGGTGAATGGACTTCCGTATAACAAGTTGAGAGTTCCCGTCTTCATCTCGGCTTGCCTTCCCGTGTTGTTGGCAAACTGAGTAGTGTTTCGTGGACTGTTCATACACGGGGTCGAAACGGGCGGTGGTGGTGGTGGATCCATGATAGGTATGAAATGAGGTGGTGGTGTTGTAGAAGAACTTTCTCCTTGTTCTTGTCGTTGTCGAGCAAGTTGCCTCCTCCGTCTTGTTCTTCTATTCAGTCTCCTTGTGGTTCTCTCGATCTCGGGATCAAAAAGAAGTTGGTCCTCAGGAATCTGTCCTCGCATAAAATGAAAGCTGCACACTAAACAAAACAAATTAACAAGCACAAGTCAAAATTTCAAGAGTTAACAATTCAACAACTATTGCGATGCTCGCAATATCAATTCTTATTCCCCGGCAACGACACCATTTTGTTAGTTACAGTGGTTAAGTGTCGGGTTTTTGTTATCGTCTCCACAGGAAATATGAGATATTGCCGCAGTTCGACAATTATCGAGTTCTTAACTTTTGAGTAACAAAAGGGGGTTTGGTTTTTAGTAACGGTATCTTTGCATAAAAGTAATGAATCGCAGTAAAAGGTTGATTTTATGATTTAACAAAGATTGTCAAAGTTAGGGTTCGGTAATCACTTTTCTTGTATATTTCCGATCAACAATAAGCATAAACTTCTTTGGATGATAAACACATTCACAACATCCTCCCAATGTGATTATTTCTAACTCACATTGTGATTTTCCCTATTTTGATCCATTGTTGATTTCTCACACAATCTATCAAAATGACAACATTTAGGTTTAACATTTTTTATGAACAACCACATTCAAAACTATCTCTAGCTTAAGAAAATAGAAGGATGAAAACCTGGGTCAAGAGTTGGAAAATATCTTTCGATCATAAACCAACACAAAGAGTTAAAGATAAAGCAAGGTTTTCACCATATATTCATCATCCAAGAGTTTACAAATGAAGATCATCCATATACTTACAAAGCTTAATGATCACCTACATCTAACCTTGACAAAATGAAGAACTTAGCTACTCATTTTTATGGTAGCTTACAAAAGAAGTTTTGGAAGAGGGTTGATGAACATCTGACTCGAAGAATCCAACTTGGATGAGAATCCACCTTTTTGTAGATTAATGTTTGGAAATGAAGAAAATAAGAGATAGAGTGTTTCTAGGTCACCAAAAATCTCTTGCAGCAAAACTAGTGAATAATAATATATATTGTTCAAAAAGTACAAAGGGCTATATATATAGAAAAAGTTGTTGTCCTGTCACGCTCGTGTCCTCATTCGCCTAGCGAGCTAACAGTGAACGTTCGCTACAGCTTCGCTTAGCGAACATGCTAGCGAGGGCTGAGGAAAAGATTCCGGAATGCTTCGCTACTTGCTCACTAAGTGCTCGCTTAGCGAGTTCTTCGCCACCTGCCTCGCTGCCAGCGAGTAATGCCATTTTGCTTCTGCCCAAGTCTGGGAGTGTTCGCTAGCAGCTCGCTATGGGCTCGCCTAGCAAACAACTCGCTGCAACACTCGCCAGATGCTCGCCTTGCGAACATGCTTTTGCTCTTGATCTTTCTTGATTCCTTTGTCAACTTTCTTGTGTCTTCAAATCTTGCTCATTCATGCTCAAATATTGCACAATAACACACAAATTAAAAGGAACAAGAGCATTTCACAACATATCGCATATTAACAAAAGCAAGGTAGTTTTGAACCGAAATTGGACAAAAAGGAGCAGAAGATGCCCACATTTGATATCTCAAATACGCATAATTGGGCATCTAACAGGTACCAAACCTTAGATTTTGGACGAAGGTTCATTCTTCTCACGGGTTTCCCAGCACTCGGCTCCAACCATGTGGTTCCTTCATTGCACAGTGATATTATAATAACATCATAGTCATCATCATCATATTTTTCAAGTAACTCTTGGTACTCATCTCCCTTCTGTAGAAGATTCAAAGTCAGATTGATGGTAGCTTCAAAATACATAACCTTTATGCCTCTCACTATAACTTCCATTCTTTTTTTCGTTGGGTTAGTGAGGTTTGCATAGAACTCCTTCACAACTAAAATGTTGAAAGCTCCTGGTTGCTTGAAAAGCTTGGTTCACTTCAAACTTTTAATGGTCACTCTAATATCGCCTGAAAAACCCAGATTATTCTCTTACATATCAAACACAAAGACCCTTTCAGAAAGGACTCTCATTCCATAAAATTGGTCAGTGAAACGGCAGAAGGCTTCACTATTGATCAAGTTTTCTGCAAGGTCAATCTCTTCCTCTAAGTAGACAACATGTGGGGTAGTGTTTTTCCTAGCAACCTTCTTCATGTGTTTTCTAGTTTTAACTTCTATGAATGAAGGGTGGTGAAAAAAAGAGTTTAGGGTTTGGTTTTGAAAAAGGGGAGCGAAAGCAGGAGAAAAGAAATGAAAATTTGAAGTGGTTTTTTGAATGTGAGAGAATAAGGGAAAAATGACATGAAACGAAGTTTTAATGTGATGGAGGGAAAAGAAAAAATTGAAATTTTTCTGAGGAAAGTTGACTACTACGCCAATTGGCATGTCGCAGTTACTACTCGGTCTGATGTGGCAGACAAAAGCAATAATGCTGATGCGATGGCACAAGGCTCAACATGCGCATGCTCTTCCTTCTATCTTTCCTCCAATAATACTTGACTTTACCATTAAAATAATCAACGACAATGCCAGCTCATCATGTCTCTTGGCTTTCTCCATACTTATTCAAATTTTCACCAGACTTTCTTATTTCTCTCTTCAGATTGGAATCACTCTCAGGTGTCATGACACCTCTTGACAGTCAGTCTTTTAGCAGTAGATTAATCACATGCGCTAAAATAAACAACAAAAACATGAAGCTGATTTGCCTCCCAATAGCGTTATTTAAGGTCTTATAGCCTGATCAAATAAAAGTTTTTAATTAATGAAATTGAGGGCGCCCTTGTGTTTTTTGAGGGGTCATCAAAGTGAGTCTTAATCTTTTGACCATTCACTTTGAAACTTTCACTAGTATTTTTTCATTCAATAAGTCAACAGCTAAGGGTAAATTTTCATCAATTTGAAAGGGTCTGACCATCTTGATTTTAATTTTCTAGGAAAAAATTTCAATCTAGAGTTAAAAAGCAAGACTCTTTGACCTTTCACTAACTCTCTCTTCTGGCATTTATTATCGTGCCACCTCTTAGTTGTTTCTTTGTACAGCTTAGCATTTTCATAAAATTACAACCTATGCTCCTCTAACTCATTGAGTTGAAGCGTTCTAGCCTAGCCAGCAGAGTTCAAATTGAAGTTTAATTTCTTAATGGCCCAAAAGGCTTTATGCTCTAACTTAATGGGTAAGTAGCAAGCCTTTCCATAAACAAGTCTATAAGGAGACATGCCTAAGGGAGTCTTATAAGAAGCCATGTATGCCAAAAGAGCTTCATCTAAGTGCTTATACTAATCTTTCCTTCTGGGGTTAACAACTTTTTCTAGGATTCTTTTAATCTTTCTATTTGACAATTCCACTTGACCACTTGTTTGAGGATGGTAAGTTGTAGCAAATTTATGTTTGATCCCATATTTTTCCATTATATTTTTAAAAATCTTATTGTAGAAATGGGAACCCCTATCACTGATGATAGCTCGAGGTGTGCCATGTCTTGACAGTATATTTTTTAACAAAAACTTGGTCACGACTCTAGCATCATTAGTGGGCGTTTCTGATGCTTCTATCCATTTTGAAACGTAATCCACAGCTACCAAGATGTAAAAATTCCCAAAGGATTGAGGAAATAATCTCATAAAGTCTATGTCCCACACATAAAATAATTCTATTTCAAAGATACTTGTGAGTGGCATTTCTTGCTTCATAGACACACTTCCAATCCTTTGACATCTACCATAGGATTTAACAAATTCATTAGCATCTTTAAAGAGTGAAGGCCAGAAATAACCTGATTGAAGCACCTTAGCCACAGTTCTTACTCGTCTAGAATGTCCTCCATAAGGTGCATTATAACAATATGTCAAGATCTGTTGCGCCTCAGAGTGATCCACACATCTTCTTAGAAATTGGTCACCATATTTCTTGTACAGAAAAGGATCATCCCAAAAATAGCTTTTAGATACGTGAAAGAATCTTTTCCTCTATTGGTAATTAAACTCTGGTTGGATGTACCCACTGACTAGGTAGTTAACAATGTCAACGTACCAAGGGGTCATGCCTGCAGTGATCATTTGTAACTTCTCATAACGAAATGTTTCTTGAGTTCCTTCTAGGCACTTGCTTTGAACTTCTTCTGGTAGTCTTGATAAATGATCAGCAACTAAATTTTCCACTCCCTTATTGTCTCTGATTTCTAAGTCAAACACTTGGAGTAATAGCACCCATCTAATCAAACATGGCTTAGCATCCTTCTTTGCAATTAATTACTTGATTGCAGCATGATCAATGTATACTATCACTTTAGATCAACTTTTATAGACTTGAGTGTGGATGTGAGAGGAAGTAGGCCTTGGATCATGGGCCTTTGATTTCATCAAGGTTGAGCCCAAATCAGATCAACATATTCTCTTTTTATCCTTGATTCTTAGTCAACAAGCTTCCTTGTACAAACATTTGTGGGAGACAAGGTGTCTATTGTAGGCTATTGCAGTAGGTAGTGGTGTGGAGATGCAAGAAGCGTAAAGTTGTTGTGTAGGACGTGCTTTTGTAGAGGTGTTCCCCACCGTACCATCATTTTTTCCCTTTGTGCATTTTATCTTATCCTTTTGATTTTCCAATTCTTCCAAGCACAATCCTGCCATGTAAGCCCTAGAAATGATCTCTCCTCAAGCTATTGGGCATTTTCTGCTTGTGATCCTTAACATCTATTTAATTCTCCTTCCCACTCTCACTTCCAGACACATTATGTGGAATAATCATGAATATGATGTGATAAATCCCATATAGTTTTGGTGACTTTCAAGGCATTCCTCTCATTAGTACTAAGGGAGGGATTAACAACAATCATGTTCTTTCATTGTGTCAACCATGTTATCCATTGAAAGACAAACTTAAAAATAGAATGTTAGAAGAGTTTGTATTAACTAAAGGGGTTGATGATCATGAATTTCTAAAACAGATATGTCGTGCATGGGGAAAATTCAACATCATATGGAAAAAGGAACTTGGAAAGCAGAACTGTATTGCTTTGGAGCCTTATACTGATTTGGTCAAGGAAAGAGTCAAGATTGTCAAGCTTCCCTACCCTTGGGAACCTTCCATGAGACTCAAGCCTCCAAGACCTTATGTAGTTTCTATATTATAAGTGGTTAAGCTCAAGGGTACTATCAACCTATTGGAAAAGGATAATTCAGATCTACGATCCGACCTTAGTAAACTCACTTAAGAAAAGGAAGACCCAGAGATGAATCTCAACTAGAAGAGAGAGCATATGCTCAAAGCTGTTGAAGTTGCTCAATATGAACAAAAAAGTGAAGAAAGGTTGATGAAGCTCTTAAGGGAACCTATGTTGGCCTCTCTACAAAGAAGAAGCAACTTGTCGAGACTTAGTATCATGCAAGCAAAGTTGTAACCATTTGGAACTAAACTATGAAATCTCATAAAGAGGTGGATGAGAGCTATGAAGCCTAACTCAAAGAACTTTAAGACAAGCTGAAATATTGCAAAGAGCAGTTGAAGAAGAAGCAAGACCAGGTTGAAAATCTTGAGGTTTCTCTCTCCAAACGTCAGTGTGATCTTCAAAGAGTTTTTTAAAAAATCAGAGGGTTGAAAGGGAAAGCACATCATATTCAGGAAATTGTTAATCAACTCAGTCAAGAAGTCTCTAAATGGAAACGACATTGTCGTCACCTCGAAGTTCTCCTTGATCACAAAGAAGTATTTTGACAAAGCCTCTTAAATGAACCTAACTTCACTTTATTGCATGATCTCCTCAATGATGGGAAATATTAAAGAGAAAGACATGCACGCTTGTCCAAGTTTGTTGACCATGCAATTGAAGACCTCCCCGGAATGCTAAAGGAAGATTATGCTGACATGCTTCCACACAATACTCCTAGGGATGTCTTTCACTTTTTTGTGGTTTGTAAGGTTGTATTTGAGAGGTTTAAAGTTGATCTTCTTTTAGCTCATAAAGCAAATCCTCGAGTTTTGATAACTGTACTCCTTATTCTTCCCTAATGAATATAATGAGTATTTTTATTACTGGCTTTATCTTCTATCTTATTTTCTACAATTTTATGTCTACTCATATGTAATTGACAATCTCAAGACTCCTTGGGAGCTGAAAATATCTTCTTTTTTGCATGCATTCATGCATTTCATTCAAAAAATAAAAAATTCTCATATCATCTCTCTTCCACCACCCAGAAAAAAGATGATTCTCTACTGAAGATATATCACATGAGCCAATCATCATAAAGTCATGGAAGAAATAGAGCAAGATAATGTCACCTACAAGGAGAGCTTGGACCAATTCCAAGGGAAGATGGATACACTTCTGGAACTCTTTCACACCCAAAAGGATAATGCTCCAACCACTGTTGGGACTTCAACTAAAATTGAAAGGGTTTCTCAGCCAATTCCCAACCAGTCAGACTCTCTTCCTGGGCCTAGTAGGCACGTTGTTGTCTACCCTTGGGGGATTCCATAAAAGTTCACTCAAGTTTCTCATGGTGGGCCATTTGGTCATTATCAGCCAGTGCATTTGCCTTTGGTTAATATGAATGCTGCCATCCATCCTTGGGGAATTCCTCCATAGTTCTCCCCTCAAGTGATTGATGTTGATAACAATGAAACTGCGTAAGATTAGCCTCGTCAGAATCATGTGCAGATTCCTCCATCAGTCATTCAACCTAATATGAAATATCCTTATCAAGGCATTTAGCTTACTAGTTCTAGAATGCCACCTACCCACCCAGGGCACCTTGTGCCAATGCTACTCCTCAGTATGTTCACCCCGAGGAACCCTATGCTCCATTTTGTAAGTGCTCTTGATTGCCTGCATTTTGAGGCAAAACACTAGAGCATGTATGTATGTCATGACTGATGTTAGTACATACATAGTATGGTCTGTGCAGGGTAAGTTGACTTAGATAAAAGTAAGTTAAGCTGGATGTCATACCCAATGTTATGACTTGGGTCGTATGACATCAAGGGCAGGTTTGTTTTTCTGGTATCTATAAACCAGGAAACAGAATAGGAGCTCAAGCTGGATATCAGGAGACTTTCTAGAAGCCCTAGGCGAACTAGAATATCCATGAATTAAGTGGCAAGCATGCAGATCATTGAAATTAGGTTTGTTATGAATAAAACCTAATTTATGCACCAAGGCCCAAAGGACTAACAGCTGCTATAAATATCAGAAGAAGAAACTCTAAAGAGCAGCTCTTGACAGAAGAATAGAGAGTGCAGATTGCAGAGTCCTTGTGAGTCAAGAAGGCTAGTCTTCACGTGTGAATTCTGTTTAGGAATACTTGTACTCCAAGCAATTGTCTGGTGGATGATTGCATTGGATAGGTAGATTATAGGTTGTGTCTCACTCGAAGATTTGAAGCAAGAGTGTGTGAGTTCCTTGATCAAAGCTGTGAAGCAAGATCAAGGTGTGTATGAAGAGTCTCTTTATATTGATTTCTGTAATTGTTAATTGTATATCACTATGGTGATTGAGGGGGAGTGAGTGGGTATACTCAGGTCTAGAGTGTCTCTAGGTTGAAGTGTCATTGGGTAGGGATTAAGTGAGGAGTGTAAACTGGAGGTTTAACTCTGAATTGATTCTACTAATAGTGAATTTCCTCCCTGGATTGGTAGCCCCCAGATGTAGGTGTTGTTGACACTGAACTGGGTGAACAATTACTGTGTTATTTACTGCTTTTATTATTACTGATTATTAGCTATTAAGTAGCAGATGTCACAGTGGATGTTATAACTTTGGGAATAACATCCATCGTGTGCTTGCCAGAATTTTCAATTGACATCAGAGCAGGCACCCTGCCTGTTTAATTCTGGGTGAGATCTAGGGAAGATAAATTCTGGTACTATGGATAAAAATATAGGATTCACAAATAGACTACCAATTCTGGATGGATCTAATTATGACTATTGGAAACCTAGGATGATTTCCTTCTTAAAGTCTCTAGACAGCAAGGCATGGAGAGCTGCAAACTCTGGCTGGGAACATCCAGTGAAGACTGATAAAGATGGATTATCTGTACTTATACCTGAAGAAGAATGGACCAAAGAGCAAGAAGCCTTGGCTCTTGGGAACTCTAAATCTTTGAATGCATTATTCAATGGTATAGACAAGAACATCTTCAGATTGGTGCATCATTGTGAGCTGGCTAAAGAGGTTTGGGATACTCTCAAAACAACTCATGAGGGAACCTCTAAAGTCAAAATGTCAAGACTTCAAATGCTGACCACCAAGTTTGAAAGTCTGAGGATGAAAGAGGATGAGACTATTCACGAATTCTACATTAATATTCTTGAGATAGCCAACACCTCAGGAGCCTTGGGAGAAAAGATGTCTGAAGAAAAGCTTGTGAGGAAGATTCTCAGATCTTTGCCTAAAAGGTTTGCCATGAAGGTCACTGCCATTGAAGAAACTCAAGACATATGCAACATGAAGGTGGATGAACTCACAGGTTCTCTCCAAACATTTGAGATGGGCATGTGTGATCAGGCTGTGGAGAAAAAGAACAAAAGCATAGCTTTTGTATCAAACACTACAGAGGATTCAGATGAAGACAATGATGGAAGCAAGGAGAATCTCTCAGAAGTTGTAGATATGCTTGGGAGACAATTCAACAGACTCATGAAAAGGGTGGATAAGAAGGGTAGAGCTGGTGACAAGTTCATCCCATCTGACATTAGCAGAAGGGCTAAATCTGAAGAAAAGTCCAACCAAGGAAAAGGAGTTCAATGCCTTGAATGTGAGGGATATGGACATAATAGAACTGAATGCCCCACCTATCTAAAGAAACAAAGGAAAAGCCTAAATGTAACCTGGTCCGATGGAGACTCTGAAAGTGGATCAGAAAAGGAGTCTGCCAAACATATCACTGTTCTAAACAGTGTATGCACATCTGATGATGACTCAAGTGAGGATGACCTGACTTTTGATGAGCTTGCAGATTTATACAAACAGTTGTGTTTCAGAAGTACAGAGGTATGCCAACAAGGAGAAAATCAAAAGAAGATCATTAAGAATTTAGAGGCTGAGAAGAAGGAACATATTGCAACAATAGACTCACTCAGTGAGGTCAGCCTGTTGAATTGTAAACTTGAGCAGATGTCAAAATCAATCAGGATGCTAAACCCTGGGACTGACACTCTTGAAGAAATTCTACAGAGTGGTCAGATAGCAGGAGACAAGTCTGGACTGGGATTTGTTGACGAACAGGAACCCTTCTTGGAGCTCAAAAGGCCAAAGCCTAAAAATCAGAGGGTAAAATGGATGTCACCACCAATGTCACAACATCAGAGGAACATAAGTTGGAACCAGACTAAGAACAAGTTCCAAGGGTATAGGTGTTATTATTGTGGAAAACTTGGACACGTTAAACCCCTCTGCTTCAGGTTACATGGTTTTCCTAACCATCCTCATCAAGGAAAATCCAAGTAGGGTGCTCATGTCAAGAAACAACAGCATGCTAGACCCAAGAAGGAAGTCCCTGTCAAGAAGAAAAATGGGTTGCCAAGGAGGTTGCTCTAGTAGCTCATACTTCTCTTAGAATGACAACCAAAGAAGAATGGTATTTTGATAGTGGCTTCTCTAGACATATGACTGGAATAGAAAATCTTGTGGTAAACCTCATTCCCCAAGTCATGTCACATTTGGTGATGGAGCTAGAGGAGAAATCAAAGGTGTTGGAAAACTAGAGTGTCCTGGTGTTCCAAGACTTGATGATGTCATGTTGGTTGGAGGACTGATTGTCAATCTCATCAGTATCAGTCAGCTCTGTAACCAAGGGTTTAGTGTAAAATTCACTAAGGATGAATGTGTTGTCACCAATGAAGAAGGTAAGGAAGTTATGAGGGGATCTAGAGCCAAAAACAACTGCTATCTATAGGAGACTAGAAGTAACCTCAATGTCTTGGTCAATAAAGAAAAGAAGGATCAACTATGATTAGAGAAAGGTAAACATCTTCAAAGGATGAAGAAGACCATAACCAAGGAATCAGTAAGAGGAATTCCTAAGTTTTCTCTAGATAGAAGAACAGGCTATGGTAAATATGAGACTGGTAGGCAAGCCAAGGATAAACATCCAAAGAATGGTCATCATAGAAATCTAGATCTACTATACTGGAACCTAATGGAGTCCATGAAAGATGATCAGCATAAAAGAGGCAATGTCACTCAGGATGTCATGACATTATTCTGTGACACTCTGAGTAACTTCAATATGAACTCCATTCAGTTCAAGAGAGCCACACACAGGAATGACATGTATCAAGTTGAAAAGGCTTGTGTGAAGGTTGGTGATTCTGATTTACATGGTGCTGACATGGTTACAAGAGGTCTCAAGGCTACGCAATGTGAAAATTCACAAAGTCAGTTGAGGGCCTGCCGTAATAAGGAATTATAGCAATTAATGGTAATAGGGAATTGTAATTTTGAAATTAATCATTTGGTGATTGGTCAATACATTAAGTTCCGTCCCATTGTGCAATTCTCCCCTACTGTGATCAACAGATATCTAGGGCGAGCAAATGAGTGTGAGACTGAATTGGTTGCTTCAGACAACCAGGCTTGCAAGATCATCACAGCAAATCAAGTCAAAACATGGTCATCCAAAGGGAAGTTGTCTGCAGCACTGCTCAGTGTAAAGTATGCCAGTCTTCATAGAATTGGTGCAACTAATTGGGTGCCTACCAACCATACTTCCATCATTACAGTTGGCCTTGGCAAGATCATTCATGCCATAGGTACCAAAGTTAACTTTGACTTTGGTCTATACATCTTTGATCAAGTTGTTAAGCACTCTACAACCAGTGCTATCAAGATGCCCATTGCTTTCCCTTCCCTTATTTATGAGATCATACTCAATTAATACACTGGAATCCTGAATTCAAGTGATGGTGTCAGCAAGAGGGAGCCCGAACTGTCACTTCACTTTAAACTGTTTGAAGGAAGACATGTTCTAGATATGATGTTTACATTTGCTGAGAAAGTTAAGATCTCCAAGAGAATGATGGTTGCAGAATTAAAGGAAACCTATAAGGAGTTAGGAGAAACCATCAGTACAACTACTACCAGAAAAACCAAGCTAGAAGATCTTATCCAAAGGCTTGACAGAGATGCAGATAATAGTGGAGCTATGTCAAAAGAAGAGGCTGATGACAGTTGTGAGAATGTCTCAACCAATGTCAATAACAGGGACTTCAGTTCTTCCTCTAGTGAAGAAGATTGAGTATGTGACTCAATCTGTTGAGGTGTGTTGCTGGCTTAATGTGTTCATGTTTTTTATTTATGATGCTCTTCAAAGAGCAGTTATGTTGTAATGTAACCCCAAACAGTTGTAATGTTACAATGTATGATTTATGCTAAGTTCTTAGTTGGATCTTAATTTGTGTCTAAAAAGGGGGAGAGAAAGATAGAGCAATAATAAAAGCAGGTGAAAGAACATGTGGATCAGCAGGTGGATAGCTTGAAGAGGATATGTGCTAGCATGTGTGCACATGGTATAATCATGCTTGCAGGTGTGAACACTGGTGCTGATGAGATGTGTTATATGTGTGAATTCCTATGGTGTATAGGAATGTTTGTTAGAACTAGTTGCGTGTGTCTCATTGATAGAAGCAGAAAGTGTTGTGCAACTCTTCAGGGGGAGTAGCACAAGTGTGTGTACTTCAGGATGTTATCCTGAAGGTCATAACATCCAGAGCAGACTGGATGAATATGTGTGACTGCAGATTGTTTGCAGGTTGTGTGCTCAGCTGAGAGGATATGCATCAGTTGAGGGGGAGTAACCCAGTGTGTTACTCAGCAAAGAGTGACATATGTAGTGGCAACTAACAGATGGTCAACAAGGTGAGCTATAACAGTAAGAGCTAACTGTGAGGACTCAGAGAGGCTTGAGCTAGTAACTATCCTGCATGACAGGGTATATGTTATGTCTTCTGCCGTGTAAATCTCTGATATGATAACATAGTGTTTTAGCCAAAAATTTGCCAAAGGGGGAGTTTGTAAGTGCTCTTGATTGACTGCATTTTGAGGCAAAACACTAGAGCATGTATGTATGTTATGACTGATGTTAGTACATACATAGTATGGTATGTGCAGGGTAAGTTGACTTAGCTAAAAGCAAGTTAAGCTGGATGTCATACCCAACGTTATGACTTGGGTCGTATAATATCAAGCACAGGTTTGTTTTTCTGGTAGCTATAAACCAGGAAACAGAATAGGAGCTCAAGCTGGATATCAGGAGACTTTCTAGAAGCCCTAGGGGAACTAGAATATCCCTGAATTAAGTGGCAAGCATGCAGATCATTGAAATTAGGTTTGTTATGAATAAAACCTAATTTATGTACCAAGGCCCAAAGGACTAACAACTGATATAAATATCAGAAGAAGCAACTCTAAAGAGCAGCTCTTGACAGAAGAATAGAGAGTGCAGATTGCACAGTCCTTGTAAGTGAAGAAGGCTAGTCTTCACGTGTGAATTCTGTTTAGGAATACTTGTACTCCAAGCAATTGTCTGGTGGATTATTGCATTGGATAGGTAGATTCTAGGTTGTGTCTCACTCGAAGCTTTGAAGCAAGAGTGTGTGAGTTCCTTGATCAAAGCTGTGAAGCAAGATTAAGGTGTGTATGAAGTGCCTCTTCATATTGATTTCTGTAATTGTGAATTGTATATCATTGTGGTGATTGAGGGGGAGTGAGTGGGTATACTCAGGTCTAGAGTGTCTCTAGGTTGAAGTGTCATTGGGTAGGGATTAAGTGAGGAGTTTAAACTGGAGGTTTAACTCTGAATTGATTCTACTAATAGTGAATTTCCTCCCTGGCTTGGTAGCCCCCAAATGTAGGTGTTGTTGACACTGAACTGGGTGAACAATTGTTGTGTTATTTACTGATTTTATTATTACTGATTATTAGTTGTTAAGTAGCAGATGTCACAGTGGATGTTATAACTTTGGGAATAACATTCATTGTGTGCTTGCCATAATTTTCACATATGTTCATCTTGGGGCCCAATATGCTCAAGTTACCAATTCGGGTATGCAATTTTCTAATCCTGGCATGATGTATCCTCCATAAGTTATTCCTTAGTTTGCTACTCCTCAAATTCCTCCTTGGTTTATAACTCATAAAATTCCTCATAAGGGTCCTCAGTATGCCAATCATAATCTTCTCGATACAAATATGGACAAGGCTGCTGCTGACTACCAATTATTGGACGAATGAATTAGGGCCATCGAAGGGTTCTCTGCTTATGGTATGAACGTTAAAGAACTGTGTCTAGCACCTAATGTGGTATTACCTCAGAAGTTTAAGATTCCTGACCCACAGAAGTACAAAGGGATGAGCTATCTGAAGAGCCACATAAAAATGTATTGTAGAAAGATGGCTTCTTACATCGATAATAATGCCTTACTAATTCATTGCTTCTAAGACAGTTTGTGTGGAGCTTCTCTAGATTGGTACATGGGGTTAGAACATAGTAAGATCCAGTCTTAGAAAGATCTCTTTGATGTTTTCTTGAAGCAATACAAGTATAAATTTGATATGGATCTGACCATATTGCAACTCCAGAATCAAGCTCAAAGAAGTAATGATACTTTCAAAGAGTACGCCTTACGTTGGAGAGAAATCGCGGCTCGTGTTCAATCTCATTTGTCCGACTCTAATTTAGTGGATATCTTCATAGGTATGCTCCATGGGATGTATTTTGAAAAGATGGTGGGAAGTATGTCGTCCAATTTCTCAGATGTAGTAACAATTTGGGAGAATATAGTAGGAAGGATTTTAGGCACTGCTAATAATTAGGTTGGGCCTAAGAAACCTCAAAGAAGCTTCAATAAGAAGAAATAAGGAGAAACAAGTGTTGTCATGGCCAATGTTCATCCTCAATTTCAAGCACCCATGGATCCTATGCCATATTATCCATTCTCATATGTTGTCGCAGTTCAATATCAACAACCTCCATTTCAATACCAAGCACCACGTGGGTATCAAAAGCCTCCTCGGGCTCAAACTCCACAAAATCAATGACCCACACAAAATAACAGAGATCAATGGCAGGGACAAAATAGACAGTAGAATAGTGGTCAAGATAGGAGACATCCTCATTTTGACAAAATTCTGGTGTCCTACACCCAATTGCTACCTTATCTCATTCATATAAAGGTGATTGTGCCTAAGGAGATACCACATGCTACTTTTCCCTACCATCACAAGCATAATTCCAATGTCTCATGTGCATTCCATGTTGGGTATAGAAGGCACATTACTGAGGAATGCATGCTTTTCAAGGTCAAGGTTCAAGAACTTATTGATCAAAAGTTATTGTCATTCTTTGAAGAACAACCAAATATAAAAACTAATCCTTTACCTGGCTCCAATGGGCCTATGGTTAATGCAATTGATGAAGAAAAACATACAAAGTTAATCAAGGAGGTTACTAAATTCAAAACTTCAATGATGGTCATTATGAAGAAATTACAAGAGAATGGTTTCTTGAAAGATATGCACAATGATTTTCGTGTTGTCAAGTGGAGCCTAATCAGTGTGATTAGTTGAAAATTTGTGTACAAAGTTTAATGAGTCAAGGGGTGATTCATTTCACCAAGGAAAAAGTTAGTGAAGAAGTATCAACCATTTAACTGAAGGTGAGATAATACTTAGAAGGGGGGTTGAATAAGTATGAAAGATTAAAACTTAGAATAAAAACTCAAGTATTTTTATCCTGGTTCGTTGAACTCAACTACTCCAGTCCACCCTTCCTAGAGTGATTTGCGTTTCTCAATCAAGGATTTAATCCACTATTTAATCAAACAGATTACAATAGTAACACCTAAGAACAACTGTTCTTAGTCTTCTCAAGAGCTACTGATCCCAACTGGATCCTCTTAAGGAAATCTTTTACAATCAATGTAAAACTATTACATGAGTAAGAATGCTTCTAAAAAGCTATTATCACAACTGTGATATTTCTCTTAATTTTAAGAACAATGAAATAAATTCTTAGAATGAATATGAAAGTATGAGAGCTTGAATGTTTTTGATTTCTTTTCAACAAAACGTCAACTAAAGAATTTGGTGGAGTCTTGCTTTTATAGGCAGCTGATCAAAGGTGAGCTGCACGTTGAGAAGAGTGTCCAAAAGGTCTGAGCCTTTTTGTCTTCACATCAAGTGACCTTTCCTAGAAGAAGAAAGCACAGAAAAATCCTTTTTGTCTGTGTTCTTGTGTCTAGCATAAATAAGGAAAGAGACGTTTGATTTACTCCAACGGGTATAATCTTTGAATATTTCTTCTTCAATTTTCAGCAAATTCATTAGAGTCTAATTGGGTCAGAGTCTTCTAATGATGATCATAGTCTTGCTGAATCAGAGTCTTCTGCAGCAGGTGTGCTTTCAGCGTGTTAAATATCAGAGCATATTTGAGACAGAACTTCAGTACTGGCAGCTTTAGTACTTTCAGAGTCTTCTGTAGAAACTATGCTTTGAAAAGCTCTTTATACAAAATTCTTCTTTGCTTCAGATGCTTCTGACTTGCTTCAGATCCTTCTGGAGCTTCTGCTTCAGATCCTTCTGGAGCTTCTGCTTCAGAATCTTCTGGAGGCTACGCTCAGAATCTTCTGTTGGCAGCAATCAGAGTCTTCTAATTAATGCATCTGGCGCTTCAGAGTCTAGCTAATTTCTTGTGTTCAATTCTGATTTGCTTCTGGAGTGTTAATTTCTTTACTATCTGCAGTAAAAACTCTCAAGCAAATTTTAGAGTATATAATTCTTAAATACAAAATTTCATAATAGTTATCATCAAAACATAGAGATATTATTAAGAACCAATCTGTGTTCTAACAATCTCCCCCTTTTTGATGATGACAAAAACATCAGAAATTTTGTTTAAATGAAAATATTAGAATTATAACTCCCCCTGAGATGTTGAATCTCCCCCTGAGTTAAATACAGATGAGGAATAGAAACTTCCCTTTTGTCTTGAGTAATTTTCAGAGTTAGATCTTGATTGTTCTTTTAGCATTTGAAAGTCAGAATGTCTTGCAAATATCAGATTCATAGTTTGATAATGGTCAAATGATCTGAGAGACTCAGAGTTTCTTTTATAGAGTGTACTTATCAAATGTTCTGAAATACTCAGATTAAATGTTAGATAGAGTAGATATGTCTAAAGTTTCATTCTGGTGAAGTTATATTAAACAGTTGAGATCTATATTTTCTCCCCCTTTTTTGTCATAAGCAAAAAGTAAAAACTTTAAAAAGACAAACAACAGGAAACAGTAAATGAGATAAATCAGTGGAGAAAACTTTGATTCATTCAATGAGTTCAGATCAAAAGTACATGCATCAGAAGATATATTAAGAAGTACATAAGCAAACATCAGATGCAAAAACATCAGAATGAAAAAAAATGAAAATCTAAGAGTGTTTTGACAAAAGCATCTTCAACAGATCTGTGATCTCAGAGGAGGACTGCTCTTGCTTGGACATCCACTTAGCCATTGTTTCATTCTTCTGATCCTGCTTTGACATCCACTCTGTCATGTCTTCAGATTTCTTATCCTGTTTTGCCATCCAAGACTTGATCTCTGACTGACCAGCTTCCAGAGCAGCAATTTTATCCTCAAAATCTGGATGTTCTTTCTTAATCTCAGATGATGAAGGTTGAACATTTTCTAGAGCTTGAACAGAGTCAATTTCCATAGGATCTGTAGAGTCTGGAGCATTGGAGCCAGAAGGAAGTTCTACCAAAGTCATGGCCAAAGGATTATCTTCAGATGCAGGTTCAGTAGTTTCTTCTGAAGATGGAGGAGCATCTGTAAGGAGCAATGATTTAGATCTCTTGACAGTCCAGAACAGATTTCTTGCAGCTTCAGCAAATCTGAGCTTCGCATCATCAGAACATATGTTCTTCAGATTTGAGGCCACAGAGTTGAATCTGTTGATGAATCCATTCCAGATGACATCAGATTCTTGGGCATCCATTGTTGCTGAGCACTTCTTCTGTACAGTACCTAAATACAACTGTATTTCTTGCAAAAAAGATTGAAATAAATGATTAACATTAAGTTTGGGCTTGGGATGTAACAGAGTCTCCAGGGTTATTGGTTTTGGTTGGGAAGTAGGTGGAAAAAGGGATTTCTGAATGGAGATCAGAGGAGGAGGGTAGTATGGAATGAAAGGAATTTCAGGTTTATTAGGTTTGGATCTGTTTAAAGCGTTTAACAGATGAGGTTTTGCTCTGGTGTGAAAGGAAACCACATCAAAGGGTTTATTTGAGTAGGATTGGAAGGCAGATATTGGAGGTTCATCAGAAGCAACAGGTTTATCAAATGAAATTGGGATAGCTGAAGCAACAGCTTTGTCAGATTTAGCAGAATATGATATAGTTGCTAATGAACCTACATCTGTCATGGATTGAATGTAGGTGATAAGCACAAATGGAAGGGTCATTGTAAGTTTGGATTTCAGAGGGGTGAGAGGGTCAGATGGTTCAACTCTGTCATAAAAATCTTTGAGTTTGAAACCATAAGCAAGATTGTGAAAAAGTGATGAGACTTGTGCACAGGAAATAAATGTTCTTGGGTTGGCTGTTGGGTTAGAATTGGGAATCAGGGTTTCAGATGATGGTGCAGGTGTGGGAATAGGATCTGAAATAGGAACTTTTAATGATATAGAGGGTTCTGGTTGGTTTACTTCAGAATCTCTGTGAGAAGGAGAGATTAGAAAATCTGGGTGAATGTCAGATTCTGAAGAGTTTGATGAGGTGGATGGTGTGCAGGAGGTAGAAGATACTTGAAACACAGTTTTTAGTGGTGTGACATCAAGAACTTCTGTCTCAGGAATGTTGGGTTCAGAAGTATTTGTTGGTTCTGAAGGAATTTAGAGGGTTTTGATGGTTGTTTTGAGGTAGGTGGATCTGATGAAATTGTTATTGGTTCAGATGATTTGGATGGTGGATTATCTGATGGTGGTTGATTTTCAGAGGCTTTTTCTGGTAGGGTTTCAGATGATTTTTCTGGTTGTTTTTCTTGTGGGTGCTTTTGTTGTTCAGATGGCTTTTGTTTAGATGGTTCAGAGGGTTTTTGTTGAGCAGATGGTTGTGGTTGTTGTTCTGTAGGTTGTTGTTCTGATGGTTGTTTCTGTGGTACAGATTGTTTGATATGAATTTTTGGTTGAGTTGTTTGTGGTACAGAGACTTTTGGATGACTTGTTTTTGTTGTTATTGGTGTTGGAACAGATGATTTTTCAGGTGAAATAGGAATTGGATTAGAAGATTTTTGTGGTGAAGGTGTAGAAACATGAGATGGAGCAGTAATAAATGTATTTTGTGTAGAGGGAGGTTTTGGAATAGACTTAATATTAGAATCATTTAAAACAACAGGATTTGCAGAAGATACAGAAGATTTAGTACCTTTGATTTTTATACTTTTGGCTGGTACAGAAGGAGTGTCTCCAAATTATTTCTTCTTTAAGAGCTTCTGTGGCTTCTCAGCAATCTTGATCTTCTTCTGAAGAGGTGCAACTTTTGCTTCTGGTTGAGTCCTCTTTCTTGGTGGTTCTTCTTCTTCTTCTGCTTCAGGCAGTGGTTGTCTTGCTAGCTGTATAATGTTTGCAGGAACATGCTTTCCTTCTTTCTTGCACTCATCAATATACATTACAACAATGTGCCTTGGTTCTTCAGCATAGAACAAAGGGTAATCGTCTATAGGAGTTCTCTTCTTACTTAGTTCAGAAATGTTCAGCTTCTTGGGAGCTGTTGTGAGTTCATCCACTATTTTAAGTCTCTGAAGACTTTTGGAATTCAGAGGCTTTCCCATAATGAATTCCAATTCCTCTGTAACTCCATCAGCGTATAG
The DNA here is from genome assembly GCA_963859935.3 of Lathyrus sativus. NCBI lineage: Eukaryota > Viridiplantae > Streptophyta > Magnoliopsida > Fabales > Fabaceae > Lathyrus > Lathyrus sativus. The sequence continues at coordinate 14,503,089 of OZ012739.1, read as the reverse complement.
AGCAGTAACCAGTCCATTCTCAGTTAGAAGATCTGAGATTAACCTTCCAAAAGGAATCCAGGTTCTGATCTTCTGTCCTTTTTCTTTCACATACTCTCTAGAGGCATTTATATGATTCCACAGATGCATAAAGAGAATATATGGAAGATCTACCTTGGTGCTCTGACTGAGGCAATACATGAAATAGAGCTGTTCATTATTGACATAGTCTGGAGAGTTTGTTGACTTCCTATGATGAATGCATCCCATGAAGATCTTAGCCCAGATCTTGTAGTCAGGCTTCAGATCCTTGAACTTGTTAGAAGCTTGTCCAGCAGTCATCACTTCTTCATACACTTCATCCATATCCACACGCCCAGCTGGCAAGTGTGAAACTCCATCTGTTTCCTCATAGCCAATAAGTTTTCTGATCAGATCCTCTGTTATTATAATCTCTTTGCCCAGAACAGAAGATAAGATAAACTTAGGGTAAACTGAAGCATGGATCTAGAACTCTTTCACAAGAAGGGGGTAAACTGGTCCAAACAGTCTATCAAAATATTTCACCCATCCTTGAGCACCTATGATTAAACGAAACTCAAAACCATTCTCAGCAAGTGAATCAAATTCCATCATTGATTCACACAGAACTTCCAACTTTTCAACAGGGGTGAGCAAAGTTCTTTTTGGTGAAGAGTAAGGAGTAACACCCATGTTAGCAGAGGTAACTGCAGCCATTGAAGATTGAAACTGTGCAGCAGTTGATGATGAAGTTGCCATTGATGATGGTTTTGTCACACGCTTAGGGTTTTTATGCAGAGAGAAGAGAAGATGAAAATACATAAATTTTCTGAGATGTGAAAAGTGTGAAAGTGAAGAGAAGTCATGTATTTATACTAAAACAAGTAGGCATACAAACAGTCAGATTTTGCACGTTTGAACAAAGCATTAAATGAAAAGAATAAAAATTATTTCAAGCATTTATTGCTTCTGACAAATTGGGGGGAAAATCAATAATTTCACTATTCAAACTTCACCTCAAACGTCTCTTCAGTAGTGTACACGCCACCTTTGCAGAAATGGAGTGACACTTGTTTGCTTGCATGTGTTCTGAATTCTCTTGAGAAATGAAACGTTAACCAACGTTCAGATCCTCTAAGGATTGTTAGTTCAGAGTTTCACAAAAACAAATTAACAAAAACAATAAGCAGTCAGAAGAAATACTTCAGAGCATTAGGCATTTTTGCATCTGTAAAAATTTGCTTCTGACAAATATCATTCTGGACAAAAATCCATACCAATATTTTTCAGAATAAATTTGAATCTATCTTCAACAAGGGGTTTTGTAAAAATATCTGCCCATTGATGATCTGTATCAACAAAGGCCAAATTTATGATTCCCTTCTGAACATAGTCTCTGATGAAATGATGCTTAATTTCTATATGTTTTGCCTTAGAGTGTAAAATGGGGTTTTTAGACAAACATATAGCATAAGTATTATCACAAAAGATAGAAATGTTACTTTCAAAAATTTGATAATCTTCTAGCTGACTTTTCATCCAGAGCATCTGCGTGCTACATCCAGCAGCAGCAATATATTCTGCCTCTGTGGTTGAAAGTGCAATTGTGGGTTGCTTCTTGCTGTACCAAGAGATTAGATTTCTTCCTAGAAATTGACAACTTCCAGAAGTACTTTTCCTTTCCACTCTGTCTCCAGCGTAGTCAGCATCACAGAATCCAACTAATTTGAAATCATCAGATTTTCTGTAACACAAACCCACATTAGAAGTACCTTTCAGATACCTTAGAATCCTCTTGACAGCTGTCAAGTGTGATTCTCTAGGATCTGATTGGAATCTAGCACACAAGCATACACTGAACAATATGTCAGGTATAGAAGCAGTTAAATAAAGAAGAGATCTAATCATACCTCTGTAGAGCTTCTGGTCTACTTTCTTACTTACCTCTTCCTTGCCAAGTGAGCTAGTTGGATGTGTTAGAACACAGATTGGTTCTTAATAATTATTCTTTGTTTTGATGATAACTGTTAGGAAATTTATATTTAAGAATTATATACTCTAAAATTTGTTTGAGAGTTTTACTGCAGATTAATTTTATATTAACTCTCTAGAAGCAAATCTGCCTTGAATACAAGAAGCTATTCTGACTCTGAAGCGCCAGATGCACCTTACAGAAGAATCTGTTTGCTCCTTACAGAAGATCCTGAGCGTAGTCTCCAGAAGGATCTGAAGCAAGAAGCTCCAGAACATTCTGAGTCAGAAGCATCTGAAGATAGTCAGAAGCATCTGAAGATAATCAGAAGCATCTGAAGCTGAAGCATCAGAAGTATAGAAGAATATTGATTGAAGAGTTTCTCAAAGCATTAGTCTACAGAAGTTTCTGAATGTACTTACGCTGCCAAGTACTGAAGTTCTGTGTCAAGATGCTCTGATAATCAACACGCTAGAAGCACACACGCTGCAGAAGACTCTGATACAGCATAGTTCTGAATTTCATCAGAAGACTCTGATCCATTCAGACTCTGAAGAACTTGCTGAAACTGAAGAAGTGTTTTCAAGAATATATCCGTTGGAACTATTCAACGTCTCTTTCCTTATTTGTGCTAGACACACTTACACAGACAAAAAGGATTTTTCTGTGCCATCTATTTCAAGGAAAGGTCAGTGCATGTGAAGACAAAAAGGCTCAGACCTTTTGAGACTCTCTTTTCAACGTTCAGCTTGCATAATTCAGCTGCCTATAAAAGGAGATCCTCACTTCATTCTTCAGTTACACACCTTGCTGAAAAGAAATCATAATATTCTATAAGCTCTCATTCTTATTCTTCATAGAATCTCATTGTACTTAAACTTAAGAGAAAAATCACTGTTGTGATTATAGCTTTATAGAAGCATTAAAAACTCTTGTATTTAATTTACATTGATTGTAAAGGATATTCCTTAAGAGGATTCAGTGTGAATCAGTAGCTCTTGAGAAGACTAAGAACTGTAGTTCTTAGGTGATACTATTGTAATCAGTTTGATTTAATAGTGGATTAAGTCCTTGTTGAGAAAGGCAAATCACTCTGGAAGGGTGGACTGGAGTAGTTGTTTAACGAACCAGGATAAAAATAATTGTGTGATTATTTTCAAGTATTAATTTTCCATACTTATTCAACCCCCCCTTCTAAGTATTATCTCACCTTCAGGATGCATGGGAGTCTTTGCCAGCTTACTATCAGTCATGTTAAATTTCTTCAGAAGTTCTTTAACATATTTGGTCTGATGTATGTAAGTGCACTCTGGAGTTTGATTGATTTGGATTCCTAGAAAGAATTTGAGTTCTCCCATCATGCTCATTTCAAATTCTGCCTGCATACATGTAGCAAACTCCTTTCCCATCATAGTATTGGTAGATCCAAATATTATATCATCCACATAAATTTGACAAATTACAAGATCTTTCTTAATTGATTTACAAAAGAGTGTTGTGTCCACTTTGCCTCTGATGAAATTTTTCTCCAGAAGAAAATTGCTCAATCTCTCATACCAAGCTCTGGGAGCTTGTTTTAAACCATATAGAGATTTCTTTAGTTTGAAAACATGGTCTGGAAAATTTTTCATTTTCAAAACCAGGAGGTTGGTGGACATAAACTTCTTCTTCTATAATACCATTAAGAAAGGCACTTTTAACATCCATCTGCTACAGAGTGATGTTATTTTGTGCAGCAAATGAAATAAGAAGGCGTATAGATTCTAACCTTGCCACTGGAGCATAAGTTTCAGTGTAATCAATACCTTCTTGTTGACTGTACCCTTGAGCAACAAGCCTTGCCTTATTTCTTTCAACTTCTCCTTTCTCATTCAACTTATTTCTGAAGACCCATTTTGTTCCATTTATATTGAATCCTTGTGGTCTTTGAACTAGATCCCATACATCATTTCTGGTGAATTGATTCAGCTCTTCTTGCATGGCAATAATCCAATCATTGTCTTGCAGAGCTTCATCTACAGGAGATGGTTCAATTTCTGACACCAGTCCAAATAGTGATGCTTCAGATGATCTTAGAAAGGATCTTGTTCTGATGGGATCATCTTTCTTTCCAATAATGACATTCTCTGGATGAGAAGCTTTAATTCTGGATGATGATCCTCTAACAGTTGATTCTTCAGAAATGTTTAGATTATTCATCTGAGAAGTTAAAGGAATAGCATCTGGCGTTGCTTCTGGTTCCTTCACTTGAATTTTGTCTGCTTCTGGGACTTCAGAGTCAGTGAAGACTACTTCTCTATCTGCAGAATTTTCAACCTGCTTTGGCTTTTCAGAGCCAAGCTTATCATCAAATCTGACATGAATGGATTCTTCCACAATTTGTGTCTCAGTGTTGTATACTCTGTAGCCTTTAGAGCGTTCAGAATATCCAAGCATGAAACACTTCTGTGCTTTGGAATCAAACTTGTTCAGATTTTCCTTAGTATTTAACATATAGCAAATACATCCAAAAGGATGAAAATATGAAATTTTGGGCTTTCTGTTCTTCCACAGTTCATATGGAGTCTTTTTTAGAAGAGGTCTTACAGACACTCTGTTTTGAATGTAACAAGTTGTGTTGATTGCTTTTGCCCAAAAGTGTTTTGCCAGATTTGTCTCATTGATCATGGTTCTGGCCATTTCTTGCAGAGTTCTGTTTTTCCTCTCTACAACCCCATTTTGTTGTGGAGTTCTAGGACAGGAAAAATCATGAGCAATGCCATTTTCAGAAAAATATTTTTCAAAATATTTATTTTCAAATTCACCACCATGATCACTTCTGACTTTTATAATTTTGAAATCTTTTTCATTCTGGACTTGCTTGCAGAAGTCAAAGAACACAGAATGTGACTCATCCTTGTGTTTTAAGAACTTTACCCATGTCCATCTACTATAGTCATCAACAATGACTAATCCATACTTCTTGCCTCTGATGGATGCAGTTTTCACTGGTCCAAACAGATCAATATGAAGTAATTCTAGTGGTCTGGAAGTAGAAACAACATTTTTTGATTTAAAAGATGATTTTGAAAACTTCCCTTTTTGGCATGCTTCACAAAGAGCATCTGAAGTGAACTTCAGATTAGGGAGTCCTCTGACAAGATTAAGTTTATTAATCTGAGATATACGTCTCATATTAATATGGCCCAATCTTCTGTGCCAGACCCATTGCTCTTCATTAACAGACAAGAGGCATTTAACATTTTGAACTTTAAGTTCTGAAAGATTTATTTTATAAATGTTATTTTTCCTCTTACCACTAAATAGGATAGAGCCATCCTTTTGACTAATAGCTTTACAACATTTTTGATTAAAGGTAATATCATAACCATTGTCACTTAATTGACTTATGGACAATAAGTTATGCTCTAACCCTTCAACAAGTAAAACATTAGTAATAGAGGGAAGTTTACCATTTCCAGTGGTGCCAGATCCAATGATCTTGCTCTTCTGGTTCCCTCCAAACTTCACATCACCTCCAGATCTAAGTTCCAGGATTTGGAACATAGACTTTTCTCCTGTCATGTGTCGTGAGCATCCAGAGTCCAGGTACCATGATTGGCGTCCTGACCTTGCTGCTAAGAACATCTGCAACAGGAATTATTTTACTTTTAGGTACCTAGATCTTCTTGGGTCCTTTAGGGTTAGTGGTTCTGGAGGTTTGTCTAAACTTCTGTTTTTCAACATAATGTTTATTCTGACTTGCCTTGGGTTTAAACACATAAGTATTCTTCTCAGAGCTTGTGTGTTTAATGTCATTTAAGTGACCAAACTTAAATTGAGAGTACAGAGGTGTCTTCTTGATGAAGAGTTTGTCAACAGATTTTGGATTACCTCTAGAGGAAGATTCATATCCAATACCTCTTCTGTTGTTCCCACTAACACCATAGATCATATAAGCCATCTTGCTTCTGTCTATGCTCTTAGTAAGGAATCTCTGAAAGCTAGAGTCATATTTTTCTAAAATGTTTTCACATGACTTAGCCTCAGATTCAGATTCTTGTTGAGTTATTTCAAAGTCATTTTTGATTTTCAGATTAATTTCTTTTTGCTCAACAAGTTATGTCTTCAGAAGATCAATCTCAGATTCAAGACTGCTTTTCAGCTTCTTGTATTTGAGTTTGATATTGTTATAGCTTTTCAGAACTTCTGATAAAACTTTGACAAGTTCTTCTTTAGTAAGTTTAGCCATTACCTCTTCAGCGTCATTGTCAGATTCAGAATCAGATTCAGATCCTGAAGTTCCTTCTTCCTGATCTTCTGTGCTGGCCATCAGTGCAACATTAGCACATTCTTCTTCTGATTCAGAAGATGATTCAGATTCATCTGAGTCATCCCATGTTGCCATCAGAACCTTCTTCTTTTTGTTAAACTTCTTCTTGGGTTTTTCTCCTTGAAGTTTGGGGCAATCATTCTTGTAATGCCCAGGTTCTTTGCACTCATAGCATACAACTTCTTTCTTGCCAGATCTTCTGTGCCCAGAAGATTCCTTTCTATGATTAGATTTTCTGAAGTTGTTGAACTTCTTTCCCTTGTGCTTCCAGAGTCTTTTGATCCTTCTGGACAACATGGATAACTCATCTTCTTCTTCAGAAGAAGATCCTTCAGAGCTTTCTTCAATAACCTGCAAAGCTTTAGCAGATTTATTAGATTTTAAAGCAATAGATTTACCTTTTTCTTTCTTCTGAGGTTCATCTTCCTCAAGCTCAATTTCATGGCTCCTCAGTGAGCTGATGAGTTCTTCTAAAGAGATCTTGTTCAGATCTTTAGCCATCTTCAGCGCTGTCACCATAGGTCTCCATCTGGTAGGTAGACTTTTGATGATTTTCTTTACATGATCTGATATGGAGTATCCCTTGTCCAGAACCTTTAGACCAGTTGTGAGGATCTGAAATCTGGAGAACATAGCTTCAATAGATTCAGAGTCTTCCATCTTGAAGGCTTCATACTTCTGGATCAGAGCCAGAGCCTTTGTTTCCTTGACTTGAGAGTTTCCCTCATGAGTCATCTTTAAGGATTCAAACATGTCAAATGCAGTTTCCCTGTTTGTAATTTTTTCATACTCAGTATGAGATATTGCATTCAACAATATTGTTTTGGCCTTGTGATGATTTCTAAAATCTTTCTTCTGAGCATCTGTCATAGATTTTCTGTCTATCTTCTTGCCATTCCCATCTGTGGGATGAACATATCCATCTATGACTAGATCCCATAAATCAGCATCATATCCAAGGAAAAAACTTTCAATTCTGTCTTTCCAATAATCAAATTTCCCCCCATCAAACATAGGGGGTTTGGTGCTGATTCTGTCCCTTTCTTCATATTTGTTGTTAGTGTTAGATATTGTATTATCAGCCATAGTAACAACCAAATATATATCAAAGTATTTCTCTCTGGATCTTTACTGTCACTGTTAAGTGGTAGCACACACAGAACCGGAGCTCTGATGCCAACTGAAGGTGAGATAATACTTAGAAGGGGGGTTGAATAAGTATGAAAGATTAAAACTTAGAATAAAAACTCAAGTATTATTATCCTGGTTCGTTGAACTCAACTACTCCAGTCCACCCTTCCTAGAGTGATTTGCTTTTCTCAATCAAGGACTTAATCCACTATTTAATCAAACAGATTACAATAGTAACACCTAAGAACAACTGTTCTTAGTCTTCTCAAGAGCTACTGATCCCAACTGGATCCTCTTAAGGAAATCTTTTACAATCAATGTAAAACTATTACAAGAGTAAGAATGCTTCTAAAAAGCTATTATCATAACTGTGATATTTCTCTTAATTTTAAGAACAATGAAATAAATTCTTAGAATGAATATGAAAGTATGAGAGCTTGAATGTTTTTGATTTCTTTTCAACAAAACGTCAACTGAAGAATTTGGTGGAGTCTTGCTTTTATAGGCAGCTGATCCAAGGTGAGCTGCACGTTGAGAAGATTGTCCAAAAGGTCTGAGCCTTTTTGTCTTCACATCAAGTGACCTTTCCTAGAAGAAGAAAGCACAGAAAAATCCTTTTTGTCTGTGTTCTTGTGTCTAGAATAAATAAGGAAAGAGACGTTTGATTTACTCCAACAGATATAATCTTTGAATATTTCTTCTTCAATTTTTAGCAAATTCATTAGAGTCTAATTGGGTCAGAGTCTTCTAATGATGATCAGAGTCTTGCTGAATCAGAGTCTTCTGCAGCAGGTGTGCTTTCAGCGTGTTAAATATCAGAGCATATTTGAGACAGAACTTCAGTACTGGAAGCTTTAGTACTTTCAGAGTCTTCTGTAGAAACTATGCTTTGAAAAGCTCTTCATACAAAATTCTTCTTTGCTTCAGATGCTTCTGACTTGCTTCAGATCCTTCTGGAGCTTCTGCTTCAAATCCTTCTGGAGCTTCTGCTTCAGAATCTTCTGGAGGCTACGCTCAGAATCTTCTGTTGGCAGCAATCATAGTCTTCTAATTAATGCATATGGCGCTTCAGAGTCTAGCTAATTTCTTGTGTTCAATTCTGATTTGCTTCTGGAGTGTTAATTTCTTTACTATCTGCAGTAAAAACTCTAAAGCAAATTTTAGAGTATATAATTCTTAAATACAAAATTTCATAATAGTTATCATCAAAACATAGAGATATTATTAAGAACCAATATGTGTTCTAACATTAACCAGTTATCATTGTTTACGAGAGGAAACAAATTATGGTACCTGCGAAAAAGTTGTTACAACCAATAAACACATGTGTTCCTGGACCATTTCCATTGCAGAGTATCAAGATTGTGCCTTGGGGAATGACACCAATACTTACGTGGGAGGAAAATCTATCCAATTCTTTGAATCATAAATTATTCACATAATAGGGACTGATGGTATGACCCAGAGTGGTCGCGTGTTTTCTCTGAAGTTCGCAACAAAGTCAGTTTCACCAACAACTACTCTCCCCAAAGAAAAGAGTATGTCAATAACCCCTCCTCAAGAGAAGGGCATATCAACATCCATTCTTACCAATACAGGTTGCAATGAGTGCTCCACATGTGGGGTAGGATGTCACAAACAAAGCAACAGAAGTTACACCCTTCAAAGGGAAAAAAGTAGTGGATGTAGAAGCCCATACATAAATCCATAAGAAGAATGTCTCTTCTAAGGAAATCCAATAATTCCTTATATTAATCCGAAAGAGGGATTTCAAAATTGTGGATCAACTAGGACAAACGCCATCCAAAATCTTAATCTTATCATTGCTTTTAAGCTCAGAAGCTCATAGAACAACTTTGATGAAAGTCTGAAACATTGTCGACGTAACTCATGGCATCACCATTGACTGATTTGACAAGGTAGTCATGAATATTATGGCTAGATGATACTTAGGGTTTAATGACGGTACTTAGGATCAGAACCAGCTAACGTCAACATATTAATTTAAAACTTATTGTTTACCCATACTTAAAATCAATCGCAAGTAACCTTTGGATAATAACACACATTCGCGCAAAGAATAATTAAAATGGTTCCCGTTGAGTACAACGAATGTGAGGGGTCCTAATACCTTCCCCCCGCATATCCGACCCCCTCACATATTTCTCTTCCCTTTGGGATTTATCGATATTTTCCCTTTCTTTTTGAATAAATAAAGTTTGGTGGCCACTCTGTTGTATCATCGAGTGTGTGATGTGCTAGGGTATTTTCGCGTCGCGACACCTAGCACTCTAAATCTTCAATATATTGATTGACTTCTAATGTAGGTTTTGAGCTCCTTATGTAGCATAATAATCTTGGATTTTTCTTCATAGATTTGAGATTTGGTTTCATCCATAATTATGTAGACTATGTTGGATATTTGATTTGTTCCTTGAATATCTCCAACAAGATATAATTTGTTTCAATTTAAATCTTCGTTTAAATCCGAATTAATCTTCATCTAGCTGTCAAACAGATCACTTAATCTTTGCTGTAAATAACTCTTATTAATATTTATATTTTGTAAGTTATTTAAATAAAAATTGGATGAAAGATTAATATAATAGAAAAAATAATTTTGAATGAAAATAAAGTAAAATTATCTTTCAAAAAATTTAAAATTGTTGCATTTGTAAAGTTATATCCGAATAGAAAAATGTAATTAAACTAAAAGGGGCTTTGATCAATTCATTCTCTTAATTTCTTTTCCTAATTTACTTTATTAAATTAAAGTTTTAAATAATTACATAATGTTTGAATCTCCTTCTATTTTAACATTTTAGTCCTTGAAAAAAAATTCAACTTAGTCTCTTAATAATAAAAACAAACTTTATAACTTTAAAAAAAAACTAAAATAATTTAGTCTTTAACTCCTTTACATTTAGTTTATCAAATAAAAAATAATACAAAAGATAAAAAGTGAAAGAAAAAAAAATTAAATGATATTATTTAAATTTCTTTAACGAAAATAAATTTAATAAAAATAAAAACAAATAAACTAAAATAAGTATTCTTTGTAATTATTAATAATAATAAAAATAAAAAATAAAGAGAAACTGATAACTATATTTCATAAGAATTAAATAAAGTATCTCCCTCTCAATTGTTAATGGATCCTGAAGAAGATGTTGCAGTATAGAGATATGGTTTGTCAAAGTCATTATTAGGAAGAAGCAACATAACAGGGTAAATTTAAAACTTTCTCCATGTATAGAGAACTCAGAGGAGAGAAAACTCAAGTCAATTGGAGCAATTTCTTTTTTTTATAATTGTGATATATCTCGTGCTACATTCATGTTATGGTTAACTTTCATGGGAAGACTTCTCACTATTGGAAAAAAACCCAAATTTTACATTGGTTAAAGATACAATTTACAAAAGATTTATATAGAGTGACACCCCTCACCTCACCAACCTTCACTATTAGGGCAAATTCTAATTCTATCATGGTATCACGAGCCTATCGATTTAGATCACCCACCAAACCCAAAAAGTATTGGACGCAAGGAGGTGTATTGGAAAAACAAAGTCTTATATATCGATAATTCGAACCACCCACCATTTATATTCACGCACCAAGCCCAATAATGTTGGGCGTGAGGGGGTGTATTGGGAAAAACGCAAGTTCCACATTGGTTAAAGATACAATCTACAAAAGGTTTATATAGAGTGACATCTCTCACCTTACTAATCGGTTTCGTAAGGTTGAGTTAGGTCAAACTCTAATTCTATCACCCACAAAGTCCTAGTTAGTTCTATTTGGAATAGCATTAAAAGGAGTTTGTGAGTTCTGCAACAAAAGGAGAACTCCGACTGGCTAGAATGAGGAAAAGGATTGGCTTACCAAAGAGACGAAAAAGAAGGTGTGACGTAGACAAATCTTGAAAGTTGCGGTGGCTGAAACGGTCTATGCAATTTGGTGTATGAGAAATGATATTATATTCAACAATCAAAAGGTAGGTTAGGAAATGAAAGGAAATATCATGTTCAACATTGTCACTAGATGCCAAACACATAGGAAACTTGTTGTTCATGTTAATACCACAACACTATGTATAGAATAACATAGTGAAGTGAGATTAGTAGTTTCTTTAGTTGTGATATTGTATTCTCTTAAATGTTCTAATTGTTAAAGTGGTCACTAGATGCCAAACACATAGGAAACTTATTGTTCATGTTAATACCACAACACTCTGTATAGAATAACATAGTGAAGTGAGATTAGTAGTTTCTTTAGTTGTGATATTGTATTCTCTTAAATGTTCTAATTGTTAAAGTGGAAACCAACTGAGTTCCTATTTATTCTGTTGTGAATAGGATACCGTTAAACAAAGTATAAACGGTTTATTATCAAGAAACACACAAGGGTTAGGGTTAATAAAGAAAACAAGGTAAAGCAACAAGGAACAACAAGGATTTGTTATTAAACTGCTATTCTTTCATTTCTCTTAGAACAAGATTACAAGTATACAAGAATAACAAAATAACCTCTCTCCCTTGAAATTAGGATTTTATCTTCCTATTTTTCCTTATGCCAAGATTGAGAAACTAGCATCCTATTTATAATAAAATAGCAAACTAACCTAATGGGCTTTTTAACAATTACCCATTACAAGCTAACTTAGGGTACAAGCTAACTTAAACAATTGAGCTTACAAGCAAGACCCAATTCAACATGCTAACAACCCTAGCAATATTTACTCATGCTAACAACCTTAGCAATATTTACTCATGCTAACAACCTTAGCAATATTTACTCATGCTAACAACCTTAGCAATATTTACTCATGCATGTTAGAACAAACTTCGACTACAACACGCATTACTTGCGAACAGACTTCAACCACACTAGAGTTTGATCCAATGTCTCACAAATCTCCACCTTGGATCTAACTCTATAACATCAAGAAACTAGCTTTCTTCATGCAGATTTATTAACTGCATACAGTGGAAAAACTTGCAACTGGGCAATGTCTTGGTGATCATATCAGCAGCATTATGATCTGTCGAAACTTTCAGCACTTGGACTTCTCCACGCTCGATTACCCCTCTGATGAAATGCAGCCTCACATCAATGTGCTTGGTTCGCTCTGAAGGTGAGAAAATACTTAGAAGGGGGGTTGAATAAGTATGACAGAAAATAATCAAAGATAAAAACTCAAGTATTTTTATCCTGGTTCGTTGAACTCAACTACTCCAGTCCACCCTTTTCAAGAGTGATTTGCCTTTCTCAACAAGGACTTAATCCACTATTCAAATCAACTGATTACAAATAGCAACACCTAAGAACAACTGTTCTTAGTCTTCTCAAGAGCTACTGATCTAACCTAGATCCTCTTAAGGAAAACTTCCTTTACAAATTAATGTAATACAATGTAAGAGTAATAAATTGCTTCTATGAAAGCTATAAACACAACTGTGTTATTTCTCTAAGTTTAGAACAAAGTATGAACTATAAAGAATATGAGAGCTTGAGAGTTTCTTCGCTTGAGAGTAAGTTTTTCAAAATTCGTCACTGAAGAAAGTGCTATGATATCCTTTATATAGCCACTTGAATATTGGAGAGAATATAATACCGTTGGAGAAGATATTTCCAATATCAAATAGTACTGTCCTTTGTACTATTGCAGCAGAGAGACGGCGCACAAAATGTGGGTGTAGCAATTGTCTGCTGAGCTGTGAATTTACCATATATGGAATGTATCAGAGGAATAATCTTCTTGCAGAGATTTATGTCTATCCCAATTAAGGAAAGATTTGCTGGCATATTCCAACGGATATATTAAAATAATCTTCTTCAAATAATTCTTCAGATAGTTCAGATCAACAATCAATATCAGAGTCTTCAGTCTTCAGAATCTTCTGGAAACTTCAGAGCCTAAGATGTTCTTCAGATGTTGCTGAATCAGAGTCTGGTGCAGCTGTGTGCTTGAAGCGTAACATGCTCTTAGATCAGAGTCTTCACTCAGATCAGAGTCTTCTCTCATTCAGAGTCTCTTCACTCAGAGTCTTCTTTCATTCAGATTCTTGATAATATATGCAGCGTGTTGTATCTTCAGAATCTTGATGACTAAGCTCTTATACTTCAGATTCTTCTAATCTTCAGATGCTCTTGAGCCATTCAGAATTTATTGTTCACATCAAATTTGCTCTTTAAGATTAAAATCTTTTGTGCCTGTAGAAAACAGTTTAGAACAAATTTAGAGAGTATAATTCTTGTATACAAATTATCATTAATGTTATCATCAAAACTTAGAGATATTACTAAGACACAATCTGTGCTCTTACAATCTCCCCCTTTTTGATGATGACAAAACATGAGAAATTTGTTCAATAAAAATATGAATTAAAATTACTCCCCCTGAGATTAACAATCTCCCCCTGAAATGAATACTCTAATGGAATTAGATACTTCCCTTTCTGGTTGAGTACATTTCAGATTCAGAGCCTGATTGAAGCCTGGTTGACATATGTTTGACTTCTAGAGTCAAAGCTTGATGTCATATTAAAGCTTGATGCCAGATGAACAACTTCAGAACACCTGGTTGTTTATCTTGCCATTTCCTGTCTTGAGTTATCTTTTAGATCATAGTACTCAAGGTTAGATATCAGAGTCTGGTCTACTCAGATTTAGCTATTTTTGATCAGGTTCTGAAAAGATAGATCTCAGGAAAAACTTCAATGAAATTTGTCAGATTTTTTAATAATATCTGGGACACTTAAATTCAAAGAATGTTAGTAACATGTCTGACTTAGTTCAGATAATTGCTTATAGATTTGAACAATCAGATTCTATTTTGTTTCTCCCCCTTTTTGTCATAATCAAAAAGAATTTTAAAAGACAGTAAAGATGCAGAAGAAACACATATCCAGATAAGCAAAAAGATCATTGTCATTAAGTCAAGAGAACATCCAGATTCAGATAAAAGCATACAAAACATATCAGAAGAAAATCAAAACAAAGCAAAACATGAAAAACTTGTGCAAAACATCAAGTAGGTTTAGCAGATGAGGCTTGTTGAGAAGCAATGAGTTGCAGCAGTGCTGTAATCCTTTCTGAATTTTCATCTTGCTTAGCCATCCAAGTTTTCATTTCTTCATTTGTTTTCTTTTGATCAACCATAAAATCCTTAAGTTCTTTGACATCCTTCTGAAGATCTGTAGATTCTGAAACAGTAGATTCTGAAACAGGCTGAGTAACATCAGGTGCAGGAATTTCTGGAGGTGGAGGAGCTTCTAGAAGAAGAATAGGAGGAGTGTTTCTCTTAATCCGTTTTTGATAAGCAGCAAACCTTACTTTTGACAATCTAAGACATTGAGTCCTGATTTTCAAAGCCTCCCTATTCAGTCTGTAAAGATATTTCTTCCAAACAACGTCAGCAGCCTCTTTGTCCATAGTAGTCATGCAAACATCCATAATGTCAGCAAAGTCTGAGACATTATCCTTATCAAAATCTCTTAACAGAGTATAAACACGTGATCCCAATTCTGCTTCATCAGGGATTCTGGGTTTGCTTGGTTGGGTTAGTTGTGTTTGTGGTGTTTGTTCAGAAGTTTGAGGTTGTGAAGATGGATGTTCAGATGTTTGTGGTTCAGAAGGTTGAGGATTGATTTGTGGTTCAGATGTTGGTTGGTTGGTTTGTGGTTCAGATGTTTGTTGGTCAGAATGTTGTGGTTGAGGTATTGAGGGAATTGGTTGGGTTTCTGTTGGTTGTGGAGTGTTTTGGATTTCAAGAGGTTGTGGAGTGAGAGTTTGGGTTGGGGAATTTTGTGGAGAAGGTGGATGTTCAGAAGTTGGAGATTTAAACAGCTGTTTCCAAACACTCTCAGAACGAGGTTGTTTGAGATCATTCAAGCATTCATTAATGTAACCAGATGATTCATCATCAGATGATGCATCAGAGTGGTTAGATTTTTCAGAAGTTGAAGATAAATTGACAGACTGGTTTAAAGGTGTGACATCTAATATCTCATCAGGATCAATGAGATATTCAGGTTGGTCAGAGTGTTCAGGGTGAACATCCTCTGGAATGGTATATTCTGGGATAGTGTTTTGTGGTTGTGGTGTTGTTTGTTGAGTTTGTTGTGGAATTTCTGTTTGTATGTTTGTTGGTTGCTTGGATTGTGGTGTATGAGGGGGGACAGAAGATGGTTTAGAGATAATAGTTTTAGAAGGTCTGGATCTTCTAAATCTAAGTGGGGAGTCAGAGGGTGTGGGGGTATCAGAATGATGAACAGGATTAGAATCAGTGTTAAATACCTGTTTCAGAGTATCTCTAATTTCTTCAAAAGTTGCTGCAGGAGGATTTGGTTGAACCTTCTTCAGCTTCTTCCTTTTCTTCTTCTTTTCAGCATCTGAATGCTTCCTTTTCTTCTGATGACCTTCACTATCAACTTTTCTCTTACGTCTTCTTTCCCTTGTCAAATCAGGAAGAACTTGGCCTTCCTTCTGCAAAAGATTGGCAGGAATCTCATCACCATCTCTTAGGCAGCGAGCAACATACTCAGCAATAACTTCTCTAGATTCATCTGAGGTGAATAAAGGAAAATCCTTAACAGGAATCCTTCTTCCCCTAACTTCTTCAGAGTTAGTTTTCCTTGGTTTCTCAGATAAATCATCAACCAGTTTCATCCTTCTCAGAGTTAAACCGTTTATTTCAGAGCCAATGATATAAGTCAGATCTTCTGTCAACCCAGCCTCTTGCAGATGCGCCACAAGTTGGTTTTCTATCAGAATATCTGAAATCAGCCTTCCCATAGGGATCCATGTTCTGACTTTTCCAGATTTATCTCTGGCTGTTTCCCTTGTTTCCTTGACGTGAGACACCAGATGATTAAACAACAAATATGGAAGATCAATCTGAATGTTTTGGTGTAAACAATACATGAAGTAAAGTTGTTCAGCATTAACATAATCAGAAGAGTTTGTAGAGGGTCTGTGAAAGATGGTGCTCATGAAAATCTTAGCCCATATCTTGTAAGTGGGTTTCAAGAACTTAACCTTCTTACAAGGTTCACCAGTAGTACAGATTTCTTGACATACATCTTTCAGGTCTTCACGCGCAGAAGACAGAGAGGTTACTCCATCAGTTGCCTTAAAACCTATGAGTTTCCTTATCAGGTTTTCAGTGATAACTATCTTTTTTCCCAGCACAGAGGAGTGAATGAACTTTGGAGTAGCATATGCATGGATCCAGAACTCCTTCACTAACGTTGGATACACAGGACCCATAAGCCTGTCAAAGTAACCGTCCCAGCCTTGTGCTTTGATTGAAGAAATCAGATCAAACCCATTTTCAGCAAGATCTTCTAAGTCCACGAAACTTTCACACAGAACTTCTAGTGAATCAACAGCAGTTAGGAGAGTGCGTACTGGTTCTTTGAAAGTGGTAGCATTCTTGGTAGTAACAGCGTTTGAAGTAGATGCCATTGTTGACGATGATGAAGAAGATGAAGGTTTCTGAGTTCTTTTAGGGTTTGCAAAGAGAGAGAACAACAAACAAAAGCGCATATGTGTTTGAGAATGTGAAAAGTGTGAATGTGTTATGAGAATGGTTTATATAGACAAATAAAGCAAGCATGGGAAACACAACAGACACACATAGGACACATACGCACGTTTGCATTAAATGAAAAGTAATCATTTTTAATTATGATATGACATTTGGGGGAAAATCAAGACAGATTGAGATTTTCAAAGCAATACCTTAAACGTCATCATCAGTAGGTGTACTCCATCTTTTCAGATTCTGAGTGACACGTGTTTGCTTGCATGTGATTCTATAACTCTTAAGAAATGAAACGTTTTCAACTTTCAGATCCTCTGAGATGGTCAGTTCAGAGTTTCACACAAAAAAAATAATTCACAGATAGATTAAACAAGCAAGACAGATGAAATACTTCAGAGTGTTAAACACTTAGCATCTGAGAAGTTGACTCTGAGAAATATTACTCTGGACAAAAATCCATACAAATATTTTTCAGAATAAACTTAAACCTATCTTCAGCAAGGGGTTTTGTGAAAATATCTGCCCATTGATGATCTGTATCAACAAAGGCTAAATTTATTACACCCTTCTGAACATAGTCTCTGATGAAATGATGTTTAATCTCAATATGTTTGGCCTTAGAGTGTAAAATTGGATTTTTGGATAAACATATAGCAGAAGTATTATCACAGAAGATAGAAAGATTACTCTCATAGATTTGATAATCTTCTAGTTGACTCTTCATCCAGAGCATCTGAGTGGAACATCCAGCAGCAACAATGTATTCTGCCTCTGTGGTTGATAGTGCAATTGTTGGTTGCTTCTTGCTGTACCACGAGATCAGATGACTTCCAAGAAACTGACAGCTTCCAGAAGTACTTTTGCGCTCAACTCTATCTCCAGCATAGTCAGCATCACAGAATCCAACTAGTGAATATTCGTCAGATCTTCTGTAACACAAACCAACATTAGCAGTACCTTTCAGATACCTTAGAATCCTCTTAACAGCAGTTAAGTGTGATTCTCTAGGATCTGATTGGAATCTAGCACATAAACAAACACTAAACAGAATGTCTGGTCTAGAAGCAGTCAAATAAAGAAGATATCCTATCATACCTCTGTAGAGTTTCTGATCTACCTTCTTACTTACCTCTTCCTTACCTAGAGTGCTTGTAGGATGCATTGGAGTCTTTGCCATTTTGCTATCCAGCATGTTAAACTTCTTCAGAAGCTCTTTAACATACTTGGTCTGATGTATGTAGGTGCACTCTGGAGTCTGATTTACTTGGATTCCCAGAAAGAATCTCAGTTCTCCCATCATGCTCATCTCAAATTCTGCCTGCATACATTTAGCAAACTCCTTTCCAAGCATAATATTTGTTGATCCAAAAATAATATCATCTACATAAATTTGACAAATCAACAAATCTTTCTTAATGGTTTTACAAAATAGTGTGGTATCCACTTTTCCTCTGATGAAATTTTTCTTCAGAAGAAAATTACTCAACCTCTCATACCAAGCTCTGGGAGCTTGTTTTAGTCCGTAAAGAGATTTTTTTAGTTTGTAAACATGATCTGGAAAATTTTCATTTTCAAAACCAGGAGGTTGGTGGACATACACTTCCTCTTCTATAATTCCATTAAGAAAAGCACTTTTAACATCCATCTGATAAAGAGTGATGTTATGTTGTGCAGCAAATGAAATAAGCAAGCGTATAGACTCTAACCTTGCAACAGGAGCATATGTTTCTGTGTAGTCTATGCCTTCTTGTTGACTGTAGCCTTGAGCAACCAGTCTTGCTTTGTTCCTTTCAACTTCTCCTTTCTCATTAAGTTTATTTCTGAAAACCCATTTTGTTCCAATGACATTGAAACCTTTAGGTCTTGGAACCAGATCCCAGACTTCATTCCTTGTGAATTGATTCAGCTCCTCTTGCATAGCTAAAATCCATTCATTATCTTCCAGAGCCTCATCAACAGATGTTGGTTCTATAATTGACACTAAGCCACAGAAGGAAGATTCAGAAGTTCTGAGAAATGCTCTTGTCCTTATTGGATCATCTTTCTTTCCAATTATCACATCCTCTGGATGAGAAGCTTTCATTCTGGAAGAAGATCCTCTGACTGTTGGTCTTTCAGAAATATGCAGATTGTCAAGTTGGGAAGTTAGAGGCGTAGCATCTGGGTTTGCTTCAGAGTCTTTGTCTTCAGTCTTGTCTGCCTCTGAGCCTTCAGAGTCTGTGAGAATAACTTCTCTATCTGCAGAACTTTCAACTTGCTTTGGCTTTTCAGAGCCAAGCTTATCATCAAATCTAACATGAATAGATTCTTCCACAATCTGTGTTTCAGTATTGAATACTCTGTAGCCTTTAGAGCGTTCAGAATAACCAAGCATGAAACACTTCTGTGCTTTGGAATCAAACTTGTTCAGATGATCTTTAGTGTTAAGCATATAACAAATACATCCAAATGGATGAAAATAAGCAATGTTGGGCTTTCTGTTTCTCCACAATTCATAGGGAGTCTTTTCCAGAAGAGGTCTTACAGACACTCTGTTCTGAATATAACATGCTGTATTTATTGCTTCTGCCCAAAAGTATTTTGCCAGATTTGTCTCGTTGATCATGGTTCTGGCCATTTCTTGCAATGTTCTATTTTTCCTCTCTACAACTCCATTTTGTTGTGGAGTTCTAGGACAGGAGAAATCATGTGCAATTCCTTTTTCAGAAAAATATTTTTCAAAATATTTGTTTTCAAATTCACCACCATGATCACTTCTGACTTTAATAATTCTGCATTCTTTTTCAGTCTGGACTTGATTGCAGAAGTCAATGAACACAGAATGAGACTCATCCTTGTGTTTTAGAAACTTTACCCATGTCCATCTGCTGTAGTCATCTACAATGACTAACCCATACTTCTTGCCTCTGATGGATGCAGTTTTCACTGGTCCAAACAGATCAATATGAAGTAATTCCAATAGTCTAGAAGTGGAAACAACATTTTTTGGTTTAAAATGAGATTTTGAAAATTTACCCTTTTGACATGCGCCACACAGAGCATCTGAATTGAACTTCAGATTAGGGAGTCCTCTGACCAGATTGAGTTTATTAATCTGAGATATACGTCTCATATTAATATGTCCCAATCTTCTATGCCAGACCCATTGCTCATCATTCACAGATAAAAGGCATTTTACATTTTGAACTTTAAGTTCTGAAAGGTTAATTTTGTAAATGTTGTTTTTCCTCTTTCCACTGAATAGGATTGAACCATTCTTTTGACATACAGCTTTGCAACATTTTTGATTAAAGATGATATCATAACCACTGTCACTTAATTGACTTATGGACAATAGATTATGTTTCAATCCTTCAACTAACAGAACATTAGAAATAGAGGGTAGGTTACCATTACCTATTGTACCAGAGCCAATGATCTTGCCCTTCTGGTTCCCTCCAAATTTCACGTCCCCTCCAGATCTAAGTTCCAGGCTTTGGAACATAGACCTTTCGCCCGTCATATGTCGTGAGCATCCAGAGTCCAGGTACCATGATTGGTGTCTGGATTTTGCTGCTAAGAACATCTGCAACAGGTATTATTTTACTTTTAGGTACCCAGATCTTCTTGGGTCCTTTGGGGTTAGATGTTCTATGGTTTTGCCTAAACTTCTGTTTTTCAACATAGTGTTTATTCTGGCTAGCCCTTGGCTTAAACACATAAGTACTCTTTTCAGAGCTTGTATGTTTAATATCATTCAGATGACCAAACTTAAAATGAGAATACAGAGGAGTCTTCTTGATGAAGAGTTTATCAACAGATTTTGGATTGCTTCCAGAGGAAGATTCACATCCAATGCCTCTTCTGTTGTTCCCACTAACACCATAGATCATAGAAGCAATTTTGCTTCTGTCTATGCTTTTAGTGAGGAATCTTTTAAAACTGGAGTCATATTTTTCTAAAATATTTTCACTTGACTCTGTTTCAGTATCAGATTCTTGTTGAGTTGTTTCTAAATCATTTTTGAGTTTTAAATTTATTTCTTTCTGCTCAACAAGTTCTGTTCTCAGAAGATCAATCTCAGATTCAAGATTGCTTTTCAGCTTCTTGTATTTGAGTTTAATCTTGCTGTAGCTTTCCAACATGTCAGATAAACTTTCAACAAGTTCAGCTCTGGAGAGTTCAGAAAATACCTCTTCAGAGTCAGAGTCTGATTCTGACTCAGATTCAGATGATGACGTTCCTTCATCTTGATCATTTGTGTTGGCCATCAGCGCAACATTTGCACATTCTTCCTCAGATTCAGAAGATGATTCAGATTCATCTGAGTCATCCCATGTAGCCATCAGAACCTTTTTCTTTTTATCAAACTTCCTTTTGGGTTTTTCCTTTTGAAGTTTGGGACATTCACTCTTGTAGTGTCCAGGTTCTTTACATTCATAGCAAGTGACCTCTTTCTTGCCAGATCTTCTGTGTCCAGAAGATTCTCTCTTTTGATCAGATCTTCTGAAGTTGTTGAACTTCTTCCCTTTGTGCTTCCAGAGTTTGTTGATCCTTCTGGACAGCATGGATAGTTCATCTTCTTCTTCAGAAGAAGATTCCTCAGAGCTTTCTTCATTTACCTGCAAAGCTTTAACAGATTTGTTAGATTTAAAAGCTAAGGATTTACCTTTATCTTTCTTCTGGGGTTCATCTTCCTCCAGCTCAATCTCATGACTTCTCAAAGAACTGATGAGTTCTTCTAATGAGATTTTGTTCAGATCCTTGGCCAGCTTCAATGCAGTCACCATAGGTCTCCATCTGGTAGGAAGACTTCTGATGATCTTCTTGACATGATCAGATGTTGAGTAGCCCTTGTCCAGAACTTTCAACCCAGCTGTTAGAATCTGAAATCTGGAAAACATAGTCTCAATGTTCTCAGATTCTTCCATCTTGAACGCTTCATACTTCTGTATCAGCGCCAGAGCCTTTGTTTCTTTCACCTGAGAGTTTCCCTCATGAGTCATTTTGAGAGACTCAAACATATCATGAGCAGTGTCTCTGTTGGTAATCTTCTCATACTCTGTATGAGAGATTGCATTAAGAAGTATGGTTCTGGCTTTGTGATGATTCTTGAATTCTTTCTTCTGCTCCTCAGTCATTGATTTTCTATCAATCTTTTTGCCATCCTTAGTAGGATGTTCATATCCATCAATGACTAAATCCCAGAGATCAGCATCATACCCCAAGAAAAAACTTTCAAGTCTATCTTTCCAATAATCAAATTTTTCTCCATCAAACATTGGAGGTTTGGTGCTGATTCTGTCTCCTTCATATTTGTTGCTTGATGTAGGAATATCACCCATATTAGCAACCAAATAAATAACAGAGTATTCTTCTCACTGGATCTTTATCTGTCACGGTTAAGTGAATGCACACGCAGAACCGGAGCTCTGATGCCAACTGAAGGTGAGAAAATACTTAGAAGGGGGGTTGAATAAGTATGACAGAAAATAATCAAAGATAAAAACTCAAGTATTTTTATCCTGGTTCGTTGAACTCAACTACTCCAGTCCACCATTTTCAAGAGTGATTTGCCTTTCTCAACAAGGACTTAATCCACTATTCAAATCAACTGATTACAAATAACAACACCTAAGAACAACTGTTCTTAGTCTTCTCAAGAGCTACTGATCTAACCTAGATCCTCTTAAGGAAAACTTCCTTTACAAATTAATGTAATACAATGTAAGAGTAATAAATTGCTTCTATGAAAGCTATAAACACAACTGTGTTATTTCTCTAAGTTTAGAACAAAGTATGAACTATAAAGAATATGAGAGCTTGAGAGTTTCTTCGCTTGAGAGTAAGTTTTTCAAAATTCGTCACTGAAGAAAGTGCTATGATATCCTTTATATAGCCACTTGAATATTGGAGAGAATATAATACCGTTGGAGAAGATATTTCCAATATCAAATAGTACTGTCCTTTGTACTATTGCAGCAGAGAGACGGCGCACAAAATGTGGGTGTAGCAATTGTCTGCTGAGCTGTGAATTTACCATATATGGAATGTATCAGAGGAATAATCTTCTTGCAGAGATTTATGTCTATCCCAATTAAGGAAAGATTTGCTGGCATATTCCAACGGATATATTAAAATAATCTTCTTCAAATAATTCTTCAGATAGTTCAGATCAACAATCAATATCAGAGTCTTCAGTCTTCAGAATCTTCTGGAAACTTCAGAGCCTAAGATGTTCTTCAGATGTTGCTGAATCAGAGTCTGGTGCAGCTGTGTGCTTGAAGCGTAACATGCTCTTAGATCAGAGTCTTCACTCAGATCAGAGTCTTCTCTCATTCAGAGTCTCTTCACTCAGAGTCTTCTTTCATTCAGATTCTTGATAATATATGCAGCGTGTTGTATCTTCAGAATCTTGATGACTAAGCTCTTATACTTCAGATTCTTCTAATCTTCAGATGCTCTTGAGCCATTCAGAATTTATTGTTCACATCAAATTTGCTCTTTAAGATTAAAATCTTTTGTGCCTGTAGAAAACAGTTTAGAACAAATTTAGAGAGTATAATTCTTGTATACAAATTATCATTAATGTTATCATCAAAACTTAGAGATATTACTAAGACACAATCTGTGCTCTTACACGCTCATGATAGGCTGAATCTTTCGACAGGTGTATTGCGCTTTGACTATCACATTTAACAGTGATAACTCGACCTTGAAGTTTTAGCTCCTTTGCAAAACCTTCAAGCCACAATGCTTCCTTCACAGCTTCAGTTAGGGCAATATACTCCGCTTCAGTGGTTGATAGGGCAACGACCTTCTGAAGTGTTGCTTTCCAACTGATTGCTGTCCCAAACATAGTGAACACATATCCAGAGATAGATTTTCTAGAATCCATACAACCTGCATAATCAGAGTCGACATATCCTTCGATTACTGCTTTACTATCTTCACCCAAGGCTCCACCATAAATTAGGACTCTATTCAGAGACCCATTTATGTACCTTAAAATCCACTTCAATGCTTGCCAGTGAGCCTTTCCAGGATTCGCCATGTACCTGCTTACAAGACTTACTGCATATGCTATGTCGGGTCTAGTACAGACCATAACATACATCAAAGACCAATTTGTCTTCTTTTGATTCCTCATAACTTCCTTATAGTCTCTAGGTTCTTCGTCTAGAACCTCACTTGCAGAGATTAAGGTATAAGCTATAAGATCTGCATACCCAAGTCTCTGAGGTGGCTTGATGACTCTCCCCGACCTGTCTCTTGCTAGCAGGTAGTCATTATCAGTCTCCTCATCTTCGACAACATCTTCTGTGTCTTCTTCGACTTCATCTGGGGTAAGCAATTCAGCATCAACATGCTCCACCTCAACAGGAATCTCTCCCTGTTCCAGCTCTTCGTCAGCATCATCAGTTTTCTTGAAAGCCATCTCTGCTTCGTTGAAAACTACATCTCGACTGGTGATACACCTCCTGTGACCTGGCTCTAGGAACCATAGCCTATAAGCATTGACTCCTTCAGGGTATCCCATGAACATGCATTTCAGAGCTCTAGGTTCGACCTTGTCTTGCCTAATATGAGCATAGGCCACACAGCCAAATACTCTCAGTCTGTCGAGACTAGGTGGATGTCCCAACCAAACTTCTTCAGGTGTCTTCATTCCCAAGGCAGTCGAGGGACATCTATTTATTAGGTAAGCTGCTGTCGAAACAGCTTCCGCCCAAAACACTTTCTTCAATCCAGCACTAACCAACATGCATCTAACCCTTTCAAGGATTGTTCGATTGAATCTCTCAGCTAAGCCATTTTGTTAAAGAGTACCTGCTACAGTCTTATGCCTTGCAATTCCAGACCCAACACAGTAACTGTCGAAAGCTTCGTTGCAGAATTCAAGGCCATTGTCGGTTCTCAACCTCTTAACCTTTCTGCCAGTCTGAGTTTCGACTAGAATCTTCCAACTTTTGAAATTCTCAAAAGTTTCATCCTTCGTCTTCTGAATGAATACCCATAGTTTTCTGGAATAGTCATCAACGATGGATAGAAAATACCTTACACCTGAGTGTGAAGGATTCCTTGCAGGCCCCCAAAGATCAGCATGAATGTAATCCAGGAATCCATGTGTTCTTTGCTTGCCTTTGTTAAACTTCGCCCTACAGGATTTACCAAATACACAAGATTCACAAAATTCCAACTTTTCGACTTTGTCACCTCCTAGCAGGTTCTGCTTCCCCAATTCGACCAGGCCTCTTTCGCTGACATGGCCCAATCTCATGTGCCATAATTCTGTCTTCGACATAGATTTCGTGGATGCAACATTTGTCGAACCACTTACAACCTCAGCCTCAAGGGTATACAAGCCTTGTTTCTTCACGCCTCTCAAGACTTCCTTCGACCCCTTCATGACTCTTAGGATACTTTTCTCTCCTTGAAAAACATATCCTTTTCTGTCGAATTCACCAAGAGAAATCAAATTTCTCTTTAAGTCAAGTACGTACCTGACTTCAGTCAATAACCTTATTGACTCATCATGGAGCTTGAATCTCACAGATCCAATACCTGCAATTTTGCAAGATTTATTGTTTCCTAACAGCACAGATCCACCATCTTGATCACATAGCTCCTCGAACAATTCTCTGTTTGGAGTCATGTGCCAAGTGCAACCTGAATCCATAATCCACTCTTTCCTCGAGTCGCCACTTGAAACCACAAGAACATCAGATGAGTCGAAGTCATCTTGAACAATGGATGCATTGCCATTACCTCCATGATCTTTCAGGCGTTCAAGGCACATCTTTCTTATGTGACCCTCCTTCTTACAGTGGTAACATCGAATACTAGATGTTTCGCCACTATAAGACTTCTGTTGACTTTTATCTTTTTTCTTGTCGAACTTACCATCCTTTCGCAAGAATTTTCCCTTAACGGCCAAACCTTCGCCCACCGTCGAAGGTTTATGCTCCTTTCGTTCGTTCAAGTCCTTAGAATACAAGGCTGATTGAACTTCTTCAAAGGTCAGGGACTCCCTTCCATACAAGAGAGTTTCTTTGAAGTGAGCATGTGTTCTGGGCAAAGCACACAACAGCAATAGTGCTTGATCTTCATCATCGATCTTCACATCAATATTTTCAAGATCAAGAATCAGCTTGTTGAACATATCCAACTGCTCAGCCAACACTTTGTCTTCACTCATCTTGAATGAATATAAAGCTTGCTTCAGGTATAATCGATTCACCAGAGATTTGGTCATGTACAAACTTTCAAGTTTCACCCATAATCCCGATGCTGTAGTCTCCTTTGATACCTGTCGAAGAACCTTATCACCAAGGCTCAATAATATTGCGCTGTGGGCTTTCTCGATCATGCCCGTCTTTTCTTTTGCCGTTAATGCAACGTCCATGGCTGCCTCACCCTTCAACGCTTCCAAACAACCCTGCTGAACCAATAGGGCTTTCATCTTCAAGCGCCACAGACCAAAGTCGTTCACTCCGGTGAACTTTTCAATCTCATACTTTGTTGAAGGCATCTTCTCCACGCTCACCGCACCAATTTGTTGTGAATAGGATACCGTTAAACAAAGTATAAACGGTTTCTTATAAAGAAACACACAAGGGTTAGGGTTAATAAAGAAAACAAGGTAAAGCAACAAGTAACAACAAGGATTTGTTATTAAACTGCTATTCTTTCCTTTCTCTTAGAACAAGATTACAATTATACAAGAATAACAAAATAACCTCTCTCCCTTGAAATTAGGATTTTATCTTCCTATTTTTCCTTATGCCAAGATTGAGAAACTAGCATCCTATTTATAATAAAATAGCAAACTAACCTAATGGGCTTTTTAACAATTACCCATTACAAGCTAACTTAGGGTACAAGCTAACTTAAACAATTGAGCTTACAAGCAAGACCCAATTCAACATGCTAACAACCTTAGCAATATTTACTCATGCTAACAACCTTAGCAATATTTACTCATGCTAACAACCTTAGCAATATTTACTCATGCTAACAACCTTAGCAATATTTACTCATGCATGTTAGAACAAACTTCGACTACAACACGCATTACTTGCGAACAGACTTCGACCACACTAGAGTTCGATCCAATGTCTCACATATTCTAAATGTTTTTAGGTAGGACAAATAGAGTAATCAATGGACTCACAAGAGATAAATTATTACTTAATGAGACCGATCTTTATTAATTAGTACGAGAGATAGAAAAGAAAATATCTTAAATACTATTTCTTCTACTAGAGTAATTTACCAATTGTTAATATTAGCAAGTGTAATTTATATCGTCCCAAGTGTGATGCTTATATAAAGCTCCATTGGGATGTATGAACCATTACTTTGACCATGTTTGAGTCCCTAAAATGATGGAACCTTAAGTGGGTTAGAGTCCCATACGGGTGAAAGAGTTGAAATGGATTTGGAGTCCCATAGGAAGTGACGAATCTTAAGGTTGAGGAGTCCCTTATAATCCAAAATCCATGTGCATGTCAAAGTAGGGTTGGTCGAAAAAAGATGCCTTGGTATGGTTTCCGAGGTAGTGATCATTTGAGTTGATGAACTCAAGAGACATGTTTATATACATTGTGAGTTTTGTGAACTCAAGTTCTTATCCCCTTTTGTGACTTGAGTTAGGATTTGATTAAAATCTTGTAGAGCCGAATGAATACATAGGATAGAGGAACTCACTGAGATTATCATCTCACCCCAATATTGTTGTTATTTTTCAGGTATTGTTTGCAGGTTTAGTATTCATGAAGAGTTGTGCATTAATGTTTCAAGGGATGCTGATTATTGTGATATTCCGCCGTGGAGTTGTGTAAAATGAAGATGTTGTACATAGTTCTTAGATTTTATTCTTAGTCCTTATTATATAACATGTGTTGTTTGATGTTTTAGTTTGGACATGTGTATATAATAATGTCGTTAGACACTTATGATTGTGTCAGTACCAAATAATAAAACTTGTATGATATCATTTTAGATATATATTATACAGGTTGTTACACCCCAAGTGACGAGAATGTCATATGATATGACATAACATTTCTATGATAATAATCATATGCACAAATACTATTTAGCTCTTAAATCTATATTAAACACAAGGCATACAATATGTCACCCTTGTATAATCGACTATTATATTCCTTAATTCGAGAGTATATTAGATGATAACAAGAAATAAACACAATATCCCATATCGACTTATTTAAGCACGACCGTGCATTTTACAATCATACTCAATAAAAGAACCTATAAATATTACTCATGTATATGTAGGAGGGACAAATTCCATCTAAATCAATCATATGACTCACCTAATGGGTTTCACCTATTTTACTCTTACACTAAATACAACTTGGTTGGTGAAAGAGGACAACACTCTAACAAGTTGGTGCATGCTTAGTTGGAAGTACATGCTTGTACATAAAAGAAACTTACAAATGCAACTTAAATCTGACGAAAGAAAATATAAATCGAAAAAGTGTGAAATCAAACAGAAACATTGCAAATAGATATTGATTAAATGTGCTAAAAGAGGTAGAAAGGCTTGACTCTAGATATACACATATATTTTATTTATTAATATATGTTTACAACCATTTTATATAGAAGTATATATAAATTAAAATCACTACATTATATACCTAGAAAAATATTTATTACTAGAGGATCTAACACGCCAAAAAAAATTATTATTCTAAAAACAAAATTATTGTAATTTAATTTTATGTATTATTTGTTTTTTTTTTCAATTTCTTAATTTCATATTTTAAATAAAGTATATATATTGAAACGTTGATTTCGTATTTTATATATATATATATATATATATATATATATATATATATATATATATATATATATATATATATATATATATATATATATATATATATATATATATATATATATATATATATATATATATATATATATATATATATATATATATATATATATATATATATATATATATATATGAGTGTGGATTAATTTACTCCAAGAATAAGTTTTTTAACTTATTCCATATCATAGCCTTTAAATTGAATATAATCTAGTGGTTAAATTAACTGTTTTACTTATAATCATTCAATTAAATCTAATTTAAAAAATATGATTGTGGAGTAAATTATAAAAACTTACTCTCGGAGGATTCTCTCTCTCTCTCTCTCTCTCTCTCTCTCTCTCTCTCTCTCTCTCTCTCTCTCTCTCTCTCTCTCTCTCTCTCTCTCTCTCTCTCTCTCTCTCTCTCTCTCTCTCTCTCTCTCTCTCTCTCTCTCTCTCTCTCTCTCTCTCTCTCTCTCTCTCTCTCTCTCTCTCTCTCTCTCTCTCTCTCTCTCTCTCTCTCTCTCTCTCTCTCTCTCTCACACACACACACACACACACACACACACATTAACAATCTATAAAATTTTCTTAAAAATATTCAATCTAATCCATCAATCAAACATAAAATCCATCTAGTTCTTCGATTAACATGTTTTTAGTAGATGAATATTTATCGATCCAAAACATTAATTGAGATATATTTATTTATTTAGTTTCAAACAGTTATCTAAAAAAAAGAGTATTTTGTATTTACTTTTATGTTTTTGGAAATAAAATATAATTTTATAAAAAAATAAAAATTATAAAAAATATAAATTTTTATATTATAAAAAATAATTCTAAAAGATAAAAAAATTTATATTAAAAAATACCAATCTTATATTTACAAAAAACTTGATTTTTTTTTATTTCTGAAAAACTTTATTTATCAGTTTTTTTATTTTGGGAAAAAATCCATATTTTTTATTTAAAAAAAATCATTTTTTGTATTATTGAAAAAATTGAAATTTTGATTTATTTTAAAAAAAATTTATGTATTTTTGAAATAAATCAATTTTTTATTTAGTAAAAAATTGATTTGATTTATTTGAAAAACAAATTTTTTTTTTTTTTTTGAAATTTTATTTTTAATTTTTTTAAAATAAGTCTAGTAGATTTAAAGTATATGATAAAAATAATTCATTTATCATTATAATATCTTGGATGAATTGGATCAATTTATACATATAAATTGATGAAATTAATTAGTTTAATTCATTAATTTACATTTTATATGGTGGATGAATTAAATAGATTTTATCTTAATGAATTAGATTGTCACTATTAATGCCTAGCTCATACAAATAAAAAAAATAAAAACAGTTAGAAAGATAAAATAAATATAAAAAAATTCAAATTATTAAAATTGTAAATAAATAAATAAAATTCAAATTCAACTTCTTTAAATGGGCACACAAAACAAATGAGACTTCTCCATTGAAGATACAATAGATCGATCATAAATTTGATATATAAATAAGATAAAATAAACAATAAGATTTAAAGTATCTAATAGAATATTGTCAACAACAAATAAGATAATTAAAACGTCTTCTTTATTAAATATTCACTTTGGAACCAACAGACGCTGAAAGTGTTTTCGATCCTGTACACAAAAAATAAAAAATATTACTATTTTAAAATAGTATATACAAAAAATCTATGTAAAAGAATAAGAGAATTTATTAAATTAATATATATTTTAAAAAGTAAATGTAATTAATTACCTCCTTCTCTAAGCAGCTTGCAAAAGGGATGAAGCATTCAAACAACTGCTTTCCACATGTTCTCTCGTATTCAAACATAATTTGATCGTCTTGAATTACTCCAATTTCTTCGATGGTGTTATCATTTAAATTATATAAGTAATAGTATAAAAGTCTTTTAATCTTGAAAAGTGCCATATCATTGAAAGGGTAAATGGACAATAGCTTGCCGTTGGTATTGAGAGGCAACAATTTTTCATTTTCATTACTAAAATTTATGTACCATGTGTAAGTGTTTACACCCTTTATAACACTTTCAACAAGTTCAAAACACATAAATTTCGCACTTCTAGATAAGACCAATATGATCTTATCATCTTTCAGACATATTTTTAGTTGGGAATTATCAAAAAGGCAATCCGAATGAAGTTTTATCACCTCGGCTTGTTTCGAGGCATTCTCTTGAGGATCAACTTTAATTCTCAATAAATGTCCTGAAGACGAGAGTCGATAAATAGAGCCTTTTAAGTAAACAGACGTTTTGGTCCAATAAGACTTGTTAATATATTCAGGAAAGTAAATAGTTAATGTAGTCCAAATACCAGTCATAGAGGAGAAAATATTGATATGGCGATGACCTTGAAAACGTATGACCTTAAAGAACCAAGATTCTTTATAGTCATATGCTAGAGCAGCATAGGAATACCCTCCGAATATTTGCCCTACAGGCTTCGGAATAGCCACACATTGTTTTGTTATTGGATTCATGACAAAGTAATGATATACACCATGAATTATGTTATTTGCCTGACAATCTTTACGACAAAACAAAAATAATCCATTGCATGTGTCTATAAGATTTTTAGGCCTTATCCTGTAACCCATCACTAATGAGCACCAATTAAAAAGTTGTTTCAGATCCATATATGGATTAGAAGAAATGCAAGCCTCCATCAATGGATCTAGTGGATTCTCCTTTGGTAGTGTTGTGGTTAGGATGAGATTACGCCATGAATGCGAGACACACATGGCATTTGATTTTTCCTTCATGTATAGCTTTCCAAAGATTTTAGTTTGAAGTACAATTGGAAGACTATTGAATAAGGATTTGGGTTTCCTTCTCCTCATTGTTCTTTTCTTTTTGATAATTTTACTCTCCATATAATGAGTGATTATGATTTGTAAGGAGAATTGATATTGAAAGTGAAATAGTGATATGATAGATGGGTGTGAGTGATGTATCTATTGGTTGAAGATTTGATTCTTATAGGAGGGTGACATATGAAGAATGAAACAATTTTAGATTTAAAAAATAGTGAATATAATATTTTATTATAATGTTCTAGACCCAAGATAAGTCTTATATGAATATATCTATTTAGTTCAATTTATTATTAATTAATATTATTTTGTTTTTGACTATGTTATTTCTTTTTTACTTTGTTTTTAATTATAATATTTTTACTTTAACTTTTTATTATAATCTTTTGACTATAATTATTTTTTTATTTCAATTTTTTACTTTTTTTATTTATGGAAAAATTTATATATTTTTTGTTGAATTTGTTATCTTCTAGTAATCATTTCATTCTCTTTAATTCTCTTTCTAAATTATTTTATTATTTCAAAATTTTAAATAATCACATGATATTTGAGTCTCCTTCTATCTTCATTTAAATTAGAATGAAAAACTATTTTAGTTTCTAGAATAAAAAGGAATCTAATTTAATCTATAAATAGTAAAAAAAAACCTTTAAAACTTCTAGAAAACAATAATTAAATCAATTTAGTCTTTAACTCCTTTACATTTTGTTTGACCGGTGAAAAGAATACATAAGAAAAAGTGAAATAATATAAAATTAAAAAATATATATATATTATTTTACTTTTCTTTAAAAAAAGTAACTTATAAGTAAAAAATAAAATAAAAAATAATTAAAATAATAATTTCATTTTAATCAATAATAAAATACAAAATAAATTTCAAAAATAAAAATAAAGAGAACAAAAATAAAAATGAATTAATTATATTTAATAATAATTAACTAAAGTGTTTCAATTCGATAATTTTAAAATACTATATTATAAATAAAATATATATAATAAATGAAAATTTAGAATTTTTAAAAAATATTTAAATACTATGAATAATAAATTATAAAAAAAAATAATCTTAATAGAAAAATATTCATTTTCCAACGGAAACTATTGTTATCTTTTGGATTATTTTTCATCTAATTTTTATTCTCATCATAATAATTTTTTGAGATATTTGACACACTTGAAATACTTTGATAGAGACATTTTTTATGTTAAATAATTAGTCTATGTGGTATCTACATATTTTGAGGGGCACATGTACTCTTTAATTCATGCGTTTATAATTATTAATTATTTTGACATCAAATGTCGGTCTCCTTCTGCACCTAGAATCATACAAGTTAATAAGAAGTTGTTCATCATAATTGGATTAAGTACAACAAAAATGAAGTTTCAAATGAAAATCTTGAAATAATGAACTTGTGGTTACATAATTAGAGATAATTTAGAAACATTCATGAGAGTATTCTTACTTAAGATTGGATTTTGCACCTTTTCAAGTTGAATTGTAAGGAATCATGCTTGTTATTGAACATGCTAACAAGAAGAGTTGGAGAAATATTTGGCTTGAAATTGACTAAATGCTGACTATTCATGCATTTTCTAATGTTAATATTGTCCCTTGACATCTTTTCATTTAACGGAAAAATACATTACACTCTATACAGTCTTTTAGATTCAAGATATGTTACATTTTTAGTGTGGGTAATGAATGTGCATATAAATTAGTTAATACAAAGTTTTTTTTGTTGATTATGACACTATATGAAATTTACTTCCTATTTGTACTTTTGAAAGGTTTATGAATCATAGATTGAACATGTTCAACTATCGTTTTTACTAGATTTTTGATGAATTAGGTTTTATGTTCTCAACCATTTTGTTCTTCCTTTTTATAAAAGTATTACACACACACACAACACACACAACACACACGCACACACGCACGCATACGCGAACACACACACACACATGTGTGTGTGTGTGTGTGTCCGTGCGCGTGTGCGTGCGTGTTTGTGTGTGTCACATACATATTCTAGTTAATTAATTTCTTTGTTATTTTGTTGGTTTGTACATTATGTGAAAATTTAAAATATGAATTGTAAAAATTATGGTTGTTACTTTAGTGAACTATTTTTCGGAAAATGTTAGTTTGAGAATAACACACATTTATGTTCTTAGTTTTTGTCGCTTTTGTTGAATATGTTATTTGTAATTTTTTGACTGAAAAATAATAATATATAAAAAGGGTGAAAAATCACCAAAATACAATAAAAATAGTCACGAAGCACAAGAAATGTCAAGAAAAAAAAAAGACAAAAAAGAGGAATAATAATTGAATAATAAAAAATAAAAACAAACCATCAAATTCAACCTACCAAGGGAATTAAAATGACCAATACCGCCATCATCATATCAGATCCCATTAAAAGAATTAAAATGATGTCAAAATCTACCTTATAGCCAAGGTGAACACTCAATCTACTATAGGTGCAAGTCGAGGATAGGATGTTGAAGCATTTCAATAAATGTGCAAGAATTCACCCCAAATCTACCAAGAAACCATATCCAGGCCAAAAAAATACTCTTATCCTCCACCTCTTTCGCTGATTTTGTGACTCCTAAAATGATTACATCATTTTGGACTTTTCAAATAGACCAGACTACAGTGTGCCAAATCAAAAGGTAAACACCTATATACTTAATCTTGTCTCAATGAGAAATAAAAAACTTAAAAATCACCTCATGTTCCTTAGGAACAACTACCTACCACCCCAACCACTTAAAGACTTTATACCACAAACATAAAGCTAGATCACAAGTAACCAAAAGGTGAAAATCCGTCTAAAACAAAAATTGAAATAAGGGACAAGAGATTATAGTAAGGTCTAAAATCACCCCTATCTTAGAGACGTCCACTCTATACGAAAGTCTATCTTGTAATGTTTCTAGGAGAATACTAAGATGTTAGAAAGAGTCCAACTACTTCAAATAAGGGAGAGGATCCTACCCTATGTGAGAGAAGGCGCCAAAGAAGAGATCAATTTAATCCTTTGAACGCGATATGTGTAGGCCACTAAGAAAGTAACTTCTCTAGCATGCTTCTAAATCAAATTATCTCTATCTTGGGAGAGAGTGGCATCTCAAAGCAAAGATAGAAGCTCCTCATAAGCAGGAAGTTCTCTAAGAAAGAAAGTTCTCCACCACCTAAGATCCTAAGCAAAAACCCCATTCATCACAAGCTAAGCTTCCCACCAATCAATCAAACTTAAGAGAATTAGAAAACAAACTAGGGAACGTATTCTTTAAGAGGACACTCCCTAACCAAGATTCCTTCCAAAAGGAAATTTGAGTATTCGACCCACATTTTCTAATGATACCATTAAAAAACCAATATGAACTATCTTTATCTTTAGGCTCTAGAAGAGACACCCTTTTTCACCAAGAAGAACAAGAACAAAAACCCTCAATCCTTTTCCCCACAAATAAAAGAAACTCTGGTAGCTTCATATCTAGGTACACGAATATTTCTCCAAAAACACGAATCCCCTGTGAGTAAACTTAATCTCCACTTTTCCAATAACGCAAGGTCAATCAAACGAATATCCCTCTCTCCTAATCCCCTATAATATTAGGCTTACATGAATATTGCCACTTAATCTGATATATCTTCAAAGTACGATTCACACACCCCAAAGAAATCTTCATTGAAACTTGACCAGCTATTTCATGAACATTCAAAAAATATAATATCAAGACAAGGATATCATTAATCACAAAACTTAGAAGAATCGCCCTACCACCCACATCGACATATCTATGATTCCATGAATTGAGTCTCTTTTCCATCTAGTTAACTAAAGGATCCTGTTGTGGTGAGAATCAGATATCAAGCTATTAATTAACTTGAATCACAAATCATGAAGTTCACCACCGAGCTTCGATTTATCCAAAGGAAAGGGTAAATATCGAAGAAACCCCTAAGTGAGCTATGTAACAATAAAGCTAAGAGATCTAAGGTTCGAAAGTTGGTTATACCTAGGGAAGGTGTTAGCATCCTAAGTATTTGTAGTACTCTAAAATCAAAGTTGATCTTGAGCCCTTAATTGTTGGATAAGATACCTTGATCCCCTATCTAAAATCAATGCTATGTATAAATGCTAACGCAAGATGGTATGAAACATAAGTCAAGCTATAAGAAAAGAAGATAGACAAATTTTGGGGTGCTACAAGTTATCTGACCAAAAGCTAGAAATTAAATCGATTGGTAAATATTAAAAATGAAAACAACCAAAAACAAAACTTAAATATCTACATCCTAAACATAAATCCAAAATGCAAAGGATTAATTCCTAAAATTAAATGAAAAAGGATTTTTGGAGTTCTAATATTGATTTAATAACTAGACCTAGTAATGTAATAAAAGACTAAACAAAAATAAAAGATGAAATAAATTTACTAAAACAAAATGAAAAAAGATTAATTTACAAACTAACTACAAAATATCTTTGAGTTTTATATTAAGAAAATTCTATCTTTTATATTTTATCATTTAAAAAAAATTAAGAAACCTAAAAAAATATAAATTTGAAATATCAAATATTTTTTGCAAAAGTTATTTAAAAGAGGTTTAGAATAAAAACTTTAATAAACTCCTAAACATAAAAAAAAAGGAAATGGCATAGGCCTAGAGCCCAAAACCTGAAGAAAAAAAACAAGGGAAATTAAACTGGACCAGGTTGGAGCTTGGGTCGGGTTAGGTTTCTCTCTTTTTGCAGTTAAAAACCTGATGAGGATGGATAAGGAAAACGCCGCGGTGGAATTGGAAAAAGAGAAGAAATAAATCTTATGTACCTCACGTATTCAAAACCCGATCGCATCACCTTCTCTCTCAATCTCGATTATGCTTCTCTCGTCAACGTTCATCATCTCACAACTTCACTTTCAATCAGCTTCTTCAACCTTCCCTCCGTCTTCATCGTCTCTTTCACTCTCTTTCCACCGTCGTGAAGTTTGTGTATGTATTGCTGGCATTATGACCAAAACAGATGGAAGCTGATGATGGCGTTTTCGACAGGGTTGTGTTTCATGGAATGTAGTGAAGCTTTGAGGTTGGAAAAAAAAGCTCGTTTTCGGGCGGTGAGATGGAGGAAAAGAAATGAAGGGTTAGTTATGTGATGATGATTTGGAATAATGTGTTTGCTGTGAATAGCAGAGGTAGTGGTTTTTAGAAGAAGGTAATTACTTTTCAATTGAAAATGATGATGAGCTTGATGTTTTTTTGTTCATGGCAGTAAAACGAAGGTATAAGTTTTCCTCCTCCTTTATTCTGGATTTTCTTCCTCCTATATTCTTAGTTCCCTCCTCACTTCTTTTAAAACCAGGCACCAACTTCTTTTTACCCATTTTTGAATCGCATCTCCCTCCTCTTCTCCATTCTTCTTGGTCTTGACACTGATAAGTTTGAAAAAAAAAGGCGGTTCTGGATGTATGGTCTCTGAAGTATGTGTGTTGCGTTGATACA
This sequence comes from Lathyrus sativus, assembly GCA_963859935.3. Taxonomy (NCBI): domain Eukaryota; kingdom Viridiplantae; phylum Streptophyta; class Magnoliopsida; order Fabales; family Fabaceae; genus Lathyrus; species Lathyrus sativus. The sequence continues at coordinate 14,465,918 of OZ012739.1, read as the reverse complement.
ACAGCTGAAATTTTACTGAAGAAACAAGTTGCTGAGTTTTTGTTCTTAATGCCACCGAAGAGTTGGAGGAGGGTCTGTATTATCCTTTTACAATTTTCTCTTTTTCTTTTTTTATTCATGCTGTTTTGAGAAAGATTCCTCTTCTCCCTTTTTAATCCAACAAAACTTCTTTGCTAAGTCTAATGGTACACCCATTTGTCCTAAAAATGTTGTTACTTCCCTTTCAAGTGCAGGTTATGAAAATCATTTTCATGTGTACATAGTGCAACTTCTAGCAGGTTTTTTGGTAGAATTTGGTGGGTTGTGGTATGCAGAGTTTTGAAGCAGAGTATTGGTCAAAGTTGTAGACATAATTGTATTGCTGAAGGGTTTGGACAGCCGCAACATGGATGATTTTGCAGGAAATTTGGTTTTGTGCAGGTTTCACACAGTACACAGGTTGCAAATTGGTGCAGTTTTGAGCAGATGTGTAGTAGAACTTGGCAGTGTTTATATCGTAGGGAGTTTGGTGTGTAGTTTTGTGCTGTCACCGCCTCTTTTTTTTGGGTAATTTTGATTGTAACAAAAATTGGTTAATGGACCTAATAACAAGACAATAGTTTTTTTTGTGTGAATAAATTTGGATTCTTTTTTTTAATTGTATCTTGAATAAATTTAGCTTTCATAGGCTAGTTTCCTTTTTTATAAGATGATTTTCTTTTGTAAACTTGAAATAGGCCTAAAAAAACAATATTTTTTTTGTATTTGATGATGGACTTATATGAAATAATATGCACAATTTGTTATTGGATTATTGAAAATGATCATGGATAATGAAAATGGGCTGAAAGAGAAATTTGGAAAAAGAATGGAAAATGGATAATTGAATTATAAAATGGTTTAGAAATTGGATTTTGGATTCATTAGATAAATAAATGGAATTGAAATTGGCTATGGGAATGGGTATAGCTAATGATAATGCGCCTCCACATTTAAAACCTCGATAATTATACTTGACTGCCACAAATCACGAACTGCATCACAACCTCAAATTCATCTCAAAATGATATTGATTGAACAATGAACCTGATGAATCTTAAGATCAATGATGTGAACTTTAACCATTCAATCAATATTCGCAAACACACTGAACCTACTGGCCTCAAGAGACTCAATTGAATAACGCTTTCCAATCACAAACACAAAGGGTGGGAAACCCTAATCCTCCAAAATCCTGATTCTGGATCTTTCTAGTCAAAACCACTGATGAAATCCTAAACAAACGATACTTTGTGATAATTCAAAGAAACTAAAGTCGTGCCTTGATAAACCTCTGATAAGAACTGCTCACGATGATTGAAAACCCAATGTTCTGCCTCAGACTTGTATACCACAAACAAAAGAAAAAAACTCTGAATCAATGGAAATCCACCTCGGTAGAAACCTTCTGTCCAAAACCCTAATTTAAACACCTTTGGAGCTTCTGAAGTCAAAACCTGATTCATAAGTGAAACAAAACAAACAAAAGTTGATAAACTAGTTAGTTATGCAAATAACGAATGACCTAGAATGATATGCAAAAGATCAAGAAATCTGAGGGTAAAATTTGGGGTATGATAGTTGCCCATATTTAAATATTCTTACCGGATGACATGAGTGATGACCATCCTCATGAAATCATGGTGAAAGGTATTTAAATATAGATAACCACAAATTTTTCCTTAGATGCAATGATATGCTATGTTATGGACAAAAGAGAACTAATCCATAATGTTGATGTGCAATGAATTCTAGCATGATGAGAATGATGAAATAATAAATGCAAAAATGCAGACTATATGAAAGCAAACAGGGATAGAGACAACACAATGAGTAACCACTCACTAGGGAAAGACAACAACATTGGGGAAGCTGAAACAAACTGGGGAAATCTAAAAGGATCGAGCAACTAGTTCAAGCATGACCAGCTGTCACTTTAGAAGGAAAGGGTCCTCCCTAAGGGTAGAACCAAGTGATGGTCTCCACTGAGGAATATCCAAAATAGTTAGCCAATAGGTTCAGACATGACTGGATGACGTGCTAGAATAAAGACGAATAGATAAACCTTTACATGGGATAAGACCAGAAAGAAGTATGATTTCCACTGAGGTTCAATTTAAACAAAAGGTTAACCTTCTGACAAGAGAATCAAAGAAAGTGTTCTTCTATCCAGAGACCAAGGGAATTGAGAAATGATCTTCTTATAAGAAATCGGGCAAATATTGGAAAGCAAACAAACTTTCTGGAAATTTTTTAAAATGAAGAGTTCAAACGGGATCTTCAAGAAACGCCAAAAAACAGAGAAATAACAAATTCTAAATATCAATAGCAAAACAGGATAAGAGCGCCAAAAACAATTAGGCTTTTGGTACCGAAAACCATTGGGTTTTCAAACAATGCCAGTCACCACTGGACTTTCAAAAGAAATGCCAAATACCATTGGACTTTAAAATAAATGTCAGTCACCACTGAACTTTCAAAAGAAATGCCAAATACCATTGGACTTTAAAATAAATGTCAGACACCACTGAACTTTCAAAAGAAATGCCAAATACCATTGGACTTTCAAAAGAAATGCAAAATACCATTGGACTTTTTTAAATAAATACCAGTCACCACTGAACTTTAAAATAAATGTTAGTCACCACTGGACTTTAAAATAAATGCCAGTCACCATTGGACTTTAAAATAAAATATCAGTCACCACTAGACTTTCAAAAGAAATTCCAGTCACCACTGGACTTTAAAATAAATACCAGTCATAACTAGACTTTAAAATAAATGTCAGTCACCACTGGACTTTCAAATAAATTTCAGTCACCACTGGACTTTCAAAAGAGATGCCAATTATGATTGGACCTCAAAATAAATGCCAGTCACCACTAGACTTTAAAATAAATTCTAGTCACCACTGAACTTTAAAATAAATGCCAGTCACCACTGGACTTTTAAAAGAAAATGACAGTCACCACTGGACTTTTAAAACAAATGCTAGTCACCACTTGACCTTAAAATAAATGTCAGTCACCATTGGACTTTCAAATAAATGTCAGTCACCACTGGACTTTAAAATTAAATTCCAGTCACCACTGGACTTTTAAAAGAAAATGCCAGTCACCATTGGAATTTTAAGAGAAATGTCAATCACCATTGGACTTTAAAATAAATGCCAGTCACCACTGGACTTTAAAATAAATTCCAGTCACCACTGAACTTTAAAATAAAATACCAGTCACCCCTGGACTTTTAAAATAAAATGCCAGTCACCATCGGACTTTAAAATAAATGTCAGTCACCACTGGACTTTAAAATAAAATGTCAGTCACCACTAGACTTTCAAAAGAAATGTCAGTCACCACTGGACTTTCAAAAGAAATTCCAGTCACCACTGGACTTCGCAGGGATATTGGTAATAACCAGATGAGTAGAACTTGATAACAGCATACCTAAACAATGTCAATGACGATTGGACTTGCAAACAGTAGTGTTAGTAACAACTAAACTTCGAAGGGGAGACAGGTAGTAATGACATATGCATGTCAAACAAAGATCTTAACAAAGATGCCAGTTACCACTAGACTTACTGGGGGGTCTCATAAAAGAGATGTGGGTTGTTTGCTTTATGAGCCAAGTTTTCTCAAACAAAGAGAAAGAACCAATAAAACTCATCAAGTTTCTCAAAGAGATACTATTTAATTTGAGTATAAATTCCAAGGAGATGTTGTTACCACAACGCCGCTGGAGAAAGATTTTGTCTTCAATGAGGATCAGTAAAAGATTCTTCCTGGGGAATATAGTGCATACCCAACTTAGATTCGAAAGCAACACCTGCCAGGGACCAAAGTTCAATCTAGGAACAAGCTAGAAAGAAACGGTCAAACAAGACTCCAACCATTGAGAAATGAACTCAAATGGGGATTTAACTTATCAAAACATGGAAAAGATAACTGAAACAACCATCATCCACGAAGAATCAAACTCTGTGGGGAATTAGAAATGGTGAGTACTTTATGCCTAAGTGAACAAAATAGTGGGGAATTAGAAATGGTGAGTAATTTATGCCTAAGTGAGTACTTCTATTGGATAGAAGAGACAAACCCAGTCACTTGGGGGAATAACCGCCAAAGTGAACAAAATAAGTAAACATCAGAATGGGTAACAACATGCTCAGATGCTATGCATATGTATGAGTGCTTGTATGTTATGTTTATGCTTATGCTTATGCTGACAAAACAGACAAAAGGGAAGCGAAAACAGAGATGAAATAAAAATCTTGACAAGGATACCCAGCCAATCTCACCAGATTGGTCCATCACTAGAGATGAACATGCAGAACCAACATTTCTACTTCAAGGTCACAACCTTCTCTGGGGAAATAGTATTTCACTCAAGATATAACGTCATGACTTCACCAGGATAGCCCTTATGAGCTTGATTTCTCTGTCTGAAAAGGAAGATCCATAAAGAATTTCCAAAATCAACTGAAGTAACAATTTACTGGGGAGCTGGCAAACAATGTCACAAGAATAATATAATTCTACATTCTATCTTGCATAACGATCATCACAATGATTAGCGACCATTGCAACAAATAAACTTCAAATTTCCTCTGTCCTAGATTACATGGTCTAAAGGAGGAAAACATCAAGAGGATTTTATAGGAGAATTGACATACAAGATGCTTCAATATCTTCAAACTCTTAGAGAGATTCACGAATCTCGACGTAACTGCCCCAGTTTAACTGCAATTGCGCAACAAAGTTATCAAACTTGTCCGTCAGACTATGGGGGTAACAATTAGGGAACAACCTTGCCCCTATTAGCTGGTGGATTTGTGAATGAGTTGCCTTAGACTAACTGATCTTCTAGAGATTTTTCTAATCTCGATATGACTACTCCTGATTAACTGGTCTGGAGTGGCTCGCCTTTAAAGGAGTTAGGAAACAACCTGCTATAAGATGACCTCAAGATTGTGTGCCCCAATATTCTGAACTTTAAAGAGTTCTACCCTTGATTCACTAACTCAAGACTGTGTGCCCCAATATTCTGAACAACCTTGCCCCTGTTAGCTGGTGGATTTGTGAATGAGTTGCCTTAGACTAACTGATCTTTGAGAGATTTTTCTAATCTCGATATGACTACTCCTGATTAACTGGTCTGGAGTGGCTCGCCTTTAAAGGAGTTAGGAAAAAACTTGCTATAAGATGACCTCAAGACTATGTGCCCCAATATTCTGAACCTTAAAGAGTTCTACCCTTGATTCACTAACTCCTGGGGATGGGTGATTAACAAATCCCTCAAATTGGTCGAACTCCTGCTGAGCTTCTTGTACTAAGTCAAACTCCTTAGCTGGATGCATTTGTTGGAATTCCTTTGATATTGTCTCGCAAACAACGTTGTTCATTTAAAAATTGGAAATTTCAATGCAACATTTATGCAAGCTTTTGAAATCAAATTTATTGGTAAAATAAACACAATGGAGTGATTTAAAGATCAAAAACAAAATGGATATTATCATTTACATAATGACAGGTGAAGTGACTAACAAAAAGCAAAGATCATTAGGAGTCAGGTTATCCAACCTTGCTCTAGTATGCTTTCAAAATAACCTTACCTCAATTAGGTCTTTTAAAGGTTGTAACATGGCCTGGTTCAAGGTTCATGAAATAAAGGGTAACAACTCAAAATTTGTTTGTTCCCACTCAATCTTCATAATGAACTCCAATTCCTACATTCAGTTAACTTAGGTTATGCACTCAGGTTCCTATAGGTTAGGATTTGAACTGATGATAATTGTTGATGGTTCAAAAACCTAGTGTAGTCACTACTCCCTTACAATACTTTGTCATTTTTTTTTCATTGAGGACTTTCAGAATGAAAGCTTTAAAGAACTCCTCTTTTCATTATCCCTAACTTTTACCTGAACTGTTTCTTTTGATGTTTGCAGTCAGCGGGATGCCCCATTTTTTGCCTAAGTCTCCTTCATAGGTTTTGACTTAGCAGACTTTCTCTTTTTTTTTTCCTTTTCAGAAAGAAGGTGACTACCTAGTCTAATGGCTATGGTGAACCATCATTGGCCTTTAGGCTTGGAAAACATCTTTGGCACTTGCTTTCCGTGTGTGAAGGAAAACTTGTGAGCACAAACTTTATATGAAAGGTGTGTTGTGCATACATTGCCAAGTTAATTGAGAACTACCCACCCCAGGTTGAGATTACGGGTTTAGAAATCAGAAGGAAACTCCTACGTCTAGGCTCAAAAGGGTTAACAAGGGATTAACTCCTTATTTCTCCAGTGTTTAGGGATTGAAACAATGCCTTACACCATCGGCAAATTTTAATTGAAAGCATACCAACAACACTTATGGATATAATATTTTTGTCATCCTCCCCAATATTTGCTTAAACAACAGTTTAGTAAAGATAAATGGATGGAAAAAGGTAAATATTTTTGCTTTTTATGACAATAAAATAAAATGAGTGGATACGAATGGATTAATTCAAAAGATGCATAAACATTTCATTAATCTTATCAATTCAACAAACAACAAAGCTTACGAGCATACATGAAATTAAAAAGCAAGGAAAATACAACTGAAAATATTGAAACAATCAAAATATAGCCAGCTTCAGAGAATTGACTTTAACAACTTCAATTTCCAGGTCCAAGCAGGGGAACACCTCCATCACTGATTACTTGCTTCTTGTGGTACAAAACCTTGAGAGGCCTCATAGGTCCTTTGTCTTTTGCTCCAGGAGTTGAAACATTGGCACTTGGTTTACCTTCTTGAGGTTTTAGAAGCTCCAACAAACTTTGCAACTTTAACCCAAAACTTTTACACTCTTCAACCAGATGCCCCATTGTCCCAATATGGTACTTACATTCAATTTTTGGATGATCTTCTTCAAGGACCAGATCTTTGTCATAGACCAACTCTTGCATAACAGATCCTAATGCCAAACAAGTATCTAGCTCATGTCCTTCAACCCCTTTGTGAAACTCACAAGTCAAGTTTGCATTGTGCCATGGTCCTAGCACAAGGTTGAGAGCTCGTGGAGTCACCAACAAGTTCTGAATTAGTAATGGATAAAGCTTATTCAGTGGCACAGGAACCGGCTAGTAGCATGCCTTATTCCTTTTGACAGGATTCTTCTTATTCATGTTCTTGCCTTTGAAAACCTTTAGGGGAAATAACTAATGAATGTTGAGGCGCTCTTTTGGTAACCACCTGATGAGGAAGACTTTTCAGCGCAGGCCCAAATGTTGGTTGACTAGAATTTTTCTCAGGTGCGTGTCTTTGATATAGAGGAGGCACATGAAATGGTGATGGATTATTGATTTGAATTCCTTGAGACGTGAATTAGATCATCTCGGAGTCAAGCAGATTATGAACTTTGCTCCTGAGCACATTACAGTTTTTAGTTGAATGTCCTTGTGCCTAACATGGTAGTCACATTGGGCATTAGCGTCAAAGCCTGGTGGATATGGAGGGATCACTAGATCTATCTCCTTTGGAACTATCAATCCACCTTTGATCAAATCTGGAAAAATTTGACTATATGCCATTGGTAGCGGAGTGAAATGCCTTTCTGGCTTCCTTGGCCTTTGTCGGGCGTGCTGACACAGCTGACGGAGGTCTGACCACTGACACTGAGGAGGTCCTTGAGTTGGAAGAGTCACTGGAGGTGACAAAGTGATAACCTCTCTGGATGCAACAGGGTAAGAATTCCCCTCACCTTTCATCAAATTCTGCAAGGTCTCCAAAACCTAATTAATCTGACCTTTAAGTATCCTGATCTTCTCCTTCAAGGCTTCCCGACCTTTCAAAAACTCGTTCATCATTGCCATTGGTCCTAAATGAATGTTAGGTATCCTTCTAGAGACAAGACGAGAAAGATGAGACTCAAGGCTGAGAAATGCAAATGCAAATTCAAATGTGACGACATGCTCATGCAATGCAAAACGTTTCATCGAACTAGAATATTTACAAACATCAAGAGATACCAAAAAAACTCACTTTCATTAACTAACAGATTGAATTACAACATATCAGTAATTCTTACAAGAGTCTTAAACAGAAAGCTAAATAAAAGCTAACAAAAGTCCTAAAGAGATTCTCCTAGCAGCCTCATATTGAGCTTCTTGATCTCTTCTTCCATCTAAGCCTTCTGGAGAACAAACTTATTCATAATCAACTTCCATGGAGTCGACTGAGGGCTAGATGAAAATAAACCCTGTGATACTTTCCTCTTCTTACAAGAGAGCACTTCTTCATTCTTCATTTGCAGTTGTTTCTGGAGTTTTGCATTCTCCTCAACAACCACTTGATATTTAGGCTTCCAAGCGTCTCCTGTTTGTTGTGATTTTCTCAAAGTGATTCTCAACTCCTCTGCTTCAGACATGAATATCAAGGTGGGTTCCTCCTTTAGAACCATGGGCTCTTGTCATAAATAGGGCATCTTCAACTCAATAGCCCTTTTTCTGACCCATTGGAGATAGGGTTCCAAGGAAACACAATTAGGCTTTCCTATGTCTTTCTTCTTCTTTTTATGTAAATGACTCCAAGCATTCAGGATCTTCTCCTTTAGCTCCTTATTATCTTCCTCTTTCTTGAAGAAAATACTTTCCACATGAACACTGTTGGGCTTGTCCTTCAAGGGATATCCTAAATGTCGATGAGCTAGGACTGAATTATAGTTGATCCCTCCTTTGGTACCAAGAAGAGTTACATTACCAAAGTCTCTCCAGCTATTAATAATCTTCACCCCATCATAGACACAATTGTACCAATCAATGTCAGAATGAGTGAGAGCCATGATCTTCTGTGACCACAAACCTTTATTAGGATCCCAAAAAGCATTAGCCTTAGGCAAGTGCGAAATAAACCACTTGTATAATAAAGGAACACAACAAATGATCATCCCTCCATTATGGAAATTCCTCAGATGAAAAAAATGATAGGCATCCACTAGTAAAGTAGGCACAGGGTTCTTCCTCAAGAAGATTTTAATGGCATTGAGGTCCACAAATTTTTCAAAGCTAGGGAACAAAAAGACACCATAAATGAGCAAGGCAAGGATATCCTCGAATGCATCCATGCTCAAATGCTCAGCATAATACTGAGCTTTCCCAACCAAAAACTCTGCAGTCAAGCCAAAAACTCCCCCTTTTGTAGTCATATTATTTTGAATATCAACCAATCCCAAATGTGTAGCCTTAGCAATATCCTGCCCCTTGGGGTTTTTCTTTAAGATAGGAAAAGGAGACTCATCAAGAATAGGCAAACCAACTAGATAGGAGTATTCTTCTAGTGTAGGTACGAGATGATAGTCAAGGAAAGTAAAACAATGGTAGATTGGATTGTAGAACTGAAGTAGAGTGGAGAGGAGTCCCTTATCCATCTTCATCTTCAACAATGACAATAGTTTCCCATATCTGCTCTTGAACCTTTTTGGATCTATCACCAAGGTGCCTAAACTCCTTAGGTCATCCAGGTTAAGACTCTTGTAAGTGTACTTTAACGTTTTTTTTCCTTTTGTTATCCATGACAAACCTGATGTTTACAAACAAAAGTCTAAGTTCCACGAAACTTTTATGATTTGATGCTCATGAGTGCAAGTACGCGCAAACACAGGCAAACAAAGATTCATATATACACACATATAGATAAATAGGCAAAGGCCTGGATTTCAAGAACACAAGCCTGGAGCCACGGTCTACCCATCCCAAAAGGTGTGTACTAAAGGTTCTCAAATCTGCAGAACAGGGTTCTAAGAAGTTCCCAGAGTTAACAACCCATCTTTCAGATATTACCAATTTCCTAAATCACTGGTAGTTGATAATATTCTCAAGAGAATCTCATCTGAGTGTAGCATTGCGTATCAACTATTTAGGGACTATTCCCTCATAATCATCACACTACGTCCTAACAAGGCCAAAGTGGGGAGAAAAGGTAACTAAAGGTTCTCAATGTCACGGGCTCCTAGGTCAAAAGTAGTAATGTCTTCACAAATACTCGTTCAACAAAACTAATCCCAAGAGGGCCTCCACTGAGTGGTGGTTTCTCAAGTTAGCTTGGAAGGGAATTAACTCCGTATAAGCCTTCTTGAATATACCACCTTCCTATTATAGGTGAACTCAAGTATGGGAATAGGACTTATCCTCACCACTCAAGGTAACAACCCTGCATATAGAAAATCAAAGAACAAACAAATATATACACATATATTTACAAATATATAGATATACATGCAAGAAAACATATAACAAACACAAATACAAACAAGGTAGGCTTAACTCTCTTAGGGGAGATTCCCCAGTGAAGTCTCTATTTTTGTTGAGGTGAGAATTGGATATCAAGCTTAATTAACTTGAATCACAAATCATTAAGTTCACCACCGAGCTTTGAGTTATCCAAAGGAAAGGGTAAAGATCGAAGAAAACCCTAAGTGAGCTATGTAACAACAAATCTAAGAGATCTAAGGTTTGGGGGTTGGTTATACCTAAGGAAGGTGTTAGCATCCTAAGTATCTGTAGTACTCTACTGGAACCTCTTGTTAGTATTTATGTTATACTATTGTTTGCTTGCTAAAGGAAAGTGCTAAGGTAAATACCTAGGGTATATACACTAAGTATGCTCGCTAAGACATCGCATCTCGTGCCTACGAATCCTAACTAGGATGAAATCAGAGCAACCGTAGTTCACCTAACTAAGGATGAGGAACTCTAGATAACTATCAAGGTTCCAGAGCGGAAGTAAGTATCCATGACCATGATACTTACACAGAGTTAACCAACTCTCTAAATCTAAGTTGAAAACTAACTAAAGAAATTGACTTTAACCAAAGTCAAAGGGGAAAATGAGTACTTATAACCATGATACCCACATGGAGTTTACAAACTCTAAACCTAATTCTAAGTTATAAGACCAATTGGTTCTAACCAGACCAAAAGGAGGGAGATAAGTGTTAGTTGTTAGTGATTAGAGGTTGGAGATTATAGGGCTCGACAAGATATCACATCTTGTGCCTACGTGTCCTGACTAGGAAAGGGGAATCAGAGCCTCCATAGTTCGGACTACTAGGGATGAGGAACTCTTGACCATAGTCAAGGTTCCAAGGGGAAGTAAGTATTCATAACCATGATAATTACACAGAGTTAACAAACTCTCTAATTTAAATCTAAGTTACAACAAGTAAGACTCTCACAAGGTCTCGAGGGATAGGTGGACAACACTATCCATCATAACATGACAGTCAACTATGGGATCCTTCCCTTTGGAATCAGTCACAGGCAATTAATATGAAGAAAAAAAAGGATTAAGTCACAAAGGTACCAGACAAAAAATAGTATTAGGCACAAAGAAATAACATGAATGATGATAAACATAGCATAATGGGCAATGGCCTAGTCAATGCAAGTATCACAATTAAGACCATATAAATGAGCCAAAGCTCTAAGCTAAGGAAACAAGTGTTACAACTGCAAAAAAGGGACGGCGGAAACAAACAGAAGAGTCGCCACCGAACGTTATTTATCCCAAAGAGGGGGAAAGGAAATGATCGAAGAACACCTAAAAGAATAGGAAAGACAAGGTCATCACAACCAAATCTTGGGTTTGGGAGTCGGTTACGCAAGGGGAAGGTATGAGCACCCCTCACGTCCTTTGTCCTCAACGGGATCCACGTTTGCTGCCTAATCTAAAGGGTGAGTTATCTAAAAGTTACTGCTAAACTGGGGTGGAAAGGAAAGAAGAGACTTGATAAGACCTCTCATCCATATGCCTACGTATTCCCTTATGCAATGGGAAAGTCAGAGTCAACGTAGTTCAGGAAACTATGGGTGATGGGGGGAAGGTTGCTCGCCAAGACATCGTCGTCTTGTGCCTACGTATCCTCACCTAGTATGAGAAATCAGAGTAAATATAGTTTGAGTAACTAGACCACTAGATGGTTAAGTTTTTTTTTATGAGTGACGTTAAGTTCTCATTCCAGCAGTTAGGGTCGATGTCTGTTTGCGGTAGAACGGAAAGTAACGTGCTCTTTTCTGAAAATGATTTTTATGAACAATCCCGAAGGATAAAAAAGGTTTGAACTTGGTTTAAGAGTTTTAAAGAAATGAATTGAATTTTTTTTGAGATTCATGTTGCACTAAAGACTATGACATAGGAGCGAATGCATCGCATATCGCCCAAAAGGCACACACTAAACACTCTAGACAAGTGAGGAGAAACCCTTCACTCATCATTTCCCATGTGCTTAAGGCTCGTGGTGCACAATGTTCATATTCTTTGTTAAGTGTCTTAGAATTATTTGAGATGAGAAGAGAAGACACAGAGAAAGCACTAAAGGGAAACTAAAAGCCCTAATGTTATCATACAAAGTGGTCCTAAAGTTGAGAAAAGGGACTATCCTAATTGTTATCATGGAAAGGATTGAAAGCCTAATGTCTCTCCTAATCCCATCCTAAACGAAGGGACTAGGAATCCTAAGAGATCATGTGAGTAAACACTATCCAATTGAACAAAACTCAAAACTTGAACAAGTCTCAAGGCAAAAGAAAGAGGAAAAGAAGAAAGAGATGGAGGAAAAGAAGCAACAACAAGTAAATTCTCAAGGAAGTTCAATTCAAGTGACAACACAAACACAAAAGTAAGCACTAAATTAATCACACACAAAGTAGACATCAACATCATGTCAAAGTGAAATAAAATGCATATATGCCAAGCCACACTTAAAGATTAAAGGTTCAAGCAAAGTGGCAAAACAAAGTGCTCAAATACATACAAATGACTCAATGTCTATCAATTGGCATTAACAATCATCAAACAAAATGGGATAAAGTCAAATGATATGGAAAACAAAGTAGTGAAGTAGCAATATCACACCATATCCACATCATTTCAATGATCAGAGAAGAAGCAAAAACAGTTAAGTCATGCATCACATTCATAAAAAATCCAATGTTACACAAAACAAGCATGCAAGACACAACCTCCAAGGAAGAGACATGAGATAAGGGAAATAAACCAAGTGTGGGAAGAAAAATCAACATGAATATCAAGTCAAAGATCCTTTCATGAACACATAAAAGGAAAATCAAGGTTTGAAATCAAGACATGCATCTAGAACAAGTTCAAACACCACAGTCATTCTCAAAGAAAAGAGGTATTCAACAAGAGTACAAATGATCAAGTTTCAATCTATTAAAGTCAGAAAAAAAACTCATATGATGTACATCATGCTTAAAATCAAATCAACAATCAAATTCAAGAAGAGTCAAACTCAAGTTGAAGCACAAAAGTCAGGCAAACATCTCTTAAGTTAACCCATGAAGGAAGCATTTGAGCATGTGAAGCATATGAAGTGAAATGGTCATGTAATGAACATCCATATATGAAAATAAGAACCTCAAACATGTCAAATAGGGCATAAAAGAGCCATCAAAAATCCATTGAATCATTCAAGAAAGAAACTCTAAAGACTAGGTCAAGTCACACACCAATCATGGTCAAAATAGCAACAACTTGATGCACCAATAAAAAATAGAAACAAGATGAAATAAAATCCAAATAAATTCTCAAACTCATTTAAAATGTGTTATGAATCATATGGAAAAGCATCAAAACAAGAATAGCAATTTAGTCATGTGTTATGAATCATAGTTGCTTGCTTTGCCTTGTTTGACGCATTTGGTGATGCTCTCTTGCTATTCTTGTTTTGATGCTTTTCCATATGATTCATAACACATTTTAAATGAGTTTGAGAATTTATTTGGATTTTATTTCATCTTGTTTCTATTTTTTATTGGTGCATCAAGTTGTTGCTATTTTGACCATGATTGGTGTGTGACTTGACCTAGTCTTTAGAGTTTCTTTCTTGAATGATTCAATGGATTTTTGATGGCTCTTTTATGCCCTATTTGACATGTTTGAGGTTCTTATTTTCATATATGGATGTTCATTACATGACCATTTCACTTCATATGCTTCACATGCTCAAATGCTTCCTTCATGGGTTAACTTAAGAGATGTTTGCCTGACTTTTGTACTTCAACTTGAGTTTGACTCTTGAATTTGATTGTTGATTTGATTTTAAGCATGATGTACATCATATGAGTTTTTTTTCTGACTTTAATAGATTGAAACTTGATCATTTGTACTCTTGTTGAATACCTCTTTTCTTTGAGAATGACTGTGGTGTTTGAACTTGTTCTAGATGCATGTCTTGATTTCAAACCTTGATTTTCCTTTTATGTGTTCATGAAAGGATCTTTGACTTGATATTCATGTTGATTTTTCTTCCCACACTTGGTTTATTTCCCTTATCTCATGTCTCTTCCTTGGAGGTTGTGTCTTGCATGCTTGTTTTGTGTCAAACTGAAATCCTAACCAAAACTCAACAAACCTTACACCAATCTCAAGGAAATTTCATGTTGAACACAAATATGGCATCCATTTTTATTTCTAAAAGCTCTAACACCATGAAAACATGACATGAATAAAACACGTGGTTTCTGCAACTCATTCGAAACAACACAAGGTTAATGCAAACATGGCGTACAATGTGTAGGACTTAAGATGCAACCAACATGATCCCTAATGAACTTCTAACATGAGAGAAACAAGGAAAAGAAAGTTACCTCAAAAATTGCAAATCTGCAGCTCTTAAACCTGCTCCAATCCCTTGCCAGACTTCCTCCCTAGCTTCCCTTTGCTTTACAGATGATAATGGTGATGAGGAAATGAAGATAGAAGGCTTGTATGAAGAGATTCGAAGAACAGAAAATCTTGAGAATGAGAGAGAGTTTTCAATTCTGAGCTTGTATGAAAATGTGGCTGCCTCTCTCTAGGGTTTCTTTTAGGTTTTATATGGAGGCTATCTGTGGTGAAAAGAATGTTACTATGGTAAAAAAAACAAAGTCCACTGATTTTTGTCAAATATGAAATGAAGGGTGGATGATGAGAGGTATGAGCATGCTCTCTTTCATGGTTGTGTTGTTGCGCTATTGTCACCAAAGAAATCAGAAATAATAACATGAAATGTGGGTGAGAGAATGTGTGGGATGATAATCTTATTAGGAAAGTTTCCAACCTCCCCATTATGGTAAGTTTGTTTCAAATGGTACAAGGCAAAGGCATATCGTGTTTGGTTTGAAATGGCAAAGTTTAGCAAGGCAAAAGAGTGTATTGTATGTGTGAATTGGAAACAAGAGTGATGCTGCAACCTTGGCTCGTGTTTGGTGCACAAAATAGCAAAACCTCAAGCATGAGATACATCTCCTCATGGCTATCTTTAAACCTTCATAACTTCATGAGTATTGCCTCAATTGATGACTTCTTTGGCTCAATGCAAAGTAAGGAGACTAAAGAACAAATCTCATGTTATAAAGAAAATGAAACAAACCTTGGATCAATGAGAAAAATGGAGTGGAAGTTGGGTGCACAAAACTGTCCCAAGTAACTTTGAAATATTTCTAAGTTATTGAACTTTAGCAACTTTGGAATCCTAATTTTGAAGCCACATAACTGGCTGAGTTTTGATCCAGTGGGGATGATTTAGTAATGAATGGAAAGCTTGAAGAACAATCTTCAACTTTCATGTTGTGGGAAAATTCAAATGAGATCAAAAACTTATTGAAAAATTCCTTGGAAACTTGGTTGAAAAATCTGCCTAACAACTTACCAAACTTGACATCTTTGGGTCCTTGATTTGGGATCATCATAACTCAAGCCTTACACATCCAATGGACATGATCTAGTACTTAAAAGAAAGCTTAGAAGATGTTTTACAACTTTCATGTTGTAGGAAAGTTCAAATGAAGCTTGTATCACCATGAAAAATGAACTTGAAAGTAGGCACATGAAATTGAATTTCTATACATAGAAAAATTTCTAAGTGTAGAAATGTCATAATCTCTTTTTTCCAAACTTTGGCTCATCATATCTCTCAAACCATGAATCTTTTGAACATGCTTTCTTCTACAAACTTGTAGTTCTTGATGTCCTTTTCAATTTGATAGCTAGTTTGCCCCCATTGGATAAAACATGAGAAAGTTATGGATTGTTGCAAAATGGCTAGAATTAGGGTTTTTCAAACTTAGAAAAATCTCTATCAAAACCCTAATTCACCCAATCTCCTGATTTTATGTTTTTTCTTGATTTTTCTTGTTCCAAAGACATGAAATCCCTTGAAAACAACTATCATGCCCTTACTTGACCTTGAGATCCAAGATTTAGACCCCTTTGAACCAAAATTGACTTTTGTTGACCAGATGAAATCATAACACCAACCCCACTGACTGAGGCTCTTGTGATGGCTTGTGATGGCACATAATCCATGTAGGGAACCTCCAAGGTGTGTGTTGAGCTTGAGAATAATGTCTTTCTCAAAGAACTAAACACAAACTTACTTTGAACCAAAACCCTAGCCAATTATCCATGAGATAGGAGGAGAAGAACCAATGCTTGTGTTCTTGATCCAAGTGGTTGATTAACATGCATTAATGATGATGGAGACCCTATGACTTGAGATTGCCACAAAGTTTATATTAAGCCCTTGATTGTTCGATAAGATACCTTGATCCCTATCTAAAATCAATGTTATGTATAAATGCTAATGCAAGATGGTATGAAACATAAGCTAAGCTATAAGAAAAGAAGATGGGCAAATTTTTGGGTGCTACAACTGCCTCTATTCAAGTAGCTTGGACCTGAAGGGATGAAAAGTGACCGCTTTCAAATGTTCAAGGTAAAAGATGGTTGAATACAAAAAGAACCCAGAAATTTGCGAACTACGGGAAAATACACAATACAAAGATTTCAAGCCGAAGGTGGACTTAAAAACAACGGGGTACCAACCAAAAGTTGGGATAACCGACACGATAACTGATCAAGAAAATAACAATGACTACTAACCAAAAGTCAGGATCACCAGAGAGTTATATCCAAAAGTCATGAGAGAGAGGCTACTAACCAAGAGTTAGGATCACCCAGACACCGTCCGAAAGCGAATACACAAACAATGAAGACTACCAACCAAAAGTTGGGATCACCCAAAAGCTTATAAACCAAAAGTTGAAATACACAGGAAGTAGAATCAACCGACTTACAACCTGAAAGGAGAATGATTCCTCTAGAGAAACAATAAAGGACTACCAACCAAAAGTTGGGATAACATCCGAGCAAACAATGGACCACCAACCAAAAGTTGGGATAAAATCCAAACAAACAATCAAATGGCTACCAACCAAAATTTGGAATCACCAGGGCGCTGACTGAATGCGAATTTACCAAAAACAAAGACTAACAACCAAAATTTGGGATAACGGCTCCGTGGGGAACAGAAGAATATTACCAACCAAAAGTTGGGAGAAAGGCTACTAACCAAAAGTTAGGATCACCAAAAAGGGAGACTACCAACCAAAAGTAGGAATCGTCAATAAAAGATATACCAACTAAAATTTGGGATCACCAGAATACCGAACAAAGGTGAACTTAATACAACGAAGACTACCAACCAAAAGTTGGGATAACGACTCCGTAGGAGAACAGTAGAGGACTACCAACCAAAAGTTGGGATAACCTCCATGAAACGATAGACTACCAACCAAAAGTGAGGATAACAACCAAGCAAAAAGATGGCTACCAACCAAAAGTTGGGATCACCGAGTCGTCGATCGAAAGCGAACCCTCCTAAGACGAAGCTTACCAACCAAAAGTTGGGATAACAACTCTACGGGGAATAAAAGAAGACTACCAACCAAAATTTGGGATGAAGTCCATAAAACAACGAACTACCAACCAAAAGTTAAGGTAACATCCACAAAATGATTAAGTTGGGGATTATCAACCAAAAGTTGGAATACCACACCCGGGATAGGTAGGAAGTAGAATCAACCGACTTGCAACCTAAAAAGAAAACTCCATTGGGGAAAGAGAAACTTAAACAAGCAAGCTCTGTTGAGGAGTAAAAGTAAGATGAAAATATCTATCAATGATTTTGCTGGGGTCAGGTACCACAGAGTCCCATGAATTATGTGGTTATCTACCAGGTAGGCGTCTGGTCACAAAGGTATCAAACCTGGCTTATGCTTCGGATGCATATGTTTGAATGTGACATAATGCTCCATACGAAATATAAATGCTACGCATTTGGGAGGATGCAATGTGTAACACCCCGAATTTAATCGAAATATTTTAATTAATTTAGTTAATTGAGAATATTCGTATTTTTGGTGTTTTCGGTTTTTCGGTGGTTTTGGGAATTATTGGGGAATTATGCATATTTGGAGTATTTATTTTGGAATAATAGTATGTAATATGGATTTATTAATATTATTATGAATTAAAATAAATATAAGTGAAATAAGGGTAATTTGGGCATTTGGAGGAGTTAGTAAGGGTAATGAAGGAAAAATTGGGAGGCCCAAGACTAAGTTGGACAAAATAGAATTATGAAGAGATTTAGAATTCATTTGTTAACCGTGAAAAGAATGAGGCCAGAGCTCTGATGGAGGGAGAATTGGAGGCAAAAGCTTCGGAAGATCCCGAAGTTAATCGTGAAAGCTGCGAATCGGCTAAGGTATGGGGAGTATCGCATTTCATGATTTTCTATGTATGCCTTTCGGTGTGTTTATGGTGGGGTTTATGATTTAGGGTATGTTGGGTTGATTTGGGAGAATTAAGGAAATTGATGAATAGACTTTGAGGTTATGATTGATGGTATGTATCCCTGAATATTGACATGAATTTAGGAAACCTTATCGGACTGTTTGATGTGTAACATGAGAAAGGAAACCTTAGGCCTTCGTGGCCAAAACCTTGAATTGTGATATGTTTGACCCTGTAGGAATAGGAATATTCAAATGTGAGTAACTCTGATGCACTCAGAGCAATTGCAGGAAAATAGTGTTTTAGGTAGTGCAAATGTTGCTAGATTGGCCTAATAAACCATAGATTTGGTGTCTTTATCACCGTATAATCTTAGGGATGATTTGGGGGCATTGGGTATGTGAATCATATGAGTTTTTGGACAGGAATCAGTTCTGGTGCGTAGCAGGTTTTGCTGTCATTGCTCTGTTCGCCTAGTGAGCAAGGCAGCGAAGGTTCGCTACAGGCTCACCTAGCAAGCAAGCCAGCGAAGGCTCGCTACCAACTCGCCTAGCAAGCGAGCCAGCGAATGTAGCAGAGTTCGCGAAAGTGATCATGTGCAACGATGTCGTGATGTTTGATTCTTGGATGTCTGTGATGAGTTACCATGAATATGACAGTGAGGTTGCGTGAGTAATAAGTGATAGTGTGAGAATTAGCGCGAGTGTAATTATGATGAATTAATATGAGGCAATGTGAGATGATATTAGGGATTAATATGTGAATAATATGTGAGGATATGACAAATTAACATGAGTAGAACTGTGAAGTTTATGTGATCGATAGGCGATAGTGTGAGGATTACCGTGAGTATAATTTGATAAATTAATATGAGATGATATGGGGGTAGTATTATGAATTAATATGGGATAATATGAGATAATATGACTATGAGCTAATGTGTGATTTATACGTGATTATGTGATGACAGGATGTGTGAGATTAATTAATATGATGAATTATGATGAATTATGATGATATGTTGTATGATGATTAATATGATGAATTATGATAATATGTTGTATGATGAGTAATATGATGAATTATGATGATACGCTGTATGATGATTAATATGATGAGTTATGACGTATGATGAATATGATGAATGATGATTATTGTGACGTGTGCATCATGCATTCATGTGCATCTGGACTTCGGTTCAGGACCTCGATTACTTTGGCTTCAATCCCACTGTGTGGATGTGAAGTATTTTAATGTGCTTCAATCCTATTGATGGGGATCTATGGAGAGTTGATGATCCAGTGTCCATTGCACTATGATGATTGGTACCACATGCATTGAGTTGTGTCACATTGCATTTATGAGTCTTTTTGTATGAATTATGACGTTATGGCCTTTGAGGCATATTTGAAGGATATCAATGTGTTGAATATAATTATGAGTAATATGTCGTTTATGCATTAATTGTTATACATGGATTATTATGAATTGTTTTACTCACCCTGCCTGTTTGAATGTTACCTCCATGTGGGTAACGTGCAGATGAGCAAGTTTAGCTGTGGACGCCGTCGAGGAGTATTTTGAAGTTTTAGAGTCGTTAGCCTTTATGGTTAATTTAGAGGGTCTTGCTCTGATATGTAATATCGGGTTGGGTTCTTTGAGTTGATTTTATATCATTAGGTTATTTTGCTAATGTTCCCTTTTGAGGAGAAACCTTGATTTATGCTTTGAGTTCCGCTGTTTTATGTATTTTGATGTACTTTGAGGAAAACCCGTCGTTACGGAGTATTGACCAATTTTGTTGACTTTGAGAAATCTATGCTCTTTTGTGGCTTTTTATGAAAGTTAATATTTTACTCTGAAATCCGTGTTATTTTTTCGTAATATCTGTGGGGTAGAATAAGGGTGTTACACAATGCAAATGATATGCAAAAGAAAACCACCAAAAAAGGCGCTGAGAAGAAAAATCAACAAGCAAACTCTGCTGAGGAAGACCCACTGAATGGTTTTTGTCGCATCGCTACGAAGAGGGGCCGACAAGGATATAAGAGTCGCCACCATTCGTTATTTATCCCAAAATAGGGAAAGGAGATGATCAGAGAAAACCTACGAAAAAGGGAAAAGACAGGTCATCGCAACCAAATCTTGGGTTCGGGAGTCGGTTACGTAAGGGGAAGGTATTAGCATCCCTCACGTCTGTCATACTTGACGGGATCCACGCTTGTTGTCTATCTAAAGGGTGTTGAACTATCTAGACTACAGGCCACAGGGATAAAAGAAAAGAAAAGAGACTCGATAGAGCATCGCTGCTCTATTCCTACGTACTCCCTCGTGCAATGGGAAAGTCAGAGTCAACGTAGTTCAAAAAACTACGGGTGAAAGGTGGGGGAAGGTTGCTCGCCAAGACATCACCGTCTTATGCCTACGTATCCTCGTCTGGTACGAGAAATCAGAGCAAACATAGTTCTGGCTAACAAGACCACAGGTTGGTTCAAGTGTTTTACCCGAGTAGGGTTAAACCTGGGTTCTAGCAGTTAGGTGTATGCAGCTCGACCATTGGAGACTTAGGCGTTACCTGTTTGCGGTAGAACCAAGAGTTAACAAAACTCTCCTTATGAAAAAGGTTTCCAATTAATCCCGAAGGATAAAATGATTTGATATTTGTTTTTGTGTTTTTTAGACAAGAAGTGAATTGAGTTATGGTTTGAAACTCATGTTGCACTAAAGACTATGACCTAGGAGCGAATGCGTCGCATATCGTCCAAAGGACATATGCTAAACACTCTAGACAATTTAGAGGAGGCCCCCCAATCATCATTCCCCAAGTACTTAAGGCTCGTAGCGTACAACACAAATTATTCTTTATTAAGTGTTTTTGAAGTGTTTAGGAGATGAGAAGAGAGACACAACCTCTAAAGGGAGACTAAGACTCGACCTAATGTTCTCATACAAAGTGTACCTATGATTGGGTTGAAAAGGGAATGCTACCTAATACTATCATACATGGTTTCACTCCTAATGTCTATCATAACTCATCTTAAATAAGAAGGATTAGAGGTTCTAAGGGAACATGGCAAAGGAAGACAAAATAAGAAGAAGAAGAAGAAAGTATAAGATAAAGAAGAAGATGCAAACATGCAATGCACAAACGAAGATGAAGAAAAGAGGGAGGAACAAAGTGTGGGGCAGCAGCCTCCACAAGCACATCTCAACCTCAAGCATGCAAATGAGAGATGCAAGAACAAAGACAAATGATCATCATTTTGAACCACATCCATAAGCATGCATTCAAGTGGAAATCGAACACGCGTGTCGAAAAAATCATGATTAAACAATCAAGAACAACGACATATATCCAAAACATCTCACTCCTTATGCTAGAACAAAGTTTCAGCCAATAGGTAGAAAAAGTGTCTTTTTGGGACACAAAAATGGTATGAAGGGTGTTGTGCTCTATGATATTAACAATCTTGAAGTTTTTGTATCTATAAATTTCATACATCATGAACACATTTTCCCATAATCAAGTGACAATTCCTCCACTTGGGAATATCACATTCATATTGACCCTAAGCACACATTATCACCAACCACACTTTATGCACCACAAAATGACACTAAACATGTTCCCGTTGATACACTAAACCCTACTCAAAACTTTAACAAAAATGATGAAACCTTAGATCATCCTAGTACAAACCATGAAATGGAGCTTGATCATGATTCCTCAGAACAAACTAACATGGAAGATCAAAAGATCACCCAAGATAGTGAACCTTCAACACATACTAGACCTGTTAGAACCAAATATGCACCTCATTATCTTTCAGACTATATATGCAATACATCCAATGTTTCAGCAGACAAGCCATCTTCAAGTAACACAAAACTTCTTTATCTCATCTCACATTATGATTCTTTGTCACATTTTTCTGCATCACATTGTGTCTTCACATCCTTTATTACACACACAAATGATCCAAAGAATTACAAAGAAGCATGTTTGTCTGAGAATTAGATCAAGGCTATGAATTCTGAATTAGATACATTGCATAAGAATGGAACTCGGACCATAGTTGATCTTCCATCATATGTCACACCTATTGGGAACAAATGGGTTTTCAAGGTAAAACATAAAGCAAACCATACGATAGAGAGGTATAAAGCGAGACTCGTTGCTAAGGGTTATAATCAGATTGAAGAACTGGATTTCTTTGACACTTTTTCACCTGTAGCTAAGCTTACAACAGTTAGAACACTTCTTGCAACTACTTCCATCAATAACTAGTTTCTTGATTAGCTTAATGTTAATAATGCATTTTGTTAGAACAAGATTTATTCATTACATATTCTCTTTTAGTTTTGATGATAACAAAAGTATTTAAATAATAATGGTTTATATGATGTTTGTTTTATTTATGCAGGTTTTTGTTCTTGTACATAAATAATCAGAATCTATTTTACTTAGACACACTTGGGAGTTGCTTCATTGCTAGCTCCTGGTGGCAAAATCCAAATAACGTTTGTTGGTGTGGCTTAACGCAGACTCTGGTGCTGAAGGTCCAGTATTTAGATGAGTTACTACACTTGGCAATTATATATCAGAATCTGGTACCGCTTAAACTTGGTGATAAAGTTGTAAGCCATCCATACTGCAGAAAGCAAATTGTATTGTCTTATCAGTTTATCAATCAGAGTTTATAGATTGCAAGGCTCAAGAAAAGCTGACATGCTTTATAGATGACTACTTATAATGGCTCTATCAGTACGAGAACCTCTTGAAGACTCAAAGGTTAAACGTGTTACACACTAGATTCATAATTTGTTGTGCATCCATCTTCAATGTCTCTTGTACTATGGGGAAAAGACAAAGACACTCGATCAAGTTACTTCCTCAACGACTAGTTTTCTACAAAGGCTGTAAATATGGCTGAAGGTTCTTACTAAAGAAATAAAAAGGATTCTCGAGACAATGAGTAGCAAGATCAAGCAATTATCAGCTTTGTTGTAATATGCAAATTTTTTGTTTGTAGGTTGTAATTGTAAAAGCCTTAATATTTCTTAAACATTGTATTTGTTAGAAATCTTAAGTGTTTTAGGTCTTTGTTATGGTGATTTCCCGTACCTCTAATACTTGTATCATATACACCTTGTTCTCTATCCTGTTGGGCCTGTTAAGTAGTTTAGATCAAAGTCTCTTGCTATGTGCTTGAGCAAAAGTCTTGTCTCATTGGGATTCAAGCAACAAGTCTTAAGCCAAGATGCTTAAGCCACATAAGTCTCATTGCTTAAGTGTTTGAGCTGTGAAAATCTTATTCAGCTAGGGTGTTTGAGCAAAAGGAAGGTCTCCTTCTGACGGGCGTGAGCAGGAAGTATCAAGTGTTGCTTGAGCAAGAAAGTCTCAGTCTGGATGGCTATAAGAGCAGGTGGCTCGGTCGGATGATGTGAGCAACGAAGCCTCAGTCTGGATGGCCAGAAGAGCAGGTGGATCGGTCAGAGGATGTGAGCAGAAGTCTTAGACATGTGCTATAAGCAACAAAGTCTCATACATTTGGTCTGAGTAAGTGTAAAAGACTTATGCAGAAGCATAAACGATTGTAATCATGAAGTGATTAAAATAAAAATCTCTTGTGGGGCAAAGGGATTAGCATACTCTCAGTTAGGGGAGGAACCAGGATAAATATTTTGTGTCTTCTGCTATTATTTGTTTACTTCTATTATATCTTCTGCCAATGAATTAAAACAGAATTTAAACACCAGTACTGATTCTGAAACTCTAGTCAGAAGTTAAGTTACAAAAAACGTGAAACACAATTCAACCCCCCTTCTTGCGTACTTTTTGCACCTTCAATTGGTATCAGAGTATGGTCTGTGCTTAACACTTAACAATGTCGTAGATAATGATCCAATAAGTAAAGTATATTTTTTCTTCAAGAAGGAATCAAGTGCCACATGAAAAATATCATACGGTTTTTCCTACCATATTTAAAGGATGATTCCACTAAATTTAAGTGATGGAAAATCTAAACATGTTTTTAACTTGTTGGTCTTGATAAAGGGCTGCTGAAGGTCTATAGAATATCCTTGAAAGACGTATTACTATAGAAGTTGATGGTGTAAAGATGATTATCTTGAAAATCTCTTTCACCATCTTAGAAGATGCATATTGAATATCTTCAAAGGTAGTTGCATTCTGGTAGATGCTCTATCTCACTTCTAGGTATATCAACATCATTGATGTGTCTAATGCTTGGACAATCTTTGAATTCTTGTGCTTGGATTTGTGGGGATCATTTTTTGAAGCTTGAACATTTACACTTCATCTAATATTTTCAAGCAAATTATAAGATTGCTCTGAGACTTAAATCTAAGATCACAGTTATTCAGGATGTTTACATCTTGAATCTGCTGTGTTCTGAAGGTTTGTCTTGCAGTCTTCAAAGGAAAGAAATGAAGTTAGATGATGAAAAACTATTCAATAGATCACCTTCTCAATTTAGCTCAAGTTCTTTGGAATGGCTAATGATAAGAAACTTAGGTTTCTTGTCAGAAGAACTTTCATACTGGCTGAATGGATTGTGATATTTGTTGATAGAAGAGTAACTTCAGAAGCTTCTAAAATACTTGTATTTCAACTGATTTCCCAAATCTGAAAGCAATAAGAAACACTACCAGAACCTAATATCAAATGTTTTTCAACGTCTAAACTTTAGAAGTTGATATTAGTGCAAGATACAGATGAAAAGAAGCATTCGTGTTCTAAAATAAAAATCAAGTATTGCAAAGCAAGAGATGTTGTCAAATCTATCTTGTTTCAAAATATTTGATAATATGGAGTTTGTTTCTTAAGGTGATATCTTAGGAAACTCCATTGCTTCTTGATTAATAATCATCATGGAAGTTGTATTAAAATACATTTCTATGAGAAGTCTTCAATCTCTCTTTGGGTTCTATCAGTTGTACTAAGATAGTACTTTGATTTGCTTTATGTCAACTTATGATAGTTAACACTATCTAGTTCTGAGCTTGTCATTAATTTCAAAGTCAAAAGATTTAATCCTATACAATGAGATTAGTGACTCTGCTTAGAACAAGATTCTGTTAGTATCATATCTCATTCTAAACTTATACTCTAAAGTGGTTTATGACTTTATTATCAGAAAGAGACATAAGGTAAAGAATAGTATGTTTGCACTTACATGTATGGTCTTATATAAATATGAATATCATAACGTATCTACTGAAGATATCAAGGAAAGAAGCAGGCACATCTTCCATAAGGTTGTTTACAACATTTATTGGAGGAAAAGCCAACAACCCAAAATCAAGTACTGGTGGTACTGAATTTCGTGAGATTAGTGGAATCAATGGTTAGACAACCATTGAATCAGAATCCAGTCAAAGCTGTTTCAGACTCTACTAGTTAAGTCTGAATACTGAATCGAGTTTGGCCATACAAAAAAAGAGGGTATGCTTGTTCTTCTCTGGTTTATCTTTTGATTCAATGAAACATTTGTATAGATGTAAATACAAAGTTTCTGTTAGACTTCTAGAAAAGTTTTTTTAAAAGAAGAACTTCAAAAATCTTTAAGAGGAAACTCTGTTGTGTTTGTCTATACTAAATATCTTATTAAGCCAGATGATGATGTTATTTATGGAAACAATTTCTTCACCTTCAGTGTTGTTACTACTGTGTGTTATTTGTCTAGAATTCAATTTAATATTCATCTATAACTCATGACTCTTGCTTCAAGATGGAGTGCTAGTTTTGAATAGAATCTTAGAGTATTGTAATTGACAGATGATATCTCTATCTTAGTCTAGATCTGCTAGACTCTGATGGATGATAGCTTCTGAAAGTTGTCAGTTTTTGAGACTCAGAAGAAGATTCTTTATGTCTGACATGACAGTTTAAGTAAAAAAAATTCCAAAAACTTTTATAACGATTAAATTTTCATAAAGGTGAAATTCATCTTGTGGAATTGAAACATTTGCTGGATAAGAACCTCTAGGTAATGATGTTTTCTCTTTTGGTACTCACTGTTACTATTCTATGTCTTGTGTAACATCATTGTGTCCTTTTCTGACAAGATTCTTATTCTTGTAGGATTCTTGTTCAGATCTTCTTCTTCTTTTTCTTTTCTTTCTAATAGTGTGTTGATCAAACCAAACCTGAGATGAGTTCCTCAATTCATTCTTCCTTGAATTAGGTGGTTGTCATCAATGAAAAGTTTGTGGATTTTGATGAGTTGCTTAAGATTAGTTTCAAATTTTGGAAGACTGTGTCTAAATAAGGTTGGAATGGCTACTTTCAGATGCTTTATGGTTTCACTTATCTAAGTCTTGTCAAAGAATTTTGGATTGATTCCTCCACTATTGAGCTGAATTTTGAGTATGTTATTTTGTCTAGAGTAACTTGTGTTTCTATTACAGTAACCTCTAAAGCGATTGCAAATGTGATCAATCGTGAGGAGATGGGAGAAATCCTATGAACTCTTGCTTGGGAAACTATCTTCCTACTTGGCGTATCTTTATAAATCCATCTAATATATTAGAGGTCTCAAATCTTCTTCCTGATGTTGTTGTTTGGAATTAGATTTTGAATTCAAACTTACTTTCTAAGGATAAAGATTTAGATCTTGTGGACCCTATTGAAAAAGATTTGCTTCTACTTCTTAATTCAGATTCGAAGATTGATTTTCCTCAAGTTATATTTGACCATCTGAAAAGGTTTCTTTCTTCTTTTCAAAAGGGAAAGACCTTCTCATTTCCTTATAGACGAGTTATTTCTGAGATACTTGCTTAGTAGGGGGTTAACATAAGTTCTAAGGCTAGTTCTTCTAAGGTTTGGAGAGACAAGTTTGAAGCTTTCTATGAAAGATTCTGATGTTAGATTTCTGCACAGTTATGCTTTGTATTCTATTGAAATCTCTGTATTAAGCTTCTTATTAACAAATTCAGAGTTTTTTCATGTTTGTGTTAAATTTTAAATTGTCGAATATTTATTGTATGTTGTTCATGAGAATATAAAATAAATAGGTAAAAGTACTCAATGTTTGCAACTTAGTTTCATTAATCGAAAAGAAGCTATTACAAGACAATTAAATGATTCTGGTCTGTTGGGTTGGCTCTAAGGATCTACCTAGGATCATCTGACATGTCCAGACTATCTATGTAATCTTGTCACTCTTCCTTAGAAAACTCCATAGTCTCCTTTCTCAATTGGTGTCTGCGTCTAAATCCAGAAGATCTTCTTCTGGTTGTCTTCACAAAAGATGTTATTGAGGAGAGCACTTCTGAAGTTGTCTCCTTACTTGCAGATCTTGCAGCTGCTACTTTGCCTTAGTTTGCTTGAGTTGTTGCATTCAGTAATGTTGCCTTTCTGAAATCTCTCTTTGGAACCCAAATTTTCTTTTGCTTGTATATCTTGGTGTTTTAGGGATTAAGTGATGGTGGAAGAAAGCTTACTTGAGTTCCTTTTATAGACGTGATATTTAAATGGTCTTGAGTTAAAAATTATTTAAGTATTGGTTAAATCTTATCAGTAATCTAATAATAACTCTTGGAAATGTTATCTAGAAGTCTAACCTATTTAAGATTCTCTAAACAGCTATGAGTTAATGTATGATTAGTTTTACTGATGTTTCTGTTGTCAGTTTCACTTTGCTAATGCTCCTTCAAAAAGTCTCAAGGTTAACTCGATGATTGTTGCATACTATGTAAATAAATAATTTGCTCAAAACATCTTTCATTAATCTTGTCAATGGATTGCAAAATATTCCTAAAAGGAAAATGGATGGACCTAGAAACAAATGGTTATATGTCATTCTTTGTCTACAAAATTCAGTAGCTACCATAATCAATATTTGGTTCGTATTCTACAATTTCTTTCATTTCTGGCTCTAGAACTGCAAGCTGGTCAAACATCTCGTTGAACTGCTTCCTTCCTATTCTCTTCATGATCTTTCTTTGTCGTCTCATAGCAACTTCTGAAGGATCCTTCTTGTATGGTTGTTTTGGAGCTGGTGATGTTGCCTCATCTGAAGTAGGTTTTGTAAGAAGCATAGAGTCAATAGTGGATGATGCAGAAATAACTTGTTTCTGACGTTTTTGGATTTTTCGTCTTGTTGGACGCTTTAAGATCTCTGTTACCATAGATTTCTTGTTGCTCTCAACTGATAACTCCATTACTCTTGAAGATGTTGTTTAAAATGAACTAGGTGTTGGTCCTTTTTATTGTAGTTTCTGAGTATCCTAATCATTGGAATAAGATCTCTTGCTTGATTCTTGAGACTATTTTTTACCAATAACTGGTTTGCACAATCCTCAATGACCCTTGCTACTTGATTACTTTTATTTCTTGGAAACTGATCAAGTAATGATGATCTGAATTGCATTAATTAGTGGAAATTATTTCCCTTTCCTTTTTTTCTTCTTTTCTTCTTTTTCCTTCTTTTATTTCTTTCTTTTTGATGTGACAAAAGGGGGAGAAATAATAGTAAGTATTTAAGTGAAAACTTAACCCATTGAGTATCCATTCAATTGTACATATTGGTAATTTATTTTCTTGTTATATACTTTCTATTTTGGTTACCTAGCCCAGAACATATTTCAAGTTCCTTGTACATAGAACTAAGTAAGAGCTTACAAACCTCAGACTTTGTCTATTAGATTCAGAAGGAGCTTAAAACCTCGTATTCTAGTGTTGCCAAAGGAAGTTAAAAGGGCAACATATTTCAGCTTTCTTGTACATAATATTGAGAAAGAGCTTACAAACCTCAGACTTAGCCTATCAGACTCAGAAGGAGCTTACAAACCTCGCATTCTGATGTTGTCAAAGAAATTGAAGATATTGTTATTTTGGTTTTCTTAAATATGGAACTAAGGGGGAGCTTACAAACCTCAACCTTGGAACTGTTTGACTCAGGGTAAGCTTACAAACCTCAGACCCTGATGTTACTAAGAAGACTCATTTATTGTTTCTTAAAAAATAGTTCTTAGTATTAGAGTCAATAGAACTCAGCTTTGGACTATCAAACTAAGGGGGAGCTTACAAACCTCGTACCCTGATGTTGCGGAGAAAAATTAAATTCCCAACGTTGTCCTTTAAAAACTTGTGTTTGTCATCATCAAAAAGGGGGAGTGTTTGTCTGAATGCTAGTATATATATAATAATTGAATAACAAGGAAAAACAAAAAGGATGTTGACATAAGACCTAATTCATCAAAAATTTAGTAAACGCGATAGTTGAGTATGTTCAATCTATTATTCATAAAACTTTCAAAAGTACTAATAGGAAGTGAATCCCACAAAGTGTAATAATCAACAAAATAACTTGTGTTAACTAATTTATCGGCACATGCATTTTTCACTCAAAAAATGTGAGATATCTTGAATCTAAAGGACTGTATAGTGTGTAATGTATTCTTCTGTTTAATGAAAAGATTTCAAGGAACAATATTCACACTAGGAAATGCACGAATAGTCAGTATTTAGTCAATTTTAAGCCAAAAATGTCTCAAATTCTTCTTATTAGCGTGTTCGATAACAACATGATTCATACAATTTAGCTTGATAAGAGGTGCAAACTCCAATCTTAACTAAGAATCTCCCAAGAATGTTTCTAAATTATCTCTAATTATATCATCAAAAGTTGATATTTTTGGATTTTCATTAAACTCTATTTTCGTTGCATTTAATCCAATTATAAAAATAAAATAAAAAACTTATTAACTTACATGATTCAAGGTGTGGGAGGAGGTTGACATTTGATATTAAAATATTTAATAATTGTAATGCATAAAATGAAGAGTACACGTGCCCTTAAAAATAAGTAGACACCAAATAGATTAATTAGTTAACATGAAAGAGTGTCTTTATCAAAGTCAATATTTTCATTTTAACCTGAAATCATTTCTAGCATATCAAGTTTTTCAAAGAATTACTATAATGAAAATAAAAATTAGTCCTTCTAAATTAAATTGAAGATGAAGAATTAGATGATAAATAATCCAGAAGATAAGAATAGTCTTCACTCACTGGAAAATGATTTTTTTTTCCTATTAAGATTATTATTTTGTAAACTATCATTCAAAGTATTTACATATTTTAAAGAAATTCTAAATTTTCATTTATTATATTATATTTTTATTTATTAAATAATATTTTAAAATTATTAAATTGAAACACTTTAGTCAATTATTATTATATATAATTAATTAATTTTTATTTTTTGTTCTCTTTATTTTTATTTTGTATTTTATTATTTATTAAAATATAATTCTTATTTTAATTATTTTATTTTTCATTTTTTTATAAGTTATTTTAGTAGAAAAAAATTTAAATAATATAATTTTTTTTTAAATTTTTTTCTTTTACTTTTTCTTTTGTATTCTTTTCATCGGTCAAACAAAATATAAAGGAGTTAAAGACTAAATTGATCCAGTTATTTCAAAAGTTATAAAGGTTGTTTTTACTAATTATAAATTAAATTGGGTTCCTTTTTATTCCAGCGTCTAAAACATTTTTTTCCATAATAGATAATAGAAATAAGAAGGGAAAGCACCCAAAATGATAGGGAAAATTAAGGAGTAAAGTATTTAAAGGGCATGTCTTCGAATCACAACAATTATATTTTAATATTATTTATTTATTTATTTAAAATTTAAAGACTAAATTGAAATTCTTATTTTATTTTTTTATACTTTATTTTTAATTATAAGTTATTTTAGTAGAAAAAATGTAAATAATATAATTTTTTAAAATCTTTTTTTCTTTTATTTTATCTTTTATTTTCTTTTAATCAGTGAAACAAAATGTAAAGGAGTTAAAGATTAAATTATTCTATTTATTTAATATTTCTTATTTTATTTTTTTGTATTATTTTCACCGGCAACCAAAATGTAAAGGAGTTAAAGTCTAAGCTCCAAACAAAATTGCTCAGACAACAATAATAAGCACAAAATAGAGCAAATAAAATAAGGAGACACCAGAATTATTAACGTGGGAAAAAACCCTTAAAGAGAAAACAACCCACGGGACCAAGCCAGTAAATCTTCCACTAATAAATTAATGGGTACACCACAAGTCCTCCTGGAACCACCAGGGATCAACAGAGCAAATATAATCTTCACCGTACAAGGTGGATATCAAATCAACTAACCCCTCAACGGGTTCTACGACACAACAATAAAGAGACACTCTTTGATATTCTTCTCTCTGTCTGTAGAGTCGCTCACGTAGCAGCTCTCTTCCCCCTTGCTCCTGTTATATCTAACACACAAGGGTTAAAACCCTTTAACCATTTCATGGGCTTTGGCCCACAAAGCTAATTCCCTTTTTTTTCTTCTTCTCTTTTAATAATAATAATAATAAGATTAAGTGGGCTCACTTATTTTGGTGACCCACACAACAATTCTCCCCCTCACCAAATTAAAGGGAGACCATAGGAGACCAAACCTGCTTTCTTTCTGCAAGTAGAGAACTTCTCCATAGGTAAGGCATTTGTCATCATATCTGAACCATTCTCGTCAGTATGAATTTTCTCTAATGAAAATTTCTTCATTTCCAGCACATCGCGTATCCAATGATACCGAACATCAATATGCTTCGACTTTGAGTGATAAGTCGAGTTCTTACTGAGATGGATTGCACTCTGAATGTCACAATATAAAATATATTTCTCCTGTGAGAGACTCAAATCTTGCAGGAATTTCTGCATCCAAAAGAGTTCCTTTGCAACTTCTGTGGCGGCAATATACTCTGCCTCTGTAGTAGACAAAGCAACACATTTTTGCAATCTAGACTGCCATGACACTGCTCCCCCTGCAAAAGTCATCATATAACCAGAAGTAGACTTCCTAGAATCCACATCACCAGCCATGTCTGCATCTGCAAAACCATCTAACATAGGCTTACCACCTCCAAAGCATAAACAGACTCCAGAAGTACCTTTGAGATACCTGAGTATCCATTTCACAGCTTGCCAATGTTCTTTGCCAGGA
Organism: Lathyrus sativus; assembly: GCA_963859935.3. NCBI lineage: Eukaryota > Viridiplantae > Streptophyta > Magnoliopsida > Fabales > Fabaceae > Lathyrus > Lathyrus sativus. Next base: position 14,433,288 of record OZ012739.1, on the reverse strand, counting down.
TTAGAGAGGAAACGACTGACCATGCCAACTGCATGAGCAATATCTGGACGTGTACACACCATCGCATACATCAAGCTACCAACTGCAGATGCATACGGAATATTCTCCATTTCTTCTTTGTCTTTCTCACTTGTAGGACATTGCATAGAGCTCAATTTGAAGTGACCTGCAAGTGGAGTGCCAACTGATTTTGAATTTGACATATTAAACCTCTCCAATACCTTCTCAATGTACTTTTGCTGTGATAACCATAATTTGAAATTCTTCCTGTCACGTGTAATTCTCATGCCAAGGATTTGCTTAGCAGGGCCTAAATCCTTCATTGCAAAGGACTTGCTCAATTCTCGTTTCAAATGCTCAATCTCTTTCATGTCATGACCAATAATCAACATGTCATCGACATAGAGCAAAAGGATAATAAATTTCTCACTAGGGAATTTCTTCACAAACACACAATGATTAGAAGAAGTTTTCGCATACCTATGATCCACCATGAAAGAATCAAATTTCTTGTACCATTGCCTTGGAGCTTGTTTAAGACCATACAAGCTCTTCTTCAATCTGCAGACAAGTTTCTCTTTACCTTTGACTGCAAAACCATCAGGCTGCTCCATGTAAATTTCTTCCTCCAAATCACCATGGAGAAATGCGGTCTTCACATCAAGTTGCTCAACCTCTAAATTCAAACTGGTTGCCAAACCAAGTACAACTCGGATTGAAGACATCTTGACCACAGGTGAAAAAATTTCTTCAAAATCTATACCTTTATTTTGACTGAATCCTTTCACAACCAACCTTGCCTTATACCTTGGATGTGAGCTGTTTTCTTCTGACTTCAATTTAAACACCCACTTATTCTTGAGTGCTCTCTTACCATTAGGTAGCGTCACTAGCTCAAATGTGTGGTTCTCATGTAAGGATTTCATCTCTTCTTGCATGGCTTTGTACCACTTGTCTTTCTCTTCATGTGACATAGCTTCTTCAAAGCTTTGTGGCTCTCCCCCATCAGTAAGCATCACATATTCATGAGGAGGATATCTCTATGAAGGATGGTGCTCTCTGGTGGATCTTCTCACTGGCTCAGGAGGTTGCTCTGGTGGAATTTGTTCAATTTCTTCATCAACTTGGGGCTCAGGAACATCACCTGCATTGTCCACATCTGCATTCACATCTCCCCCATTATTATTAACTATGGTAGGAGGCTCTGGATCAACATCAATGTACCTGTGGACAACCTGTTTCTGCTTTTCATTCTTGTCAATATCTTCGATGGTTTGGTCTTCAACAAAAATAGCATCTCGACTTCTAAGGACTTTCCTGTTAACCGGATCCCAAAACCTGTAACCAAAGTCTTCACTGCCATAACCCAAAAAGATACACTGTTTTGATTTACCATCAAGCTTGGACCTCTCATCTCTGGGAATATGAACAAATGCCTTGGAGCCAAACACTCTCAAGTGATTATATGAGACATCTTTCCCTCGCCATACCCTCTCTGGAACATCACCATCAAGAGGAATTGAAGGAGAAAGGTTGATCAAATATACTGATGTTCTCAATGCTTCACCCTAGAATGATTTAGATAATTTTGCATGAGAGAGCATGCATCTGATTCTGTCATTAATTGTGCGGTTCATTCTCTCTGCAACTCCGTTGTGCTGTGGAGTCTTTGGAATTGTCTTCTCAAGCCTGATTCCATGTTCCCTGCAATAATGCTCAAATGGCCCCCTGTATTCACCACCATTATCTGCTCTGACACACTTCAACATTTTTCCTGTTTCTCTTTCCACACTTGCATGGAAGTGTTTGAACATATCAAGTACCTGATCTTTGGATTTCAAAACAAAAGCCCACACTTTTCTCGAGTGATCGTCAATAAATGTCACAAAATAATAATAGCCACTAAGGGATTTAACATCCATAGAAAAAACATCAGTGTGAACTAAATCCAAGATATGTGACCTCCTGTGAGGAGGGTGAGTGCGGAAAGAAACTCTATGTTGTTTACCAACAATACAATCAGAGCAAGTTTTGAGAGGTGTACCTTTCACCGGAAGCAGATTTTTCCTTGCAAGAGTGTCACACAATTTTGTAGAAGTCCAGTAAAGGGTGTTTTTCTTCACTCCCTTTGCTACCACCAAAGTACCCTTGGTGCACTTCCATTTACCATCGCCAAAGGAATTATGGTAACCATCATCATCAAGTACCTGTACTGAAATCAAGTTGAGGCGCATATCAGGAATATGCCTAACGTTCTTCAAGTGCAGCTTGCATCCAACATTAGTTTCTACCCAGATATCTCCAATGCCAGCAACCTTGCTTACCCCTTGATTACCCATCTTTACCTGCCCAAAATCTCCAGCAGTATAGGATAAAAAAATACTCACGATGAGGAGTAACATGATATGAGGCAGCAGAATCAACAACCCATTCATAATCTTGGCATGCGAGATTAACTGAATCATCTTCGTAAACAACAACAACTTCACCATCAGATACAACTGCAATTGTGTCTTTATCTTCTTTATTATCATTGCCTCTTTCCCTTGATTTATCCCTCTTAAACAACCTGCATTCTCTTATCATATGACCTGCTTTGTTGCAATGATGGCACCTGATGTCTTTCCTGGGCCTTGACTGTCCTCTTGACTTGCTTCTGTCATTAGATTTATGAGAGGTTCTATGTTGGTTTCTCCCCCGTGATTCAATAACCAAGGCTTCTGTGTGAGTCGATGAACTAGTTGTATTATTTCCCTTCCTCCTGATTTCTTCATTCAATAGGGCTTCTTTCACAGTATCAAAATTCATATTGCCATTAGTGGAATTGCTCAGAGATACCACCAATGTTTCCCAACTGTCTGGCAATGAGCTAAGCAACAACAAAGCAAGTAGCTCATCAGGAAGTTTAATATCAATAGTAGTGAGCTGATTCACAAGATTCTGAAAACTGCTCATATGCTCTGCCACTGAAGAACCATCCATGTACTTCAGATTAACCAGTCTCTGAAACAAAAATACCTTGTTCTGTGCATTCTTGGACTCAAACATGTCCTTCAATTTCTTCCACATACTGTGGGAACTAGTCTCACTAGACACATGATGATAAATGCTCTGATCTATCCATTGCCTGATCATGCCAATTGTTTTTCTGTTTGCCTTTGTCCATTCTGCAACAGATTTATCATCTGGCTTAGTACCGTCTCCGTCAATGGGATCATACAAGTCCTTACAGAACAACAAGTCTTCCATCCGGGATTTCCAAATAGAATAATTGGAAGAATCCAATTTCAGCATAGTACCAGCCATATCACCTTCACCCATTTTAATAGCACCAAACAGAACTCCAACCAAGGAGCTCTGATACCACTGTTGGGAAAGAAAACAAATATAGAAGATAGTAATAAAATGCGGAAGCTTCTGGATGAACTTTTCCCCTGCGTGCAATTAAAAATAAGCTCCAAACAAAATTGCTCATACAACAATAATAAGCACAAAATAGAGCAAATAAAATAAGGAGACACCAGAATTATTAACGTGGGAAAAAACCCTTAAAGGGAAAACAACCCACGGGACCAAGCCAGTAAATCTTCCACTAATAAATTAATGGGTACACCACAAGTCCTCCTGGAACCACCAGGGATCAACAGAGCAAATATAATATTCATCGTACAAGGTGGATATCAAATCAACTAACCCCTCAACGGGTTCTACGACACAATAATAAAGAGACACTCTTTGATATTCTTCTCTCTGTCTGTAGAGTCGCTCACGTTGCAGCTCTCTTCCCCCTTGCTCCTGTTATATCTAACACACAAGGGTTAAAACCTTTTAACCATTTCATGGGCTTTGGCCCACAAAGCTAATTCCCTTTTTTTCTTCTTCTCTTTTAATAATAATAATAATAATAATAATAAATAATAATAATAATAATAATAATAATAATAATAATAATAATAATAATAATAATAATAATAAGATTAAGTGGGCTCACTTATTTTGGTGACCCACACAACAAAATATTATAATAAAAAATTAAAGTAAAATTATTATAATCAAAATTAAAGTAAAAAATAGTTAATATAGTCAAAAATGACATAATACATTAATCATAATTACCCATTACATAAAAAGTAAAATTATTAAAAGAAAAGAGCAATGAGAATAAGGAAACCGATATCCTTATTCAATAATCTTCCCATTGTACTTCAAACTAAAATCTTGAGTAAGCTATGCATGAAGAAAAAATCAAATGTCATATGTATCTCGTATTAATGGCGTAATCTCATCCTAACCACAACACTACCAATGGAGAATCCACTAGATCCACTGATGGAGGCTTGCATTTCTCCTAATCTATATATGGATTTGGACCAACTTTTAACTTGGTGCTCATTAGTGGCGGGTTGCATGATCAGGCCTAAAAATATTATAGGCAAGTGCAATCGATTACTCTTGTTTTGTCGTAAAGATGCTCAGGATGATAACATAATTTATAGTGTATATCATTAATTTGTCATGAATTCAATAAATAAACATTGTGTGTCTATTCTGAAGCCCGTAGGACAAATATTTGGAGGGTATTCCTATCCTGCTTTAGCATATGACTATGAAGATTCATGGTTCTTTAAGATCATACATTTTCAAAGTCATCGTCATATCAATATTTTTTTCCTCTATGCCTGGTATATGGACTACATTAACTATTTACTTTCTTGAATATAATAATGAGTCTTATTGGATCAAAAGGTTTTTTTTACTTAAAAGGCTTTATTTATCGATTATCGTCTTCAGAACATTTACTGAGAATTAAAGTTGATCCTCACGAAAATGCCTCCAAACAAGCAAAGCTGATAAAAACTTCATCCAAATGGTCTTTTCGATATCCCGCAACTAAAAATAAGTATGAAAGATGATACAATCTTATTAGTCTTATGTAAAGTGCGAAATTTATGTGCTTTGAACTTGTTGAATAGGTTACAAAGGGTGTTAGCACTTACACATGGTACATGAATCTTAACAAAGAGAATAAAGAAGTATTGTCTTTCAATACCAACAACAAGCTATTGTCCATTTACCCCTCCAATAACAAGATATAAAAGTATTTTGATCTTAAAAAACACCATTTTATTATAAGGGTATATGGACAATAGCTTGCCATTGGTATTGAGAGGCGGCCCTTTTTCATTCTCTTTGCTAAGATTCATGTACCATGTGTAACTACAAACACAATTTGTAACATATTCAACAAGTTTAAAGCACATAAATTGCGTACCTCTAGAAAAGAACAATAAGATTTTATCATCTTTCAAACTTGTTTTTATTTGCGGATTATCAAAAACACAATTTGGATGAAATTTTATCACCTTAAATAGTTTGGAGGCATTCCCTTAAGGATCAACTTTCATTCTCAACAAATGCCCTGAAGACGAAAGTCGATAAATTAAGCCTGCTAAGTAAGAAATTTTTTTGATCCAATAAGACTCGTTAATATATTCAGTAAAGTAAATAGTTAATGTAGTACAAATACCAGTCATAGAGGAAAAAATATTGATTTGACGAGACCTGGAAAATGTATGATCTTGAAGAACCAAGATTATTCACAATCATATGCTAGAGCAACATATGAATACCCTCTATATATTTGTTCTACGAGCTTCAGAATAGCCACATATAGTTTTGTTATTGGATTCATGACAACAAAACAAGAGTAATCCATTGTACGTGCCTATATGATTTTTATGCCTGATCCTGCAACCCGTCACTAATTAAAACCAACTAAAAAGTTATTCCAAATCCATATATGGATTAAGAGAAATGAAAGCCTCCACCAGTGGATCTAGTGGATTCTCCTTTGGTAGTGTTTTGGGTAGGATGAGATTACGCCATGTATGCGAGAGATACACATGATATTTGATTTTTCTTCATGCATAGCTTACCAAAGATTTTTGTTTGAAGGACAATAGGAAATTGAACAAGTATTTGGGTTTCATTCTCCTCGTGTTTCTTTTCTTTTTAATAAATTTACTCTTGTAATGGGTGATTATGATTAGTAAGGAGAATTGATATTGAAAGTGAGATTGTGATATGATATATGAGTGTGAATGATATATATATTGGTTAATGATTTGATTCTTATAAGAGGATGACATATCAAGAATGAACCATATGCGAGAAAATAAATTCAGATTAAAATAATAGTGACTATATTATTTTATTATATTGTCTTGGACCCAAGATAAATTATATATGGATATCTCTATTTTGTTCAATGTATTATTAATTATATTATTTCTTTTTTGATTATATTAATTATTTTTTACTTTAATTTTTTATTACAAGATTTTGACAATAATTATTATTTTTTATTTTAATTTTTGACTTTTTATTTTTCACATATCCATAAAGAGGGAAATCGTTGTGATGGCAAACTTGCTTCTAGAAACTTGTCAGCCCATAATTTCTCAGGTTTAGGGATGTTAATTTGCATCTATTAGCGAGGATCCCGCGGGGATTGCCCTGTTCGGGGCCCCAAAGATGGAGAATTTCCCCTGTGGGGGCGGAGATGGGGAGAAAATTTTCCCCGACAACACTTCGGGGATGGGGGCGGGGAATACACCCCCCGCCCCGCGAAGCCCTGCCCCATCTATTTATTTTAATATAGTTAATTTAATATATACTTTATATTTTACATTAGATTTTTTATTTCTTTTATGTTTATTTTAAAAAATAAATAAATATTAATGTATAAAAATTTTGTAGTGTTTAGGCATACTGTTACTTAAAAAAAGTATTATAATTTATGTTGAATTTTATAGCATTTTATAGAGTTTTATAATAAAAAGTATTATTATTTTGTGTCCCATTAGTATTTTTAATAAAAAAAATGTGAAATACTAGTAATTTTTAATAACAAGATAAATATGTGAATTACTTGTGCTTTTTATTTTATAGAATATATAGATATTTTAAAAAATAAAATGTTAATGGATAAATGTAGGATTCACGGGAAATAGGGATGGGGATAGAAACTCCCCTGTGACAGAGATCTCGAGGACGGGGATGGGGAATGAATTTGGTGGCAGGGACAAAGGTGGGGATATGTCCCCCGCCCCGCTCCATTGACATCCCTACCCAGGTTGAGGCATCCTACCTTTAGCAATTAAACATGATCTTGTTAAAAACAAGTTAGATCTTTCTAATTTAAGATTGACCTGATTTTCTCTCTTTATTTCCCATCTTTTCGAATAAGGTTTTAGTATAATTTTCCTTATCCTCTTTGGTACTCTTACTTCTTATTTCATTTATCTACTATGCTTACACTGCTACAAATAATACATTTTATGACGAAATTTTCACCTCACCCAACAAAAAATCAAGGTGTAAACCATAGACGTGTCACATTTTAATTTTTTTTAATACCATATATTCCCTTGGTTGAGATTGCAACCGAGGGGTAAAGTATTTAGAAGACATACCTTCGGATCATAACAAATACATTTTAACACTATTTAATTTTTTTATGACTTATTACCTTAGTTGGATTGGAAACCAAGTGATAAAGTATTTAAAGGATACACCTTGAATCCTAGCAACTACATTTTAGTATCTTTTAATTTTTTAATGACCTATTACCTCAGTTGAGCTGAAAATTGATGGGTAAAGTATTTAAAGGACATGTCTTTAAATTCCAGCTACTAAATTTAACCACCTTTAAATTTTGCTTAAACTTTTTTATGACATATTACCTCGGTTTTGCTGAAAATCGAGGGGTAAAGTAGAATATTTTAATTGTATTTATTTATTTATGATCAATTTGATGAAAAAATCAAGTTACGAATCTTTGTTGTCCATTTATAAAGTAACAATGGTTAAGACATTTCCAACTCATCAATTCACCCGAAACATTAGTGATCGCGTGAAACTCTCACTAACCAATCAAAACGTGAATGCCACAACTATTCATCTTGGATGCAAAGTGCTAAAATTTAAACTTAACATATTAAAAACAATGATAATGAAAGCAAGAGCAATAAAATATTCAAGGTTGATGTCTTTATGTAATCTTTTTTCTAATAATTCCTTGTTTAAAATGTGAAATGTTAGTTAGGAAAGTTTGAAAATAACTTATTAATGTTTGTTGTAGTTGTATCAAGTAAAATGTTCAATATTTTGTTGTTGTTGTTGATGTTGAAATTAATTTTATTGATTTGTTGTTGTTGTTCTTATTGTAGAGATTTAATGTTTAAAGATTCCATGAATTTTGTTGTTGTTGTTATTTCTGTTATTGTTGTTTTTGTTGGTGATATTTAATATTTAAAGATTCTATTGATTTTTTTTTTACTTTTGTTATTGGTGTTATTGTTGATGATGATGAGGAAGATTTAGAATTTGTAAACAAGTTTGATGTTTTGTAGATTAAAAAGAGAAAAAAAGGTTAAAACTAAAATTTTGTAAACAGGAATTTACCCCTCGGTTATTGTTAAAAATTGAGGTAAAAATCAGCACAGTTTTAAAAATTAAAAAAAAAGTACAATTACTAGGGATCGAACCCATGACCAGTACCACTTTCCTCTCGATTATTCAAACATCAAGAGGTAAAGTGGTAGATTTGCATATGGCCCTTTGTTACCTCGTATGTGTAACCGGAGGTTATATCCCTTTTACGTCCGAGGTGAAATGGAGTTATTTGTAGTAATGTTATGGAAAAAAAATTTATCGAATTTTTATTTTTGAGTAATCATTTTATTCTCTTTAACATTCTTTCTAAATTATTTTATTACATTAAAATTTAAAATAACCACATAATGTTTGAGTCTCCTTCAATATTCATTTAAGTTAAAATGAAAAAATATTGTAGTCCCTAGGATAAAAAGGAATCTAATTTAATATCTAAATAGTAAAAACAACCTTTATAATTTTTTGATAAAAAATAACTAGATTAATTTAGTCTTTTAAGTCCTTTCCAATTTGTTTGACCGATAAAAAGATTACAAAATAAAAATTGAAAGAAAAAAATTAAAAAATAAAGTATAATTATTTAATTTAATTTTTTTTACTAAAGTAACTTTTAATAAAAAATTAAAAAATTAAAATAAGAATTTAGTTTTAATCAATAATAAAATACAAAATAAATATTAAAAATAAAGATAAAGAAAACAAAAAAGTAAAAGTAAATAAAGTATTTATAATAACAATTGACTAAAGTGTTTCAATTTTATAAATTTAAAATATTATTATATAAATAAAAATAAAATTTAATAAATGAAAATTTAGAATTTTTTAAAAATATTTAAATACTTTGAATAATAAACTATAAAATAATAATCTTAATTTAAAAAAAAACATATTTCGATGGAGACTAGTTTTATCTTCTAGATTACTTAGCATCTAATTATTTATCTTCAATTTAATTTAGAAGAATTAATTTTTACTCTCGTCATAATAATTCTTTGAAAAATTTAACACACTAGAAATGATATCAGGTTAAAAATAGTAACTTTGACTTGATTTAGAAGGATTAATTTTTACTCTCATCATAATAATTCTTTGGAAAATTTAACACACTAGAAATGATATCAGGTTAAAAATAGTAACTTTGACTTTGATAAATACATTATTCATGTCACATAATTAGTCTATATGGTATCTACATATTTTAAGGGACGCGTGTACTCTTCAATTCACATTGTGTCACATCCTTTATTACACACACAAATGATCCAAAGAATTACAAAGAAGCATGTTTGTCTGAGAATTAGATCAAGGCTATGAATTTTGAGTTAGATGCATTGCATAAGAATGGAACTCGGACCATAGTTGATCTTCCATCATATGTCACACCTATTGGGAACAAATGGGTTTTCAAGGTAAAACATAAAGCAAACCATACGATAGAGAGGTATAAAGCGAGACTCATTGCTAAGGGTTATAATCAGATTGAAGAACTGGATTTCTTTGACACTTTTTCACCTGTAGCTAAGCTTACAACAGTTAGAACACTTCTTGCAACTACTTCCATCAATAACTAGTTTCTTGATTAGCTTAATGTTAATAATGCATTTTGTTAGAACAAGATTTATTCATTACATATTCTCTTTTAGTTTTGATGATAACAAAAGTATTTAAATAATAATGGTTTATATGATGTGTGTTTTATTTATGCAGGTTTTTGTTCTTGTACATAAATAATCAGAATCTATTTTACTTAGACACACTTGGGAGTTGCTTCATTGCTAGCTCCTGGTGGCAAAATCCAAAGAACGTTTGTTGGTGTGGCTTAATGCAGACTCTGGTGCTGAAGGTCCAGTATTTAGATGAGTTACTACACTTGGCAATTATATATCAGAATCTGGTACCGCTTAAACTTGGTGATAAAGTTGTAAGCCATCCATACTGCAGAAAGCAAATTGTATTGTCTTATCAGTTTATCAATCAGAGTTTATAGATTGCAAGGCTCAAGAAAAGCTGACATGCTTTATGGATGACTACTTATAACGGCTCTATCAGTACGAGAACCTCTTGAAGACTCAAAGGTTAAACGTGTTACACACTAGATTCATAATTTGTTGTGCATCCATCTTCAATGTCTCTTGTACTATGGGGAAAAGACAAAGACACTCAATCAAGTTACTTCCTCAACGACTAGTTTTCTACAAAGGCTGTAAATATGGCTGAAGGTTCTTACTAAAAAAATAAAAAGGATTCTCGAGACAATGAGTAGCAAGATCAAGCAATTATTAGCTCTGTTGTAATATGCAAATTTTTTGTTTGTAGGTTGTAATTGTAAAAGCCTTAATATTTCTTAAACATTGTATTTGTTAGAAATCTTAAGTGTTTTAGGTCTTTGTTATGGTGATTTCCCGTACCTCTAATACTTGTATCATATACACCTTGTTCTCTGTCCTGCTGGGCCTGTTAAGTAGTTTAGATCAAAGTCTCTTGCTATGTGCTTGAGCAAAAGTCTTGTCTCATTGGGATTCAAGCAACAAGTCTTAAGCCAAGATGCTTAAGCCACATAAGTCTCATTGCTTACGTGTTTGAGCTATGAAAATCTTATTCAGCTAGGGTGTTTGAGCAAAAGGAAGGTCTCCTTCTGACGGGCGTGAGCAGGAAGTATCAAGTGTTGCTTGAGCAAGAAAGTCTCAGTCTGGATGGCTAGAAGAGCAGGTGGCTCGGTCGGATGATGTGAGCAACGAAGCCTCAGTCTGGATGGCCAGAAGAGCAGGTGGATCGGTCAGAGGATGTGAGCAGAAGTCTTAGATATGTGCTATAAGCAACAAAGTCTCATACATTTGGTCTGAGTAAGTGTAAAAGACTTATGCAAAAGCATAAACGATTGTAATCATGAAGTGATTAAAATAAAAATCTCTTGTGAGGCAAAGGGATTAGCGTACTCTCAGTTAGGGGAGGAACCAGGATAAATATTTTATGTCTTCTGCTATTATTTGTTTACTTCTGTTATATCTTCTGCCAATGAATTAAAACAGAATTTAAACACCAGTACTGATTCTGAAACTCTAGTCAGAAGTTAAGTTACAGAAAATGTGAAACACAATTCAACCCCCCTTCTTGCGTACTTTTTGCACCTTCGATTGGTATCAGAGTATGGTCTGTGCTTAACACTTAACAATGTCGCAGATAATGATCCAATAAGTAAAGTATATTTTTTCTTCAAGAAGGAATCAAGTGCCACATGAAAAATATCATACGGTTTTTCCTACCATATTTAAAGGATGATTCCACTAAATTTAAGTGATGGAAAATCTAAAAATATTTTTAACTCGTTGGTCTTGATAAAGGGCTGCTGAAGGTCTATAGAATATCCTTGAAAGAGGTATTAATATAGAAGTTGATGGTGTAAAGATGATTATCTTGAAAATCTCTTTCACCATCTTAGAAGATGCATATTTAATATCTTCAAAGGTAGTTGCATTCTGGTAGATGCTCTATCTCACTTCTAGGTATATCAACATCATTGATGTGTCTAATGCTTGGACAATCTTTGAATTCTTGTGCTTGGATTTGTGGGGATCATTTTTTGAAGCTTGAACATTTACACTTCATCTAATCTTTTCAAGCAAATTATAAGATTGCTCTGAGACTTAAATCTAAGATCACAGTTATTCAGGATGTTTACATCTTGAATCTGCTGTGTTCTGAAGGTTTGCCTTGCAGTCTTCAAAGGAAAGAAATGAAGTTAGATGATGAAAAACTATTCAATAGATCACCTTCTCAATTTAGCTCAAGTTCTTTGGAATGGCTAATGATAAGAAACTTAGGTTTCTTGTCAGAAGAACTTTCATACTGGCTGAATGGATTGTGATATTTGTTGATAGAAGAGTAACTTCAGAAGCTTCTAAAATACTTGTATTTCAACTGATTTCCCAAATCTGAAAGCAATAAGAAACACTACCAGAACCTAATATCAAATGTTTTTCAACGTCTAAACTTTAGAAGTTGATATTAGTGCAAGATACAAATGAAAAGAAGCATACGTGTTCTAAAATAAAAATCAAGTATTGCAAAGCAAGAGATGTTGTCAAATCTATCTTGTTTCAAAATATTTGATAATATGGAGTTTGTTTCTTAAGGTGATATCTTAGGAAACTCCATTGCTTCTTGATTAATAATCATCATGGAAGTTGTATTAAAATACATTTCTATGAGAAGTCTTCAATCTCTCTTTGGGTTCTGTCAGTTGTACTAAGATAGTACTTTGATTTGCTTTATGTCAACTTATGATAGTTAACACTATCTAGTTTTGAGCTTGTCATTAATTTCAAAGTCAAAAGATTTAATCCTATACAATGAGATTAGTGACTCTGCTTAGAACAAGATTATGTTAGTATCATATCTCATTCTAAACTTATACTCTAAAGTGGTTTATGATTTTATTATCAGAAAGAGACATAAGGTAAAGAAGAGTATGTTTGCACTTACATGTATGGTCGTATGTAAATATGAATATCATAATGTATCTACTGCAGATATCAAGGAAAGAAGCAGACGCATCTTCCATAAGGTTGTTTACAACATTTATTGGAGGAAGAGCTAACAACCCAAAATCAAGTACTGGTGGTACTGAATTTTGTGAGATTAGTGGAATCAATGGTTAGAAAACCATTGAATCAGAATCCAGTCAAAGCTGTTTCAGACTCTACTGGTTAAGTCTGAATACTGAATCGAGTTTGGCCATACAAAAAAAGAGGGTATGCTTGTTCTTCTCTGGTTTATCTTTTGATTCAATGAAACATTTGTATAGATGTAAATACAAAGTTTCTGTTAGACTTCTAGAAAAGTTTTTTTAAAAGAAGAACTTCAGAAATCTTTAAGAGGAAACTCTGTTGTGTTTGTCTATACTAAATATCTTATTAAGCCAGATGATGATCTTATTTATGGAAACAATTTCTTCACCTTCAGTGTTGTTACTACTGTGTGTTATTTGTCTAGAATTCAATTTAATATTCATCTATAACTCATGAATCTTGCTTCAAGATAGAGTGCTAGTTTTGAATAGAATCTTAGAGTATTGTAATTGGCAGATGATATCTCTATCTTAGTCTAGATTTGCTAGACTCTGATGGATGATAGCTTCTGAAAGTTGTCAGTTTTTGAGACTCAGAAGAAGATTCTTTATGTCTGACATGACAGTTTAAGTAAAAAAAATTCCAAAAACTTTTATAACGATTAAATTTTCATAAAGGTGAAATTCATCTTGTGGAATTGAAACATTTGCTGGATAAGAACCTCTAGGTAATGATGTTTTCTCTTTTGGTACTCACTGTTACTATTCTATGTCTTGTGTAACATCATTGTGTCCTTTTCTGACAAGATTCTTATTCTTGTAGGATTCTTGTTCAGTTCTTCTTCTTCTTTTTCTTTTCTTTCTAATAGTGTGTTGATCAAACCAAACCTGAGATGAGTTCCTCAATTCATTCTTCTTTGAATTAGCTGGTTGTCATCAATGAAATGTTTGTGGATTTTGATGAGTTGCTTAAGATTAGTTTCAAATTTTGGAAGACTGTGTCTAAATAAGGTTGGAATGGCTACTTTCAGATGCTTTATGGTTTCACTTATCCAAGTCTTGTCAAAGAGTTTTGGATTAATTCCTCCACTATTGAGCTGAATTTTGAGTATGTTATTTTGTCTAGAGTAATTTGTGTTTCTATTACAGTAACCTCTAAAGCGATTGCAAATGTGATCAATCGTGAGGAGATGGGAGAAATCCTAGGAACTCTTGCTTGGGAAACTATCTTCCTACTTGGCGTATCTTTATAAATCCATCTAATATATTAGAGGTCTCAAATCTTCTTCCTGATGTTGTTGTTTGGAATTAGATTTTGAATTCAAACTTACTTTCTAAGGATAAAGATTTAGACCTTGTGGACCCTATTGAAAAAGATTTGCTTCTACTTCTTAATTCAGATTCGAAGATTGATTTTCCTCAAGTTATGTCTGACCATCTGAAAAGGTTTCTTTCTTCTTTTCAAAAGGGAAATACCTTCTCATTTCCTTATAGACGAGTTATTTCTGAGATACTTGCTCAGTAGGGGGTTAACATAAGTTCTAAGGCTAGTTCTTCTAAGGTTTGGAGAGACAAGTTTGAAGCTTTCTATGAAATATTCTGATGTTAGATTTCTGCACAGTTATGCTTTGTATTCTATTGAAATCTCTGTATTAAGCTTCTTATTAACAAATTCAGAGTTTTTTCATGTTTGTGTTAAATTTTAAATTGTCGAATATTTATTGTATGTTGTTCATGAGAATCTAAAATAAATAGGTAAAAGTACTCAATGATTCTGGTGTGTTGGGTTGGCTCTAAGGATCTACCTAGGATCATCTGACATGTCCAGACTATCTATGTAATCTTGTCACTCTTCCTTAGAAAACTCCATAGTCTCCTTTCTCAGTTGGTGTCTGCGTCTAAATACAGAAGATCTTCTTCTGGTTGTCTTCATAAAAGATGTTGTTGAGGAGAGCACTTCTAAAGTTGTCTGCTTACTTGCAGATCTTGCAGCTGCTGTTTTGCCTTAGTTTGCTTGAGTTGTTGCATTCAGTGATGTTGCCTTTCTGAAATCTCTCTTTGGAACCCAAATTTTCTTTTGCTTGTATATCTTGGTGTTTTATGGACTAAGTTATGGTGGAAGAAAGCTTACTTGAGTTCCTTTTATAGACGTGATATTTAAATGGTCTTGAGTTAAAAATTATTTAAGTATTGGTTAAATCTTATCAGTAATCTAATAATAACTCTTGGAAATGTTATCTAGCAGTCTAACCTATTTAAGATTCTCTAAACAGCTATGACTTAATGTATGATTAGTTTTACTGATGTTTCTGTTGTCAGTTTCACTTTGCTAATGCTCCTTCAAAAAGTCTCAAGGTTAACTCGATGATTGTTGCATACTATGTAAATAAATAATTTGCTCAAAACATCTTTCATTAATCTTGTCAATGGATTGCAAAATATTCCTAAAAGGAAAATGGACGGACCTAGAAAGAGATGGTTATATGTCATTCTTTTTCTACAAAATTCAGTAGCTACCATAATCAATATTTGGTTCGTATTCTACAGTTTCTTTCATTTTTGGCTCTAGAACTGCAAGCTGGTCAAACATCTCGTTGAACTGCTTCCTTCCTATTCTCTTCATGATCTTTCTTTGTCGTCTCATAGCAACTTCTGAAGGATCCTTCTTGTATGGTTGTTTTGGAGCTGGTGATGTTGCCTCATCTGAAGTAGGTTTTGTAAGAAGCATAGAGTCAATAGTGGATGATGCAGAAATAACTTGTTTCTGACGTTTTTGGATTTTTCGTCTTGTTGGACGCTTTAAGATCTCTGTTACCATAGATTTCTTGTTGCTCTCAACTGATAACTCCATTACTCTTGAAGATGTTGTTTAAAATGAACTAGGTGTTGGTCCTTTTTATTGTAGTTTCTGAGTATCCTAATCGTTGGAATAAGATCTCTTGCTTGATTCTTGAGACTGTTTTTTACCAATAACTGGTTTGCACAATCCTCAATGACCCTTGCTACTTGATTACTTTTATTTCTTGGAAACTTATCAAGTAATGATGATCTGAATTGCATTAATTAGTGGAAATTATTTCCCTTTCCTTTTTTTCTTCTTTTCTTCTTTTTCCTTCTTTTATTTCTTTCTTTTTGATGTGACAAAAGGGGGAGAAATAATAGTAAGTATTTAAGTGAAAACTTAACCCATTGAGTATCCATTCAATTGTACATATTGGTAATTTATTTTCTTGTTATATACTTTCTATTTTGGTTACCTAGCCCAGAACATATTTCAAGTTCCTTGTACATAGAACTAAGTAAGAGCTTACAAACCTCAGACTTTATCTGTTAGATTCAGAAGGAGCTTAAAACCTCGTATTCTAGTGTTGCCAAAGGAAGTTAAAAGGGCAACATATTTCAGCTTTCTTGTACATAATGTTGAGAAAGAGCTTACAAACCTCAGACTTAGCCTATCAGACTCAGAAGAAGCTTACAAACCTCGCATTCTGATGTTGCCAAAGAAATTGAAGATATTGTTATTTTGGTTTTCTTAAATATGGAACTGAGGGGGAGCTTACAAACCTCAACCTTGGAACTGTTTGACTCAGGGTAAGCTTACAAACCTCAGACCCTGATGTTACTAAGAAGACTCATTTATTTTTTCTTAAAAAATAGTTCTTAGTATTAGAGTCAATAGAACTCAGCTTTGGACTATCAAACTAAGGGGGAGCTTACAAACCTCGTACCCTGATGTTGCGGAGAAAAATTAAATTCCCAACGTTGTCCTTTAAAAATTTGTGTTTGTCATCATCAAAAAGGGGGAGTGTCTATCTGAATGCTAGTATATATATAATAATTGAATAACAAGGAAAAACAAAAAGGATGTTGACATAAGACCTAATTCATCAAAAATTTAGTAAACGCGATAGTTGAGTATGTTCAATCTATTATTCATAAAACTTTCAAAAGTACTAATAGGAAGTGAATCCCACAAAGTGTAATAATCAACAAAATAACTTGTGTTAACTAATTTATCGGCACATGCATTTTTCACTCAAAAAATGTGAGATATCTTGAATCTAAAGGACTGTATAGTGTGTAATGTATTCTTCTGTTTAATGAAAAGATTTCAAGGAACAATATTCACACTAGGAAATGCACGAATAGTCAGTATTTAGTCAATTTTAAGCCAAAAATGTCTCAAATTCTTCTTATTAGCGTGTTCAATAACAAGCATGATTCGTACAATTTAGCTTGATAAGAGGTGCAAACTCCAATCTTAACTAAGAATCTCCCAAGAATGTTTCTAAATTATCTCTAATTATATCATCAAAAGTTGATATTTTTGGATTTTCATTAAACTCTATTTTCGTTGCATTTAATCCAATTATAAAAATAAAAAAAAAACTTATTAACTTACATGATTCAAGGTGCGGGAGGAGGTTGACATTTGATATTTAATATAATTTTTTTTTAATTTTTTTCTTTTATTTTTTCTTTTGTATTCTTTTCATCGGTCAAACAAAATATAAAGGAGTTAAAGACTAAATTGATCCAGTTATTTCAGAAGTTATAAAGGTTGTTTTTACTAATTATAAATTAAATTGGGTTCTTTTTCTTTCCAGCGTCTAAAACATTTTTTTTCATAATAGATAATAGAAATAAGAAGCGAAAGCACCAAAAATGATAGGGAAAATTAAGGAGTAAAGTATTTAAAGGGCATGTATTCGAATCACAACAATTATATTTTAATATTATTTATTTATTTATTTAAAGTTTAAAGACTAAATTGAAATTCTTATTTTATTTTTTTATACTTTATTTTTAATTATAATTTATTTTAGTAGAAAAAATGTAAATAATATAATTTTTAAAATCTTTTTTTCTTTTATTTTATCTTTTATTTTCTTTTAATCAGTGAAACAAAATGTAAAGGAGTTAAAGATTAAATTATTCTATTTATTTAATATTTCTTATTTTATTTTTTTGTATTCTTTTCACCGGCAACCAAAATGTAAAGGAGTTAAAGTCTAAGTTGATCTAGCTACTTTTTTTCAAAAAATTATAAACGTTGTTTTTACTATTTATAGATTAATTTGGATTCCTTTTTATTCAAGGGACTAAAATATTTTTATTATGATTTAAATGAATATAGAATAAGACTCAAACAATATGCGATTATTTAAAATTTTAAAGTAATAAAATAATTTACAAGAGAGTTAAAGAGAATAAAATGATTATTCAAAAATAAAAATTCAAGAAAAAATAATATTTTTTCCATAATAGATAAATGAACTAAAAAGAGAGAGCACTAAAGAGGATAACAATAATTTTACTAAAATGCTATTCGAAGAGAGAGAAAGCTAGGTCAATATGAAATTAGAAAGATCTAACTTATTTCTAACAAGATTATATTTAATTGTTAAAGGTTAGTTGCCTCACCCGGGAAATTATGGGTTGACAAGTCTATGGAAGCAAGCTTGCCACCACAACGATTTTCTTCATTTGTGAATATGTGAAACATAAAAAGATTCAATAATTAAAGTAAAAAAAAAAAACAATAATTATAGTCAAAATATATTGGGAAAGAAAACAAATATAGAAGATAGTAATAAAATGCGGAAGCTGCTGGATCAACTTTTCCCCTGCGTGCAATTAAAAATAAGCTCCAAACAAAATTGCTCAGACAACAATAATAAGCACAAAATAGAGCAAATAAAATAAGGAGACACCAGAATTATTAACGTGGGAAAAAACCCTTAAAGGGAAAACAACCCACGGGACCAAGCCAGTAAATCTTCCACTAATAAATTAATGGGTACACCACAAGTCCTCCTGGAACCACCAGGGATCAACAGAGCAAATATAATCTTCACCGTACAAGGTGGACATCAAATCAACTAACCCCTCAACGGGTTCTACGACACAACAATAAAGAGACACTCTTTGATATTCTTCTCTCTGTCTGTAGAGTCACTCACGTTGCAGCTCTCTTCCCCCTTGCTCCTGTTATATCTAACACACAAGGGTTAAAACCCTTTAACCATTTCATGGGCTTTGGCCCACAAAGCTAATTCCCTTTTTTTCTTCTTCTCTTTTAATAATAATAATAATAAGATTAAGTGGGCTCACTTATTTTGGTGACCCACACAACAATTCTCCCCCTCACCAAATTAAAGGGAGACCATAGGAGACCAAACCTGCTTTCTTTCTGCAAGTAGAGAACTTCTCCATAGGTAAGGCCTTTGTCATCATATTTGAACCATTCTCGTCAGTATGGATTTTCTCTAATGAAAATTTCTTCATCTCCAGCGCATCGCGTATCCAATGATACCGAACATCAATATGCTTCAACTTTGAGTGATAAGTCGAGTTCTTACTGAGATGGATTGCACTCTGACTGTCACAATATAAAATATATTTCTCCTGTGAGAGACTCAAATCTTGCAGGAATTTCTGCATCCAAAAGAGTTCCTTTGCAACTTCTGTGGTGGCAATATACTCTGCCTCTGTAGTAGACAAAGCAACACATTTTTGCAATCTAGACTGCCATGACACTGCTCCCCCTGCAAAAGTCATCATATAACCAGAAGGAGACTTCCTAGAATCCACATCACCAGCCATGTCTGCATCTGCAAAACCATCTAACATAGGCTTACCACCTCCAAAGCATAAACAGACTCCAGAAGTACCTTTGAGATACCTGACTATCCATTTCACAGCTTGCCAATGTTCTTTGCCAGGATTAGAGAGGAAACGACTGACCACGCCAACTGCATGAGCAATATCTGGACGTGTACACACCATCGCATACATCAAGCTACCAACTGCAGATGCATACGGAATATTCTCCATTTCTTCTTTGTCTTTCTCACTTGTAGGACATTGCATAGAGCTCAATTTGAAGTGACCTGCAAGTGGAGTGCCAACTGATTTTGAATTTGACATATTAAACCTCTCCAATACCTTCTCAATGTACTTTTGCTGTGATAACCATAATTTGCAATTCTTCCTGTCATGTGTAATTCTCATGCCAAGGATTTGCTTAGCAGGGCCTAAATCCTTCATTGCAAAGGACTTGCTCAACTCTCGTTTCAAATGCTCAATCTCTTTCATGTCATGACCATTAATCAACATGTCATCGACATAGAGCAAAAGGATAATAAATTTCTCACTAGGGAATTTCTTCACAAACACACAATGATCAGAAGAAGTTTTTGCATACCCATGATCCACCATGAAAGAATCAAATTTCTTGTACCATTGCCTTGGAGCTTGTTTAAGACCATACAAGCTCTTCTTCAATCTGCAGACAAGCTTCTCTTTACCTTTGACTGCAAAACCATCAGGCTGCTCCATGTAAATTTCTTCCTCCAAATCACCATGGAGAAATGCGATTTTCACATCAAGTTGCTCAACCTCTAAATTCAAAATGGCTGCCAAACCAAGTACAACTCGGATTGAAGACATCTTGACCACAGGTGAAAAAATTTCTTCAAAATCTATACCTTTATTTTGACTGAATCCTTTCACAACCAACCTTGCCTTATACCTTGGTTGTGAGCTGTTTTCTTCTGACTTCAATTTAAACACCCACTTATTCTTTAGTGCTCTCTTACCATTAGGTAGCTTCACTAGCTCAAATGTGTGGTTCTCATGTAAGGATTTCATCTCTTCTTGCATGGCTTTGTACCACTTGTCTTTCTCTTCATGTGACATAGCTTCTTCAAAGTTTTGTGGCTCTCCCCCATCAGTAAGCATCACATATTCATGAGGAGGATATCTCTATGAAGGATGGTGCTCTCTGGTGGATCTTCTCACTGGCTCAGGAGGTTGCTCTGGTGGAATTTGTTCAATTTCTTCATCAACTTGGGGCTTAGGAACATCACCTGCATTGTCCACATCTGCATTCACATCTCCCCCATTATTATTGACTATGGTAGGAGGCTCTGGATCAACATCAATGTACCTGTGGATAACCTGTTTCTGCTTTTCATTCTTGTCAATATCTTCGATGGTTTGGTCTTCAACAAAAATAGCATCTCGACTTCTAAGGACTTTCCTGTTAACCGGATCCCAAAACCTGTAACCAAAGTCTTCACGGCCATAACCCAAAAAGATACACTGTTTTGATTTACCATCAAGCTTGGACCTCTCATCTCTGGGAATATGAACAAATGCCTTGCAGCCAAACACTCTCAAGTGATTATATGAGACATCTTTCCCTCGCCACACCCTCTCTGGAACATCACCATCAAGAGGAATTGAAGGAGAAAGGTTGATCAAATCTACTGTTGTTCTCAATGCTTCACCCTAGAATGATTTAGACAATTTTGCATGAGAGAGCATGCATCTGATTCTATCAATAATTGTGCGGTTCATTCTCTCTGCAACTCCGTTGTGCTGTGGAGTCTTTGGAACTGTCTTCTCAAGCCTAATTCCATGTTCCCTGC
Organism: Lathyrus sativus; assembly: GCA_963859935.3. Classification (NCBI taxonomy): domain Eukaryota; kingdom Viridiplantae; phylum Streptophyta; class Magnoliopsida; order Fabales; family Fabaceae; genus Lathyrus; species Lathyrus sativus. Next base: position 14,411,829 of record OZ012739.1, on the reverse strand, counting down.
AATAATGCTCAAATGGCCCCCTGTATTCACCACCATTATCTGCTCTGACACACTTCAACATTTTTCCTGTTTCTCTTTCCACACTTGCATGGAAGTGTTTAAACATATCAAGTACCTGATCTTTGGATTTCAAAACAAAAGCCCACACTTTTCTCGAGTGATCGTCAATAAATGTCACAAATTAAGAATAGCCACTAAGGGATTTAACATCCATAGAAAAAACATCAGTGTGAACTAAATCCAAGATATGTGACCTCCTGTGAGGAGGGTGAGTGCAGAAAGAAACTCTATGTTGTTTACCAACAATACAATCAGAGCAAGTTTTGAGAGGTGTACCTTTCACCGGAAGCAGATTTTTCCTTGCAAGAGTGTCAAGTCCCTTCTCACTCAAGTGACCGAGCCGCTTATGCCATAGCTCTGTAGAAAAATCCTCAATTGCATTCACTTGAGGGGCACACAATTTTGTAGAAGTCCAGTAAAGGGTGTTTTTCTTCACTCCATTTGCTACCACCAAAGTACCCTTGGTGCACTTCCATTTACCATCGCCAAAGGAATTATGGTAACCATCATCATCAAGTACCTGTACTGAAATCAAGTTGAGGCGCATATCAGGAATATGCCTAACGTTCTTCAAGTGCAGCTTGCATCCAACATTAGTTTCTACCCAGATATCTCCAATGCCAGCAACCTTGCTTACCCCTTGATTACCCATCTTTACCTGCCCAAAATCTCTAGCAGTATAGGATAAAAAATACTCACGATGAGGAGTAACATGATATGAGGCAGCAGAATCAACAACCCATTCATAATCTTGGCATGCGAGATTAACTGAATCATCTTCGTAAACAACAACAACTTCACCATCAGATACAACTGCAGCTGTGTCTTTATCTTCTTTATTATCATTGCCTCTTTTCCTTGATTTCTCCCTCTTAAGCAACCTGCATTCTCTTATCATATGACCTGCTTTGTTGCAATGATGGCACCTGATGTCTTTCCTAGGCCTTGACTGTCCTCTTGACTTGCTTCTGTCATTAGATTTATGAGAGGTTCTATGTTGGTTTCTCCCCCGTGACTCAATAACCAAGGCTTCTGTGTGAGTCGATGAACTAGCTGTATTGTTTCCCTTCCTCCTAATTTTTTCATTCAATAGGGCTTCTTTCACAGTATCAAAATTCATATTGCCATTAGTGGAATTGCTTAGAGATACCACCAATGTTTCCCAACTGTCTGGCAATGAGCTAAGCAACAACAAAGCAAGTAGCTCATCAGGAAGTTTAATCTCAATAATAGTCAGCTGATTCACAAGATTCTGAAAAACTGCTCATATGCTCTGCCACTGAAGAACCATCCCTGTACTTCAGATTAACTAGTCTCCGAAACAAAAATACCTTGTTCTGTGCATTCTTGGACTCAAACATGTCCTTCAATTTCTTCCACAGACTGTGGGCACTAGTCTCACTAGACACATGATGATAAATGCTCTGATCTATCCATTGCCTAATCATGCCAATTGTTTTTCTGTTTGCCTTTGTCCATTCTGCAACAGATTTATCATCTGGCTTAGTACCGTCTCCGTCAATGGGATCATACAAGTCCTTACAGAACAACAAGTCTTCCATCCGGGATTTCCAAATAGAATAATTGGAAGAATCCAATTTCAGCATAGTACCAGTCATATCACCTTCACCCATTTTAATAGCACCAAACAGAACTCCAACCAAGGAGCTCTGTTACCACTGTTGGGAAAGAAAACAAATATAGAAGATAGTAATAAAATGCGGAAGTTGCTGGATGAACTTTTCCCCTGTGTGCAATTAAAAATAAGCTCCAAACAAAATTGCTCATACAACAATAATAAGCACAAAATAGAGCAAATAAAATAAGGAGACACCAGAATTATTAACGTGGGAAAAAACCCTTAAAGGGAAAACAACCCACGGGACCAAGCCAGTAAATCTTCCACTAATAAATTAATGGGTACACCACAAGTCCTCCTGGAACCACCAGGGATCAACAGAGCAAATATAATCTTCATTGTACAAGGTGGATATCAAATCAACTAACCCCTCAACGGGTTCTACGACACAATAATAAAGAGACACTCTTTGATATTCTTCTCTCTGTCTGTAGAGTCGCTCACGTTGCAGCTCTCTTCCCCTTTGCTCCTGTTATATATAACACACAAGGGTTAAAACCTTTTAACCATTTCATGGGATTTGGCCCACAAAGCTAATTCCCTTTTTTTCTTCTTCTCTTTTAATAATAATAATAATAATAATAATAATAATAATAATAATAATAATAATAATAATAAGATTAAGTGGGCTCACTTATTTTGGTGACCCACACAACAAAATATTATAATAAAAAATTAAAGTAAAATTATTATAATCAAAATTAAAGTAAAAAATAGTTAATATAGTCAAAAATGACATAATACATTAATCATAATTGCCCATTACATAAAAAGTAAAATTATTAAAAGAAAAGAGCAACGAGAAGAAGGAAACTGATATCCTTATTCAATAATATTCCCATTGTACTTCAAACTAAAATCTTGAGTAAGCTATGCATGAAGGAAAAATCAAATGTCATATGTATCTCGTATTAATGGCGTAATCTCATCCTAACCACAACACTACCAATGGAGAATCCACTAGATCCACTGATGGAGGCTTGCATTTCTCCTAATCTATATATGGATTTGGACCAACTTTTAACTTGGTGCTCATTAGTGGCGGGTTGCATGATCAGGCCTAAAAATATTATAGGCAAGTGCAATCGATTACTCTTGTTTTGTCGTAAAGATGCTCAGGATGATAACATAATTTATAGTGTATATCATTACTTTGTCATGAATCCAATAAATAAACATTGTGTGTCTATTCTGAAGCCCGTAGGACAAATATTTGGAGGGTATTCCTATCCTGCTTTAGCATATGACTATGAAGATTCATGGTTCTTTAAGATCATACATTTTCAAAGTCATCGTCATATCAATATTTTTTCCTCTATGCCTGGTATATGGACTACATTAACTATTTACTTTCTTGAATATAATAATGAGTCTTATTGGATCAAAAGGTTTTTTTTTACTTAAAAGGCTTTATTTATCGATTATCGTCTTCAGAACATTTACTGAGAATTAAAGTTGATCCTCACGAAAATGCCTCCGAACAAGCAAAGGTGATAAAAACTTCATTCAAATGGTCTTTTCGATATCCCGCAACTAAAAATAAGTATGAAAGATGATACAATCTTATTAGTCTTATGTAGAAGTGCGAAATTTATGTGCTTTGAACTTGTTGAATAGGTTACAAAGGGTGTTAGCACTTACACATGGTACATGAATCTTAACAAAGAGAATGAAGAAGTGTTGCCTTTCAATACCAACAACAAGCTATTGTCCATTTACCCCTCCAATAACAAGATATAAAAGTATTTTGATCTTAAAAAACACAATTTTATTATAAGGGTATATGGACAATAGCTTGCCATTGGTATTGAGAGGCGGCCCTTTTTCATTCTCTTTGCTAAGATTCATGTACCATGTGTAACTACTAACACAATTTGTAACATATTCAACAAGTTTAAAGCACATAAATTACGTACCTCTAGAAGAGAACAATAAGATTTTATCATCTTTCAAACTTGTTTTTATTTGCGGATTATCAAAAACACAATTTGGATGAAATTTTATCACCTTAAATAGTTTGGAGGCATTCCCTTGAGGATCAACTTTCATTCTCAACAAATGCCCTGAAGACGAAAGTCGATAAATTAAGCCTGCTAAGTAAGAAATTTTTTTGATCCAATAAGACTCGTTAATATATTCAGTAAAGTAAATAGTTAATGTAGTACAAATACCAGTCATAGAGGAAAAAATATTGATTTGACGAGACCTGGAAAATGTATGATCTTGAAGAACCAAGATTATTCACAATCATATGCTAGAGCAACATATGAATACCCTCTATATATTTGTTCTACGAGCTTCAGAATAGCCACATATAGTTTTGTTATTGGATTCATGACAACAAAACAAGAGTAATCCATTGTACGTGCCTATATGATTTTTATGCCTGATCCTGCAACCCGTCACTAATTAAAACCAACTAAAAAGTTATTCCAAATCCATATATGGATTAAGAGAAATGAAAGCCTCCACCAGTGGATCTAGTGGATTCTCCTTTGGTAGTGTTTTGGGTAGGATGAGATTACGCCATGCATGCGAGAGATACACATGATATTTGATTTTTCTTCATGCATAGCTTACCAAAGATTTTTGTTTGAAGGACAATAGGAAATTGAACAAGTATTTGGGTTTCATTCTCCTCGTGTTTCTTTTCTTTTTAATAAATTTACTCTCCTGTAATGGGTGATTATGATTAGTAAGGAGAATTGATATTGAAAGTGAGATTGTGATATGATATATGAGTGTGAATGATATATATATTGGTTAATGATTTGATTCTTATAAGAGGATGACATATCAAGAATGAACTATATGCGAGAAAATAAATTCAGATTAAAATAATAGTGACTATATTATTTTATTATATTGTCTTTGACCCAAGATAAATTATATATGGATATCTCTATTTTGTTCAATGTATTATTAATTATATTATTTCTTTTTTTATTATATTAATTATTTTTTACTTTAATTTTTTATTACAAGATTTTGACAATAATTATTATTTTTTATTTTAATTTTGACTTTTTATTTTTCACATATCCATAAAGAGGGAAATCGTTGTGATGGCAAACATGCTTCTAGAAACTTGTCAGCCCATAATTTCTCAGGTTTAGGGATGTTAATTTGCATCTATTAGCGAGGATCCCCGCGGGGATTGCCCTGTTCGGGGCCCCAAAGATGGGGAATTTCCCCCGTGGGGGCGGAGATGGGGAGAAAAATTTCCCCGACAACACTTCGGGGATGGGGGCGGGGAATACACCCCCCGCCCCGCGAAACCCCTTCCCCATCTATTTATTTTAATATAGTTAATTTAATATATACTTTATATTTTACATTAGATTTTTTATTTCTTTTATGTTTATTTTAAAAAATAAATAAATATTAATGTATAAAAAATTTGTAGTGTTTAGGCACTGTTACTTTAAAAAAATATTATAATTTATGTTGAATTTTATAGCATTTTATAGAGTTTTATAATAAAAAGTATTATTATTTTGTGTCCCATTAGTATTTTTAATAAAAAAATGTGAAATACTAGTAATTTTTAATAACAAGATAAATATGTGAATTACTTGTGCTTTTTATTTTTATAGAATATATAGATATTTTAAAAAATAAAATGTTAATGGATAAATGTAGGATCCGCGGGAAATAGGGATGGGGATAGAAACTCCCCCGTGACATAGATCTCGAGGACGGGGATGGGGAATAAATTTGGTGGCAGGGACAAAGGTGGGGATATGTCCCCCGCCCCGCTCCATTGACATCCCTACCCAGGTTGAGGCATCCTACCTTTAGCAATTAAACATGATCTTGTTAAAAACAAGTTAGATCTTTCTAATTTAAGATTGACCTGATTTTCTCTCTTTATTTCCCATCTTTTTGAATAAGGTTTTAGTATAATTTTCCTTATCCTCTTTGGTACTCTTACTTCTTATTTCATTTATCTACTATGCTTACACTGCTACAAATAATATATTTTATGACGAAATTTTCACCTCATCCAACAAAAAATCAAGGTGTAAACCATAGACGCGTCACATTTTAATTTTTTTTAATACCATATATTCCCTTGGTTGAGATTGCAACCGAGGGGTAAAGTATTTAGAAGACATACCTTCGGATCACAACAAATACATTTTAACACTATTTAATTTTTTTTATGACTTATTACCTTAGTTGGATTGGAAACCAAGTGGTAAAGTATTTAAAGGATACACCTTGAATCCTAGCAACTACATTTTAGTATCTTTTAATTTTTTAATGACCTATTACCTCAGTTGAGCTGAAAATTGATGGGTAAAGTATTTAAAGGACATGTCTTTAAATTCCAGCTACTAAATTTAACCACCTATAAATTTTGCTTAAACTTTTTTATGACATATTACCTCGGTTTTGCTGAAAATTGAGGGGTAAAGTAGCATATTTTAATTGTATTTATTTATTTATGATCAATTTGATGAAAAAATCAAGTTACGAATCTTTGTTGTCCATTTATAAAGTAACAATGGTTAAGACATTTCCAACTCATCAATTCACCTGAAACATTAGTGATCGCGTGAAACTCTCACTAACCAATCAAAATGTAAATGCCACAACTATTCATCTTGGATGCAAAGTGCTAAAATTTAAACTTAACATATTGAAAACAATGATAATGAAAGCAAGAGCAATAAAATATTCAAGGTTGATGTCTTTATGTAATCTTTTTTCTAATAATTCCTTGTTTAAAATGTGAAATGTTAGTTAGGAAAGTATGAAAATAACTTATTAATATTTGTTGTAGTTGTATCAAGTAAAATGTTCAATATTTTGTTGTTGTTGTTGATGTTGAAATTAATTTTATTGATTTGTTGTTGTTGTTGTTGTTGTTCTTATTGTTGAGATTTAATGTTTAAAGATTCCATGAATTTTGTTGTTGTTGTTATTTCTGTTATTGTTGCTTTTGTTGGTGATATTTAATATTTAAAGATTCTATTGATTTTTTTTTTACTTTTGTTATTGGTGTTATTGTTGATGATGATGAGGAAGATTTAGAATTTGTAAACAAGTTTGATGTTTTGTAGATTAAAAAGAGAAAAAAAGGTTAAAACTAAAATTTTGTAAACACGAATTTACCCCTCGGCTATTGTTAAAAATTGAGGTAAAAATCAGCACAGTTTTAAAAATAAATAAAAAAGTACAATTACTAGGGATCGAACCCATGACCAGTACCACTTTCCTCTCGATTATTCAAACATCAAGAGGTAAAGTGGTAGATTTGCAAATGGCCCTTTGTTACCTCGTATGTGTAACCGGAGGTTATATCCCTTTTACGTCCGAGGTGAAATGGAGTTATTTGTAGTAATGTTATGGAAAAAAAATTTATCAAATTTTTATTTTTGAGTAATCATTTTATTCTCTTTAACATTCTTTCTAAATTATTTTATTACATTAAAATTTAAAATAACCACATAATGTTTGAGTCTCCTTCAATATTCATTTAAGTTAAAATGAAAAAATATTGTAGTCCCTAGAATAAAAAGGAATCTAATTTAATATCTAAATAGTAAAAACAACCTTTATAATTTTTTGATGAAAAATAACTAGATTAATTTAGTCTTTTAACTCCTTTCCAATTTGTTTGACCGATAAAAAGATTACAAAATAAAAATTGAAAGAAAAAAAATTAAAAAATAAAGTATAATTATTTAATTTAATTTTTTTACTAAAGTAACTTTTAATAAAAAATTAAAAAATTAAAATAAGAATTTAGTTTTAATCAATAATAAAATACAAAATAAATATTAAAAATAAAGATAAAGAAAACAAAAAAGTAAAAGTAAATAAAGTATTTATAATAACAATTGACTAAAGTGTTTCAATTTTATAAATTTAAAATATTATTATATAAATAAAAATAAAATTTAATAAATGAAAATTTAGAATTTTTTAAAAATATTTAAATACTTTGAATAATAAACTATAAAATAATAATCTTAATTGAAAAAAAAAACATATTTCAATGGAGACTAGTTTTATCTTCTAGATTACTTAGCATCTAATTCTTTATCTTCAATTTAATTTAGAAGAATTAATTTTTACTCTCATCATAATAATTCTTTGAAAAATTTAACACACTAGAAATGATATCAGGTTAAAAATAGTAACTTTGACTTGATTTAGAAGGATTAATTTTTACTCTCATCATAATAATTCTTTGGAAAATTTAACACACTAGAAATGATATCAGGTTAAAAATAGTAACTTTGACTTTGATAAATACATTATTCATGTCAAATAATTAGTCTATATGGTATCTACATATTTTAAGGGACACATGTACTCTTCAATTCATGCGTTTAATATTATTAAATATTGTTGACATCAAATGTCCACCTCCTCTCGCATCTTGAATTATACAAGTTAATATGTTTTTTCCATCATAATTGGACAAAGTGCAACACAAATGGAGTTTCAAATGAAAATCCTGAAATATCAACTCGTGGTGACATAATTTGAGAAAATTTAGAAACATTCTTGGGAGATTTCTTAGTTAATGTTAGAGTTTGCACCTATTTTCAAGCTAAATTGTATGAAATCATGCTTAGTTCAAACACACTAACAAGAAAAATTGGAGAAATGTTTGGCTTGATTGACTAAATGACGACTAAATCAAGTTGTATACTTTAACCTTCGTTATATATTTATTAAATACTTTCCTTTAAATCTTCTCAGATGCATTTCATCAAAGACCTTTCCTTACACCTTACTCTTTTCAAAACTCAAACGTTGTTTAAACTTTTCTTTCTCACCTTCACACCGGGGAACAACATTTTTTCAGAATTCTTAACTATTTATGATCTTGTAGTGGAGGCTTGTGGAGCTCTTGGTTTGAGTTTTTGGGTAGTTTTTTTGGTTGGTACAATGTCTATAAAATTTAATTTAATGTGGTGGGTTGATTCTTGTTCACTGTGTGATTTTGGTAATTTAGTCGTGTAGGCTTGAGGTGTAATCCTTATTAGAACTCTATTTGTTTGTTTCTTTGACATACCTTATTCCTTTCTTTTGTTAATAATATCTTGGCCTTTTCAGAAAAAAAATCATGTCAATAGCATTACTTGTTTTTTTTTTTTTAAAACAATAGATTCCTTTTAACATATCACAGAAAATACATATTGATTGGTAACAGTATATAGAAAATGTTTAAATTTACCAGGAGAATTGTTTGCTATCATCACAACAAATAATGTGTTTATTGTTAAAAAAGAAAAAAAAAATATTTTCTATTATAAATTCATGACCATTCAATGTTCATGTGTGTTCCTTCCTTCATGTAACCAAAAAAAATGCTCATGTGTGTGTTCTAAAATGATTAAAAAAAAGGGAATAGAGGAAATGTTAATAAATGCAAGGGAAATAGTCTCACATAGAAAAATTTACTCACATTCAAAGCACTTATAAAGAGTTAAGAACATTAATTCAACAAAAAGACAAAAGAGGATAAAATGTCACATGCACAAATGTGGTGGTTCCAAGAATTATGCCACTTGTCTCCTTGATACACCCCTCGTCGGTGTCGCCTTCGGGTCCGGGGCGTGGGAGTAAAGGTGCTAGTGACGCCTTATAGGTGGAACTTGAACACATAGGCATGACACATTAGAGCAATTGGGCTACTCACGGCATTATGAGGCAGTGTCAGTGATACTAAAGCTATATGATCATCTTGGCTCGCAAAAATAAGATATCACCACCGAAATTTTATTTTTCCAAGGGAAAGGGAGAAAAGATCGAACAAAAACCCTAAGTGAAAATACAAAGTAAAAAGAAAGGCCTAAAGATAAGCAAAAGAGAGATCAAAGGTACGGAGTTGGTTATACTAAGGAAAGATATTATCACCCTAAGTATCTGCAGTACTCTATAGGAACCTCTTAAAATATTTTTGTTTTTCCTAAAATTGTTTGATAAGGATAAAGATGGGCAAAATGAAGATAAAAAGAGAAAAAAGAAAAAGGTAGATCACTAGGATGTCGCAACCATATGCCTACGTATCCTTAATAGCAAGTTAGAGTAATCGTAATTCAGAAACTACGTATAAAAAGAATAGAAAAAGGGAAGAGTGTAAAAAAGGAAAAGAGTGCTCGCCAAGGATTAAAACCTTGTGCCTACGTATTCTCAAAAGGAACATGAGAAATCACAGTGTTCGTAGTTCGTGAAACCACGTGTTGAAAAGCTTGAAATCAAAACTTGAGAGGATTGATTGTAAAGGTGAAGAGATTAATGGTTATCTCTTTATGAAAGGATTTGAATGAAGAGTTAAAGGTTGTAAAGGGGGGGGGGGGGGGGGGGTTAGTGGCTATCTTTATGACAAGGTTTGAAGGAAGAGTTAAAGGTTACAATAGATTAATGGCTATCTCTTGAAAAGGCTAATGGTTTGTAGATGAAAGTGATTTAAAGTTCTAAGGTTAAATTGGCTTTAGATGGTGGGAAGTAAAGAATGCAACAATATGTACAAATGCATAAGTAAATGATGCTACAACTATACATACATGCATATGAATGACAAGAAGTCAACAATGAATCCTTTCCCTTAGATTATGTTTAATGAAACAAGATGGACATGAATTCACAAATATACATCAACAGATTAATCAAAGACAATTTCAATTATGGACAAAAACAAAGGTATTTTCAATTAATTGTTTGATTAAATAAAATATAAAACCAAAATTAATCAAAGATTAAAAAAAATCAAAAAATATTAATAAATGAATAAAACATCAAAAATATTTTGGATGAAAATAAAATAAGAAGAAAATAAAAATATTTTGGTTTTTTCAAATTTTTAAATAATAATTAATTAATTAACTAATATATTTTTTATTTTTAGTTAGTTATAAAATGAATAAATGGATAAGTAAAATATTTTAGATTTTAAGTGTAAAATAAAAATATAATAATGAAATAAATAAATATTATTTGGCCGTTTTTTAAAAGAATAAAGAAAATAAAATGAATAAAATAAAAAGAAATGAAAAAAATAAAAGAAAAGAAATGAGAGAAAAGGAGGAAAAGGAGATAAAGCAAAGTGAGAAAAATGCAAAATGGGGTGTGCATAGGATAGAATCCATGACCTCCCTTTTACCAATCAAACACACAACCAACTAAACCATGACAATCACCTTGTCATAAAACCAACACTATATTATAATATATAAAAAAAAAGTTTAAAATCAGAAAAATGGAACCAACTTCATCTTCTTCCTCGTGTTTGTTATTGTAACATTATTTTTTTTCTCAAAAATGCAAATTTTTTTATTTCTTGACCAAATGAGAAAAGTGGATATACCATTTTGCTTGAAATTTCTCCAAGAATTTAAAAATGCAATTAGATTTTATTTATATTAACTGTAGCTCACGAATTTCATGCAAAATCATATGAACCCTAAAATTTGAACAAAAATTAAATGTCAAACATCAATGATAAATGAACAATAGTATAAGGCTTTTGTTCCTCACATCATGGCAAGTAGAGTGGTATCAAGAAATGTTAAAAATGATGCTTAAAACACATAGTTCCAGAAATGCCTACTTACCTAAAAAATGTCAAATTGTGTTTAGCTCTAGAGCACTTCCAGATGCGATGTGATGATCCTACAACTTCCTTAACCTCCAAGAAACATGTTAGAATGATTAGGTTGCTTGGAAAACCTATGGAGCTCTCTATCCAAATTAAGTTGCAAAGTGAAAAGTGAGGTTGTGATTATGTTGTTGGAGCTGTTACAGAAATGTTCTAATGGTTTAGCATACTTTTATGATGCTTATGGAAGATGTTTGTGGTGTTGGAATGAAGGTTAGTTGAGAGGAAAGTGAATTCTCAATTTTTGGTTTTTTTGGACAACTTGAAAATTCAAGGAAATTTAGCAATGGTGATTCTGAGTTTCTTGTGATTTTGGTATGTGAAAATGATCTGAAATGACGCTCTATTTATAGTGGAAATGATTTGGAAAAGGATCAATGGATAAAAGACAGGGTTTGGAGAATCTTGGATGAAAACCATAAAAGTGGACAAAGGTACAAAAATTTGTATGCTTTAGTAGCTTCTAAAGTGCTATGCTCAACAGATTTTTCTCAGCAAATCAAACTTGTTCTGGTGTTTAGATTGTGTCTTTATGGAAAAAGTTTTGGTGATCATAATTCACTTTTCTTGCAATGCACAAAAAAGTCTTGGATGGCATGTTGGACTAAGGTTTTGCATGGTGAATGAAGAACAATATGCAAAATTTAAGATCAATGTGAAGATCTTATGGCATGGAACAAGTTTCAAGTTGATGAGAATCTTTGAAAATGATCAGAAAGTGGCCAAAAGTGTCCTTGAATTCGTGCACTTGTACTTAGCCAAAATTTGCCTTGAAAAATCAGCTCTATCATGGCTTCTTGCAAAAATTATAGCTTCATGCTCAAGCAAAATAAATTTATGATCTTGATACCATTGGAAAGAAGACATCATGTACTACAACTTTCATGTTGATCACTTGAAGAAATTCACCTTGGATCATGGAAAAAACTGGCCATGAACATTGGACTTTGTGGCTATTTAAGACCTAGAAAATTTTCAAAGTCCTTTGACATTTTCAGCATCCTAAAAATCCAAACTTTGCAACTTCATAACTTCCAATCCTTATGAATTTTGGATCCAATTCTTCCACAAGATTGAAGTGTATGATGTCAACTTTAAGTGCATACCTTGGGCATGCAAAATGATGGCTTGAATTGATCACAAATTGGTCACAAAGTAGTTCACTTGTTAAGGTGAAAATCTTGGATATTTTTCTAAGTGTTTGGAATTTCAAAATGTTAAGATTTCCCAACTTTGATCAATTATAACTTCCATTTCAAGAAAGATTTTGGCTTTCTATTTCTTCCACCTTGTAGTGTGAGATGTCATCTTTACATACATTCTTCAAGTATTTCCATTGGATGTTTGAGGAAAAAGTTATGATCTTAGGAAGTAGGTCACTTATTCAAGCATTTCCATAATATAGAAAAAAAAATCAAGAAACTCTAATTTTGAAAATTTGGTTCCTTTTGTAATTTCTTGATTCAACTTGATCAAATGCATCCATTAACCATATTTTAATGATTCTTAACTTGAGGAGTTCATGGTTGACCAAAAGTCAAACTTTGACTTTGTGCACTAGTTGACCTTATATCAGATGAACTTGAATTCATAGTCTTCAAAGGACCAATCTTCTTGGTCAATTTAGATCATGTGAATAATGGGAAACTCTTGATCATATGACATGAATTATGAGCTTGAGACATTGAGGATCACACAAATCTTTGGCTAATCACCCGTTCGATCACCTTGATGCAAACCCTAACTTGTAAAGCAAGCAAAACACATATTTTTTTGATATTTTTAATAAGGGTTAGTGATGCATAAAACACACACATAAAATGGTTGACTCTATGTAAATGATGCAAATGGAGGTATGATATTAGGGGTAAAAATTAGGGTATGACACCAACCTTCCAACTCAATCCATTCAACTTTACTGATATTTCAAACATTTATCACTTCATGAAACTATTTCCCAAAATACCCGACTTTTTCAAAAAAATTCCCAAAATAATCCAGTTTTCAAACTATTTCCCAAAGTACCCCACTTTGGGATACTGATTGAATGCATGCGCCAAATGAATTGACGACCCTTCACAAACATCAAGTGATGTCGTCGATTAGATTAGAGACAACACATGATGTTGCCAATCCAATTGGTGACACATTCTAAAAGCTATAAGGGTGTCGCCAATTCAACCGGAGACATACTTGAAATTGAAATTTTTTTCTATAAATAAAGGTGTTATGATCATTTATTTCAACAACTCATCTCATATCTTTGTATTACTGTTAACATGTATCATCGCCGCTACGGAAAATTCATATTTTTGAGAGATAAACCTCCAATTGACATGTTGTTTTGGAACACTCAAAGTCTCAAAAAACTAAAGAGGGAGTTGAATCGGTGATTAGAAGGAGACATTCCTGAAGGGAAAAAATAAGAAGTATCGAGAGACATGATTGCCTGCATTGATGGGTTCACGTAAAGACTGACAAGGATGTGAAGGAAGTGATGTTTGGACCGAATGACATCAGTTTGATTGTTGTAATCAGTTAGAAATATTTTGTTTTTCTGTTCTGTTATCTGTTGTATGTATTGTTTGTTGTATGTGTTATTTGTTGTTAACATTGCTGTAACAAAAACTCATTAATATATGAAAATATTATGTTACAACAATTGAAAGGATACACTAAATTATGATGCAGAGGTTGCTCCGACATTGAAACAATTTGTCTGATTGTGTCCGGGATGACGACATATACTGCATAATCGTATCATTTTATTAGTTGTATCCATTTTTGTTCTTATACGCGTGCTGTTTGGGCGTCCTTTTTTCTTTCTTCGCATCTCCTCGTTGTGTCAAACTATGTCCCCTTGGTATGGAGGTCAATATTCCTCCATTGGTAGCACTGCAAAGCCTTCGTTGTAGACATTCATAACATTAATGGCCTTGTAAACAACATCAAGATATAGCCAAAATGAGGGTACATCATACTATACCCATAACACCCAAATATCTTTCCATAGTCAAAACGCTCAGACATTGTACCCTAGCCTACACACACAAACATCACAACAACCTTATGACTTTGAAACACCAATATCATTTCAACCTTTCACCAACGAAGCCTTCACACCAATGTCCCCCTTCAATCGTCCAAGTCGCACACCAATGACCCCTTCATCACATCCGAACTACTCTGTCATGGGTCACACGCTCAGTTTCAACACACAAGACCTTTTGAAAATACAAAAAAAATTCTTTGAGAATCAACTAAGAATGTTCCTGAGACTTCAACTCCTCACCTATAATGAATCAACTCAAAATTAACTACTCCAGCTAAAAAGTATTTCAAAAGCAACATTAATCATGTCAAAATCATTACTAATTTTTTTTAAAGCAAAAGATTCCTATTAACCTTCACAGAACATACATACTAATTGGTAACAGTATATTGAAAATGTTTATTGTGATCATCACCATTAATAATGCCATGGTTGCTACATGGTCTAGTAATGAAAGCATATGTACCTTTGGGGACATGTTTGAATCCCATTATACTAAATTTTGGTTTTTGTCTATATAATTCAATAATTTTAATAAAATAATATAATAAAGAAAATTTCATAATTTTAATATAATAAATAATAATATTAAATACACCTTTTATATTTTTTAATTGATGTGGCAAAATTTGTGACATGACGCTATAATAGCACTGCTACGTCAAGGCCACATCACATAAAAGAGGCGTCGTCACCTACACAAATTTAAAGGTGATAAAAAACAATTAAAAAAAATTGAATAGAGGATCAAAAACTGCTTTTTTTTAAAGGAAATAGAAAAGTTTTAAGAAAAATGATATAGAGAAATAAAAATGCATTCAAGTTTTTTTGTTTTGAGTTGAAGAGAACAAATTATTTATTATTATAGTTACTTTAAATATTACTCTTTCCGATTATTTTTATAAAAAATATTTTATTTTTTTAAATTTATTAAATAATTAATATATTTAATCTATATTATAGATCAGATACATTAATTATTTAATTAATTTAAAAGTTAAATTGAATTTTATAAAAAGAATAGGAGAGTGTATATTTTATGTTTAAATTTTTTTATATTATTAAAATAATTTAACAAATATAACTTTATTTTTAAGGGTCATGCTAACCAGTATCCTCATGGTACTAGTTAAGAATTCCAAATAAGGAAAATATGTTATATTTAATTCACTCAATACACACAATATTCTTTAAAAAGTCTAATTATTTCTCTTTTCAGGATATTGAATACACATATATTTAGAAAAAAAAATGTATTTTCAATCTCTTAAATAATGCGCAACTTACCATTTTAATCTCTTAATCAATACTCTGAGGGCACTTGTTAGCATTTCCCTATTTTTAAATAGAAAAGAATTACCATTTATGACTTTATTCTTTAAATATTAAAAGACTACCCACCTAAACTATCATTTAAATAAAATATTTTGTATTTAAATTCTTTTATATAATTAATATATGACTTTATTTTTTAAATATAAGAAAACTACTATATATGACTTTATTCTTTAAATATAAGAAGATTTCTATGACGTTATTCCAGATATCAAAATTTGCAGTTTATTCTTTTTTATATATATATATATATATATATATATATATATATATATATATATATATATATATATATATATATATATATATATATATATATATATATATATATATATATATATATATATATATATATATATATATATATATATATATATATATATATATATATATATATATATATATATATATATATATATATATATATATATATATATATATATATATATATAGTGGCGGAGCCAGAAAGTTTTTGAAGCCTGGGCAAAAATTTAAAGACAATAAATTCATATTGTATATATAAATAGTTATTAATCAAAATAAAAGATTTTTAATTTAATTGATTTCGGAAGAATTTTAAAACTAACATAGCCATATTCAATTTGAGGCTGATACTAACATGGAATATCATTTCATGTGATTCATAATAATTCTTGAAATTAGCAACAAGTTAACAACATAATTTTATTTACTAACTACTGTAACTACAAACTAAATTTAAAATACAAATTCCTAGTTAACATCAATTGAACCATATAATTTAGAGTGAACATAAATTGAAGAATTGAACCTAATATATTTTTTATATTATTTGAGGATAAAATTTATTATTTTCTTCTTCTTTTTTACAACACTATACATGTTTTTTTTATAATTTGAGTAGCTGCTACTTTTATGTTAAATTTTATTTTTTTCAAGTATTTATTTTTTGTTTTTGGTTAATTTGGTCATAAATAGCAACTTTATTTTAATTTTGCACTTTTTGTAATGTAGTTGAATTTAAATATTATCATATAAAAAATATTAATATAATGTATGCTTAATTGCATAAAAAAGGAAGAAAAAAATATGTTTGATTTGTGAAAAATGTTTAAATTACGGCGGTTAAAACTGCCATTATCAACGACAAAAAACCACCTTTTTATTTAATATATATTATGACATGAGAAATTTTATTCAAAAGTATTATTTTTCTACATTTTCGTTAATTGTGGCGGTTTTAACCGCCACAAAAGTACTTATTAACCACCACAATTTTCATAGTCTTTTATAAAAGAAGACAAAATTTTGGAGCCGAGTCCGGGCACATGCCCAGCCTGGCCGGGCCTTAAAACCGCCCATGTATATATATATATATATATATATATATATATATATATATATATATATATATATATATATATATATATATATATATATATATATATATATATATATATATATATATATATATATATATATATATATATATATATATATATATATATATATATATATATATATATATATATATATATATATATATATATATATATATATATATATATATATATATATATATATATATGTTTTGTATAGAATTCTTTTTCATGTTTTCATATATAAAGAAATATTTATTTTATAAAAATTAAAAACTAAAATAAAGATTTTTATATTAAAAAAAATATTTTTTTCTTAAAAATCAAAATTTTTATATTAAAATATATCAATTTTATATTTACAAAAAATTTGATTTTTAAAATTTTTAAAAACTAATTTTTTATTTTTGGAAAAAAACCTGTTTTTTTAATTTAAAAAATGATTAAAAATCAACTTTTTGTATTATTGGAAAAAATTAATATTTTTAATTTTAAAAAAAGTATTTTTGTACTTTTCATTTGGTCTTTGTATCTTTTCTGAGGGCAGAATCCTCGCGATCGCCTTATACTTGTACTGCTTTTTTTGAATTAATTCAATCTTCTTTTGATTAAAAAAAAGGTATACTTTTGTAATTTTGTTTCGTTTTATGAAAAAAGAAAACTATTTTTGGTATTCTCGGGAAAAATCAGTTTTTTTGAAATTTTAAAGAAAAAAATCTATTTTTTAATTTTCATGTGAACTTTTTCTTTTTTATTTTTGACTAAAAAAATCAATTCTTTTGATTAATAATAATTTTTTTTATATTTTCAGTATAAAATTGAATTTTATGTATTTTTGTCAAAAATGATTTTTTTATTTATTAAAAAATTGGTCTGACTTATTTCTAGAAAATCAATTTCTTTATTATTTTTTTTTTAAAATTTTTTTAAAAAAATGAATCTAATGGATTTAAAGGATATGATAAAAATGATTAATTCATCATTATAATATCTTTGATGGATTGGATCAATTGATGCAAATGAATTGATGGATTTCGTTCAATCTGTTAATTTACTTTTTTATGTGGGAATGAATTTGATTAATTTTTTGCTGAATGAATTAAATAGATTTTGTCTTAATGGAACGAATTGCAACTATTAATATCTAACTGATACAGATAAAAAAATATATAAAAAAAAATTAGAAAACTAAAATAAATAAAACAAGTTCATATTATTAAAATTGTAAAAAAAATGATGCAAGTTTGGGAGCATACCCTGCCCATTCAAAAGACAACGAAATGCAATAACTGATTATAGTAGAAGGTCTAATGCAAAGGTGATATGGTTTACTTTTGTACATAAAAGTGATTTTACTGTAATGTTGTTTAAACACTTGATTTTCAATATATTCTCATAAATTGCTATAATATTTTTTACAATAAACAAGGAGCTGATGCCAACATCAACAACTACGGGTCGAAAGCTATCATTCACACCATCACCAGGTGAGGGGTCGAGGCTTAAAATAAATGTTGTTAGCATGTCGCAGAAAAAAATTGGAGAGGAAGTTATGAATGATGTGACTCTTTCTCTTAGTTGTACTCCAGAGTCTTGTAGAGAAAAATACACAAATGTATGAAATCCATTTCTATAAGACCACTTTGATTAAATTGCAAACTTAAAAAGTTAGTAGTATTATTAAATTTATTAAAGATTGATAATGTTTTCACAAGTTTATTCTTCAGGAAGACAAATAAATTTATGTTTATCATCATATTAGCTTTTTTCTTAAATCTATGTATTTCTTGAGCTTTATTCTTGTTCCTTTATTGCACGCTTAGATGAGTGGATGTTCAAGATAAAATTTATATATCAACACTAGGAGATTTTAATTTATCATCCCCAATTTTAATTTTCATAATTTTAAAATTATTTATGAATTTGAAACAAATTTGTGTATGAAACTTTTGATAGGCAATTCAGAAGCCTATCAGAATTTCTATCAGAACTAAAATAAATAAATAAATAAATGATGTAATGGTTGTCGTTCATATATAAAAAAAATTGTATAAACAAGAAACAAAGTTTCGTTTCTCATTATGTGATCAATTACATTCTTCTAGTGATCAAATTTAATTTTCTTACAGTATGATTGCAGCTCAGCAGATATAAATCCTATTGGCAGTTTATGTGCAGGACATTAGAGCATTCCTGCAATGGGCAACCATCCATCTTGGTTACTTATCTTTGGCAGAAATAGAAGCAGCTCCACTGTCTGCTGAACTTGAGCCTATACGTTCTGACCACATTCAGGTAGTGTTATGTTCTGTTACATTTTCAGTAGTGTTTGGTCTTGAAATATCACGATGACTCATTTCGTGTGCTTAGCATATGTGTTGGCGACACGTAAAATTTGTCAATGTTACTATGCTAGATGGAGGAAAAGAGACAATTTAACTTAATTATTATTCATAATAATTTTTTGAAAATTAATAATCGGATACTTCATTTTTTATTGAGTAGACTGATGAAGCTGAACTAGGAATGACTTATGAGGAACTATCTGTTTATGGAATGTTACAAAAAACTTTTCGACGTGGTCCAGTTTTCATGTTCCAGGTATATCTCATGCTTCTCCATCAGAGTCTTCGACTCGTCACTGTCCATTTTTTAGTTCAGTTATAACCTTTTTTAAATTTGTTGTGTCAGAATCTATGTTACAGATGGGGTGCAAGATTGAGTCCATCACAAGTGGCCGAGAAAGTTAAACACTTTTTCACGTGTTATTCTATAAATCGACACAAAATGACCACATTAACACCTTCCTATCATGCCGAGATATGCTTTTATAATGGATTGAATTTTGCTAGATATAGCTCTTCATGCCCTTAAATATTTCGTCTGCCTGGATTGAATTTTTCTAGCATTGAATTATTTCATGCTTCATGATTTGCAGGTCTTTTTTGCTTTAAGCATGGCAACTATAGAACTTTCTCAATCCGGATCGTTGGTACCTGATTTAACTAAGGCAAAAAGTGCAGCTGCTTCTATATTTATGTGATTGTATTTGGCTTTCCCTCACTATCTGTTAGAATTGATGTATATACTTGTATTAGGCTAATCTTTGGAACAAGTTCTAGGTTTCACAGTAGAAACAAGTTACATCAGCATTGTGATAATTTTCTGATATATACTTGTATTAATATACTTGGTTCTACATAATTTTTTGATAATGAAAAGAAGAGTTAATTTTCTGATAATTTTGGGTGTAATTTGTTGATTGAGTTGGATAGTCTAATTTAGTGATAAATTGTTAAATGGGAAAACTGCATCTGATTTGTGTGATTATCCAAAAAAAAAACAACAACTTCTTAGGTCGGTTTATTATACCCGATTTAAGAAAGTAAGTTCTTAGGTCGGGTATAAATGGTTTCTGTAGGCTAGACTTATTAAGTCGGGTTCTGCCTAACCGACCTAAGAAGTTGTTTCTTAAGTCAGGTCCACAACCGACTTAAGAAGTCAAAACTTCTTATGTCGGTAATTCTTAGGTCGGGCTCGGACCAGACTTAAAAAGTCATTTTTAACCGACTTAAGAAGCCTTTTTTAAACTAGTGACAGTTGCAGTTAGCAAGTGAAAGTTCAATAAGAAATCTCACAGTTGTGGGTAACACATTCTCTCCAAATACTTCTTCTCTCATTCTTCTCTTTCTTGTTTGTTATTCTTCTTCTCTTTTGTTGTTCTTGATAATTACTTGTTATTATCATCATTATCATAGGGTGTGAGGTGAATTCCAACAAAATTTGTTTTTCACTTCATGAAATGAATTCAAACGATTTGTCTAGTATATCTGCAACTCAAGGATGAACCATATTCACAGCTTGGTTGTGGAATGCCATGGTTTCTACATGGTCTAGTAATGAAAGCATATGTACCTTTGGGGACATGTTTGAATCCCATTATACTAAATTTTGGTTTTTGTCTATATAATTCAATAATTCTAATAAAAATAATATAATAAAGAAATTTTCATAATTTTAATATAATAAATAATAATATTAAATACACCTTTTATAATTTTTTAATTTATGTGGCAAAATTTGTGACATGACGCCATAATAGCACTGCTACGTCAAGGCCACATCACAATTTAAAGGTGATAAAAAACAATTCAAAAAAAATTGAATAGAGGATCAAAAACTGATTTTTTTTTAAAGGAAACAAAAAAGTTTTAAAAAAAATGATATAGAGAAATAAAAATGCATTGAAGTCTTTTTATTTTGAATTGAAGAGCATAAATTATTTATTATTGTAGTTATTTTAAATATTACTCTCTCCGATCATTTTATAAAAAATATTTTATCTTTTTAAATTTATTAAATAATTAATATATTTAGTCTATATTATAGATCAGATACATTATTTAATTAATCTAAAAAGTGAATTATTTCTTATAAAAAGAATCGGAGAGTGTATATTTTATGTTTAAATTTTTTTTATATTATTAAAATAATTTAACAAATATGACTTTATTTTAAATAGAAAAGAACTACCATTTATGGCTTTATTCTTTAAATATTAAAAGACTACCGACCTAAACTATCATTTAAATAAAATATTTTGTATTTAAATTCTTTTATATAATTAATTTATGACTTTATTTTTTAAATATAAGAAAACTACTATATATGACTTTATTCTTTAAGTATAAGAAAATTTCATTTATGACGTTATTTCATATACCAAAATTTGCAGTTTTTTTTCTAACAATTAAACTAAAAATAATATTTTATTTTGTATATTGTTTATATGAGACTTTTTTTTAAATAACATGTTTTTTAAAATAAACTACTAAATAAAATAATATTTTAAAAAAATATCAAAATAGCTATGTTTTGAAGAGGAGTCGTCATATGAAATGACTGATCAAGGTCTCCCAGACCTGATTCGCCATCTCATATGGCGCATGGCTTAAAATTTCATGTTCTACCCTACATTGAATCGCCATATGGGATGATGCCTTAGGTGTAGGGTTTTTTATTTTTTTATTTTATTTTATTTTTGTTAAAATTTTATCACATATAATTAAAAATAATAATAATATTTATTATTTTTAATATTTTATAAAAAAAATATAAATAAAAGAAGAAATAAATTATAATAGTTATAATATGAAAAAGCTTCAATATTGTAATAGATAAAAAAGAGAAAATCAATGACCGGCTCTATCAAAACAACCACCGGTACCACATTAGGGAGGATTCGCGCGGCGTCAAGGTCTACCAAGAGGTTGTTGAGGTGTATCTGGTCTTTGCGTGTGATGACTCGATTTCGTATCGTTTAATTCGATTCAATTTGCGCATTGTTATTTGTTGCTTTATCGAGTCTTTACTGCTTTTCTCTGTTATTTGCTTATACTTTCCTTTGTTTTGCTTTGACAGGTGCCATATCAGTCACGTAGAAGAAAAGTATCAAAGTAAGTTGAAGAATGAAGGAAAAGTGAAGCAAATCACAAGTTTTGGCATGTCCTAGCTGAATGGCGCTCGCCATGTGTCTCCCTTCATCCAAATGGCCCTCACCGTGCTAAAAAATGAGGGAATTCTGATTCAAGCAAATAACGTTCGCCATTAGGAGACGACGATCGCCGTTACTAGCGGGAGCAGTTTACAGAAGGCAGTTTCTGGCAGTTTTCTTTGGTTTGAATTTGAATTCAAACCTCTGTTCTTGGAGCCAAAATTCCTCTATAAATAAGACTTCAGAGGCCTGCATTTCATATCCAAGAATCTTGCGGAACCGCTGCCGATTTCTATACCCGAACTATATATTTACTTTCCACAGTAACAATTGTTTACACTGAGCAATTGTTACACTATTGTATTTTGTTTTTCTACTATTGCTGATGTACTTGGATCGAAGTTTAAGTTAATAAAAGTTTCGATTCCATCTTTATTCCTTGCAATTTACAGGTTATTACTTCTTGCATTTATTTATTGCTTTACTATTTGCATGTGTCTACTATGTAACTAAATTTTACCAAAAAAACTTAATTCTGAATTTTCACTTAGAATTAACTGACACGTATGTTTTAATTTCCAGCAACGTTAACATGTTAGTCTTAGAATTTAGTATGTTAGACTAAATTTATATGAGCCCGTAGTTTGAGGACCGTCGTTTAGATGAGACTCTATAGAAACCATCAATGTTAATTATGCTTGTCTTATAATCTGGCTTTAGTGTCTATTTCTAATTTAGGTTGCTTTGTCGTGGGAGCGAGAAGCCGCTTAACAACGTTTTGTCACGAGAGTGAAAAATGCATTAAGTTGTGTCTAATAGAGCGAGAGTTTGAGGTAATCACCAGATAGTAGACACTGAGCACTGGACTTAAACACAACGAGAGCGTTTTAGGCTTCACCTAGGCTTTGTTAGTTTTCAAAGCACGTCTATTAACTATCGTGCGAGCGAGAGCAAAATCTTGGGGTTATTAGGTGTGGCTTGGTCAATAGCGCGGGAGTGTGAGATTGATTTTTTAAGTCGAAAATTCCTATAGAACTATACTTGAGACCCTTGTTAGCACCCGGAATCTACGGAGTCCTTTAGAAGCGCAGAAATCATTCTTCGGTCTCGTTTCGTTATTTGTTTCAAACCCGTAAATATTAGTTATTTTTCTATGCCTTTTTATTCTGTGACATTAGGCCTTGGCTTTACAACACAATATATATCACTTTAGGTTGATTATTAATCCTTGTGAGTTTGACAATCTTTTAAAACTATGTGATACGTTGCATGCTTGCAGTTCTATCCGACCAACACATAAAGTCGCGATCAGCGTGTTTACCTGTGGAAGAGGTATTTATTCAGATGGCCCCGGTGTATTAGATAAATTTTGAAGCATTTGACCCCAATAGTCGGGTTGGCCGCTGCCAATGGCGCTTCCGTAATTAAGTTTAATGCCCATGTTTTCTTAGTTTTGTCGGAGAGGTTGGATGGGGTGTGAACGATATGGTTGTTCAAATTGGTACATCGAATCGGTTTGAAAATGATGTAATGGTTGTTGTGGGGTTTGATAGTCAAAACGTGGATAAGTATTTTGTTAGCAGGAAGATTGGTTGGCTGGTGTGGGGTCAAAAGAGTTATCTGAGCTATAGGTGGATGGGGTAGGGTCAAAAGATGTATCAGAGCTATATGCAAAAGTGGTGTCGGTTTTAGAAGGCTGGAAGTAGGGGTAAGACTCTTGTTGTTGTGATTGGGTTGGTGGCATGTATGGGTTGTGTTTTTGGAAGATTGATTGGGTGGTCATAGTTGGATGTTGGGTATAACATGGTGTTTGATGTTGGGCATTGGGTTGCTGTTGTGGGTTCGAGGAAGACGCACGTTGCCTTGGGTCAATCAAATATGTCGGCTCCGACACAAATTGTTGTGAGGTTGTAACCGACCTAAACCAAATCATACATTGATAACTTAGTCTAGCCCCTTCCACAATAGGGTTTGTTAAGATGTGTTGATGTTGGTTTTTCTAATGCAGACACATCTCTTTTGCAAAGTCCTTCCAATGATTTACACTCCATTGTGTATCCACCCTTAGCTGATGCCGGTGTCCCAATGACATTGGAGCATTTGGTATATCGTGATGCATCCCAAACTGTAGTTTTACCCAGTCACTTTGTGCATCTCCACTGTAGTGAACCAAATGATAGGTGTTTTAGATGTCCACACGGAAGCATCATTGACGTTGGGTTGGTGGTCGAGACCTTCGTACGACATCCAAACAAACTACATTAACAATATATGTAATGAGAAATACAAGTATGTATTTATCAATTAGACAAAGTAATGGTAGATAAATTACATCACCTGGACCAATGTGTTCTATAAGGTTGCGGTACACGATTATGGAGTTCCTGAGACATCTTTGGTAATTCATTCCTGGAACATACCACCTTAAAAAAAAGGAAACACAAACAAATTAGTTACTAAGAAACATTGCACAAATAATTAAGTTACAAAGAAATGTCGTTTGTATACTCGTATTGAAAATAAGCTTACTTGTTAGCGTATGAGAATGGATTGCAGTTGATTGGAGCAAGTGTTGGCATCCTAGACCAACCCCGCACTTGAAAGAGATAGGCACAACCATAAAAAGTACAAGATTTTTTTTTGTTGCATTTTTACATAATGAACTATATAGATGGGCAAGGACAGCTGAACCCCAACTATATGTGCACACTTTATTAATATTGTGAAACAACGGTAAATACATAATATTTACAGTATTTTCAGTACTGTCTAGAAATAAAAAATGACCAAATAATATCATAATATAGCATATAGTTTTAAGTATCTTCTCCTACTCAGTGGATTCTTCATTTAACACGATACTATTGTAGTGTTCTCTGAGGTATTTCAAATTAATATCTTACCCCATCGGTCGACCCTCACGTTGTGGCTGAGGTGTGTCGACGCATAGAGAGGCGCCTAGTAAATCTTCGCAAAGTTGGTCATTAACACCAACTTTGTCGTTGACGGCCTTACCATTGATGTGTAGGCCAAGTAACATGTATACATCTTGTAAAGTTACGGTACATTCACCGAAAGGTAGGTGACATGTGCAACCACACCCAACCTCCTCGACAAAACTACGAAAGCATGGGCATTGAACTTAGTTACGGAAGTGCCGTTGGCAGCGGCCATCCCGACTTTTGGGGTCAAATGCTTCAAAATTTATCTGATACGTCGGGACCATCTCAACAAATACCTCTTCCACAGGTAAACACGCAAAGACCAGATACACCTCAACAACCTCGTGGTAGACCACGACGCCGCGCGAATCCTCTCCAATGTGGTACTGGTGGTCGTTTTGATAGAGCCGACCATTGATTTTCTTTTTTTCATCTGTTGTACAATATTGAAGCTTTTTTATATTATAAATATCATAATTTATTATTTCTTTTATTTATATTTTATTTATAAAATATTAAAAATAACAAAATTTATTATTTTTTTAATTATACGTGACAAAATCTAAATATTAAATATTAAATATTAATAAAAGATGATAAAATATAACAAAAATTAAATATTAAAAAAATAATAAAAAAATAATCTTACAACCGATTCGCCATCCCATATGGCAACTCAGTGTAGGGTAGGGCAACCCAAAAACAACCCATGCGCCATATGAAATGACGAATCAGGTCTGGAAGATTTTGATTAGCCATTTCATATGACAACTCCTTCTACAAACTTAGCCAATTTGATAATTTTTTTGAAATATTAATTTATTTGATAATTATTTTAAAATGTTATATTAAAAAAATTTCTACACACATATATATGTTTTGTATAGAATTCTTTTTCATGTTTTCATATATAAAGAAATATTTATTTTATAAAAATTAAAAACTAAAATAAAGATTTTTATATTAAGAAAAAATATTTTTTTCTTAAAAATCAAAATTTTTATATTAAAATATATCAATTTTATTTTTAAAAAAAAATTGATTTTTAAAATTTTAAAAAACTAATTTTTTTATTTTTGGAAAAAAAACCTGTTTTTTTAATTTAAAAAATGATTAAAAATCAACTTTTTGTATTATTGGAAAAAATAATATTTTTAATTTTAAAAAAAGTATTTTTGTACTTTTCATTTAGTCTTTGTGTCTTTTCTGAGGGCAGGATCCTCACGATCGCCTTGTACTTATACTATTTTTTTGAATTAATTCAATCTTCTTTTGATTAAAAAAAAGGTATACTTTTGTAATTTTGTTTCGTTTTATGAAAAAAGAAAACTGTTTTTGGTATTCTCGGAAAAAATCAGTTTTTTTGAAATTTTAAAGAAAAAAAATCTATTTTTTAATTTTCATGTGAACTTTTTCTTTTTTATTTTTGACTAAAAAAATCAATTCTTTTGATTAATAATATTTTTTTTATATTTTCAGTATAAAATTGAATTTTATGTATTTTTGTCAAAAATGATTTTTTTATTTATTAAATGGTCTGACTTATTTCTAGAAAATCAATTTTTTTATTTATTTATTTTTTTTAAAAAATGAATCTAATGAATTTAAAGGATATGATAAAATGATTAATTCATCATTATAATATCTTTGATGGATTGGATCAATTGATGCAAATGAATTGATGGATTTCGTTCATTCTGTTAATTTACTTTTTTATGTGGGAATGAATTTGATGGATTTTTTGTTGAATGAATTAAATGGATTTTGTTTTAATGGAATCAATTGCAACTATTAATATCTAACTCATACAAATAAAAAAATTTAAAAAAAAATTAGAAAACTAAAATAAATAAAACAAGTTTATATTATTAAAATTGTAAAAAAAAAAATGAAATTCAACTTCCTTAAATGTGCACACAAGACAAATGAGACTTCACCATTGAAGATACAATAGATTGATTATAAATTTGATATATAAATAAGAAAAAATAAACTATATGATTTAAAATATCCAATAGAATATTGTCAACAACAAATAACATAATTAAAATGCCTTCTTTCTTGAATATTCACTTTGGAACCAACAGTCGCTGAAAGTGTTTTTGACCCTGCATCCAAAAAATAAAAAAGATAACTATTTTAAAATAGTGAATACAAAAAATTTATGCGATATGTGTGATTTGTAATTTTATAAAATGTATATGTTATTGCATTAAACTATTAACTTTTAAAATCAAATATTAAAACTCAAAATCAAATCTATTGTTAAACATAAAATCCAATGATATGAGTTTTTGTAGAAATCAAACATGGATTTATTGAATAGGGATATGAGTTATAGTCCATTGATGAGAATAAATTATAATATATAATTAAATTTTCTCCCTTTATATTTTATATTCTAACATAATTGACAAGTTAGTAAAAGAATATAGGAATTGATTAAATTAAAAAATATATATTTTAAAAAGTTCAATTACCTCCTTCTCTAAGCAGCATGCAAAAGGGATGAAGCATTCAAACAACTGCTTTCCACATGTGCTCTCGTATTCAAACATAATTTGATCGTCTCGAATTACTCCAATTTCCTCGATGTTGTTATCATCTAAATTATACAAGTAAAAGTATACAAGTCTTTTAATCTTGAAAATCGCCATATCATTGGAAGGATAAATGGACAATAGCTTGCCGTTGGTATTGAGAGGCAACAAATTTTCATTTTCTTTGCTAAGATTCATGTTCCATGTGTAAGTGCTAACACCTTTTGTAACACATTCAACAAGTTCAAAACACATAAATTTTGCACTTCTAGATAAGAACAGTAAGATCTTATCATCTTTTAAACATATTTGTAGTTGCGAATTATCAAAAAGGCAATCTGGATGAAGTTTTATCACCTCAACTTGTTTTGAGGCATTCTCTTGAGGATCAACTTTAATTCTCAATAAATGTCCTGAAGACGAGAGTCGATAAATAGATCCTTTTAAGTAAATAGACTTTTTGATCCAATAAGACTCATTAATATATTCAGGAAAGTAAATAGTTAATGTAGTCCAAATACCAGTCATAGAGGAGAAAATATTGATATGGCGATGACCTTGAAAACGTATGATCTTGAAGAACCAAGATTCTATATGGTCATATGCTAGAGCAGCATAGGAATATCCTCCAGATATTTGTCCTACAGGCTTCGGAATAGCCACACATTGTTTTGTTATTGGATTCATGACAAAGTAATGATATACACCATGAATTATATTATTTGCCTGACCATCTTTGCGACAAAACAAAAATAATCCATTGCATGTGTCTATAAGATTTTTAGGCCTTATCCTGCAACTCATCACTAATGAGCACCAATTAAAAAGTTGTTCCAAATCAATATATGGATTAGAAGAAATGGAAGCCTCCATCAGTGGATCTAATAGATTCTCCTTTGGTAGTGTTGTGGTTAGGATGAGATTGCGCCATGAATGCGAGACACACATGACATTTGATTTTTCTTTCATGTATAGCTTACCAAAGATTTTAGTTTGAAGTACAATGGGAAGATTATTGAATAAGGATTTGGGTTTCCTTCTCCTCATTGTTCTTTTCTTTTTAATAATTTTAATCTCCATGTACGATTATGATTCGTTAGGAGAATTGATATTGAAAGTGAGATAGTGATATGATAGATAGGTGTGAGTGATGCCTATATTGGTTGATGATTTGATTCTTATAGGAGGATGACATATGAAGAATGAAAGATATGGGAGAAAACAATTTTAGATTAAAAAATGGTGAATATAATATTTTATTATAATGTTCTAGAATCAAGATAAGCTCTATATGGATATATCTATTTAGTACAATGTATTATTAATTAATATAATTGAAAAAAAAATAATTAAATCAATTTAATGTGTAACTCCTTTACATTTTGTTTGACCGGTGAAAAGAATACAAAAGAAAAAATGAAATAAAAAATAAAATGAATTATATATATATATATATATATATATATATATATATATATATATATATATATATATATATATATATATATATATATATATATATATATATATATATATATATATATATATATATATATATATATATATATATATATATATATAAATTAACTTTTTTAATAAAAAAAATTAAAATAAGAATTTCGTTTTAATCAATAATAAAACACAAAATAAATATCAAAATTAAAAATAAAGAGAACAAAATACTAAAAATAAATAAATATTTTTATAATAATTAACTAAAATGTTTCAATTAAATAATTTAAAAATATTATTTAACAAATAAAAAATATATTTTATTCTCATCATAATAATTTTTTGGAAAATTTGACACACTAGAAATGATATCAGGTTCAAAATGGTAATTTTAACTTTGATAAAGACATTCTTCATGTAACACTCCACACATAATTGACTAGTATATTATGCATGAAACGTTAAAATTGGTTATGAGTGCATACAAAAGCTTTAAAGAAAATACAATCAGTCGTATACAATAAGAAAATTGAACTAAAATGTATACAATAAGAGTCTTCAAGGAAACAACATTGCGGAAAACAAGATCTGGCACGATCTCCAAGCCAATTGCTCTCCAGAATGTCCGAGACAAGCCTTCCATTGAAGCCTTTGACGAACCTCTAGCCCAGCTAGTGTTTCGAATGTCGTTGACTATCGACAATCCTCCACCCACCATGGTAAGGTATTAGAGAAGTTTCTGCCCCACTCTAATATGACTAAGTCCTATAAGGTGGTTTCCGGAAATTATTTGCCGCCTTCTCTCAGGACTAGTCTAGCAAGGCAGTATCCAGAGTTCTCCTACCTTCCATCTAATGGGACTTGCTCTCCTATATTTCAAACTACACGTTAACATTGGTCGGGCAATCCCAACTTTCACCCCCTTGATTCCTTTACCTCAGAATTAGGGTGTAGCGTATAATACCAAGGTTTCTTCTTTTTTAATTATAAATAATTCCCTATTTCGGATAACACTGATCCTAGGATCCCACTCACCAGGTAACTTCTATTAGGCAAACACTTATGCACTTTAAGGTTCACCTCACTAAGTATTGTCTTTATCAATAAAATACATGAACATACACATGATATTATCATTATTACTTAGGTACAATATAGTTATGGAAGCTTAGGCATCTCATAGCCTTTGACGTTAGCTTCCCAATGCCTTCGACCGCGTCACAATCCGACTTGTGAAGCTCAAGTTATGGTCGAACCAACAAAGGTCACTTTCTGCCAGATGGAAATCAATTTACACCCTGGGTAAATCGAGTTACTACTGAAGCAGAGTTAAAAAATGACATATTTCCTGCAAAATTAGTTCCAAAAGTGTTCTAAAACATCCTTAGATTCCCCAACCAAAGCCTAAGCATTATTGAAAATAAGCCTATATTAACACCAATACATGTATTCTCCTTCCAATTTCATTATAAGCATACATACATCTATACATTCAAGTATTCATTCAACATATCTCAAGTTCTCATTTTTATTCAAGCAACTATGACACTTCAACAAGGATAGAATCTCATGATGTAACATCAATACAAGCATTACCATTTAGACATGGAATCACACTCCCAAAAGGAATGGCAATCACTAATGCTTTCTATGCAATCAAGAGGTAAAAATATGAATTCATGTGCAATCTTCAAATATTTGATTCCATGCATATATTAATATCACAAACCATCCAAATCCAAACCCAAACATATAAGAACGATTTCAAACATATATTACCTTCATAGGAACACATTTTTATCTATTGATCAAGCATGCAATGATTAAATCATATTCTAAACCCTTGACATGTATCATTCCCAATTCCTACCCTAAGTTCCTAACTAATGGAACTCACCTTGCATCAATGGAGGTTAGGATGATAGTCATACTGCAATTGAACTCCCATCTTGGCCACCTCCAACACCATCAAACCCGTAGTCCCATCTTACCCATTTCCAACAAGAATTTCTCAACTTCAAACACGTTTATCTCCTTCAATAGAGACCTTCCTGACACAAATTATATACTAAAATGAAAGGAATTTCGTATAGATTTCAGAAATTCAAGAGTCGCTTAAATCCGAGTTACAAGTAAAATGTTATCACATGTTTAATGGAGATTGGTCAAGAAATCTCGTATACATGCCTTCACCAAATTCAGCATAAGACCTTCATCTTTAAACGCATATATATATCTCTTATCATAAACATTCAGAAGACATAGTTTATATGTAAAATGTAGGGAACTTTGTAAGCTTTTCAAAAAGTCTAGAATCTCTTCAATCAGAGTTACGAGTAAAAAGTTATTACCTATTTTATGAAGGATGTACCAAGAGTGTGAAAATGGAGATGGAGATGAGGAACATGGGTTTCTCCTCTTTCTCCCTACTACTCTATCCTCCGAAAATCTAATTTTTTTTTATGAGACTATAATGTTTCTCTACCAAACAAGTCTTTAAGGATTCATTTAATATGGTTAATGTCCAAAGTGCCCTCCAACTAAACCATATTTACCGGTTTGTCATTTAGTCTAACTCTAACTAATTCCTTAAGGTCTTTACTAACCTTTTCTTAATTCCAATCAATTCATAATTCCTCTTAACAACTCTTAATTGTCAATAGGTCTCATTAGCTTTACTCTCATGCTTAGAAAAATAAGGATGTTACATGCTCCCCCCCTTAAATAGAATTCGCCCTCGAATTGCTTCTGATCACCATGTGGGAGAAATCCTCATATCTTCTTCCAACAAGAGGGCGAAATATTCCCCACATTCTTACTTAGAATAACCACGCGATTCTGTTTGAAAGTTGTTCCATCCAAGGAAACACAACCCACCAATACACTTGTGTTCTAACATTCTTGACTGGAAGCCTTAGTCCTCATACTACACATCTCTTCTGACACTCCGTCTCGACATACCTGGGAAATGATCCTTCTAAGGTCCCCGACCTTTACTCCTTCACACGGAGTCTTTGTAGCTTCAAAATTCCTGGAAATCCATTCTGGTTGGATATTTCTCATCCTCAATGTTTGCCAAGCTCATCCTTGCTCGACATATGCCACTGATTTTCCATTTCTTTTCCCTTGGTTTCTTGAAGTACCACCATTCCAAGAGATTCCTGTTGTGACTTTCTTCTCCATTGACGACTCTTCAGATTTACTTCCACACAAGTCTATACAGAGTCATACACGTGTTTACTAAGTCCTTTGGTCTTAATTTCCAATTCTCGGATGCTTAGGATGATTGTTTCCAAGTCTACCTTCTTCGTACAATAAAAATTCTTACTTCGATCCTTCCTTCAGTCTTAGACAAAATAAATGCCATTGTAAGCCACAAGGTTGTGCAATTTAGTAGCTACAGTCTTGATATCCAACAACTTCACACAAAGCTCCGCCGGTGAAAGGTGAACTCTAACAGCTAACCTGCAACCATCGTCCAAGTATTCTTGCACGCTCATAAGTGCACAAGACATAACCACAGTGAGTCTACGCCAAATAAAATCCTTTACTCATCTTCTTTATTCCAATGATCACGATAATCTATCTAACCCTTGATGCTCAAAAGCTCAACCGTCGACCCATGAAGATCTGATCACATATCAACCATGAAGTCTCCTCTAAGCTGGTCTATCAACCGTACCTCTCTAGATTATTGTGGATCTTTGAGAGACTGAGACGAATAAAACATTGCTTCGACGAGTTTCCCTTAGGAAGATATCTCCACTCAAACACTATCGTACAAGTAGTCCGCCCACATCAACTACAGGCTTATTTGGTTCTTCTTTTATCCGTTGTGCTACTCTAATCTCAAAACCAGTCACAGACTTCTTGAAATCCTCTAAATCACACTACGTCTATAATCCACTTAGTTTCATTACTTTACTATACTTATTCCCTTAATAGAAACAGTTCCTTCTTTAGCACCAACTAGGTTTGACCTGTTATGAATTCAATTCACACCGAACACCATACTTACAATCATCCATGCAATACATGCATAAGAGAATTGAAAGATTATCCCACCACTATGTATGCCATGACTCAAAATTAACTCTATTACTCACAATCACTTGACATGGTTCACATAAGCGTTGACACACACACACATGCATACTTGTACCAATGTACGAGAGAACATCAGAGTAGTATACGCCTCCCTCTAGGCTATGCAAGCACACCATAACAATAGTCTTGGTGAGTATCCCAAGTGAGTATACGCCTAGACAGGCCCCACAAGCACACCATATTGATATCTCAGGTGTATTAATGACAAGTGAATTACCACCTAGCAGTCAGTCTTCTCTTGACATCACCTTCCAATGTAGCCCTTATTCTGACTTCCTTTTTCTCACCTCCGGTACCCAAATTGATGACTTCAATATCCTCCTGATGAGGTAAAATAACCCTTTCCTCTTGCTTCAAAAGCCTGGATAGCTCCTCAGGCAGGTCACAATCTTCATCAGCCTCTTCGTTAGCTTGATAAATGAGATTATCGAAATCATACGAGCCATAGCCGAATCAGGATCGATGGTATCTGAGATATGCAACCTGCATGATTGATATTTTATGTTAATTATGATATGCAAACAAACACGAAACACATTGCCATTTTTATTATTTTTAATGTAAAAGCAAGAAGGAAAAACAAGGACCAAAATATTTGAATGCAAAAAGGGACATCTTTTATTCATGATAACTTTAAAATGTTAAAACAGGGCCCTACAAAATAAGTCACTGCGTCTTGGGCAGAACGTATGACCAATCATAATAAGAAACAAAAGCGGAAATTACTCTTCTGATGTGACGTAGATCATTTCCTCCATAGTCCAGTTGCAAAGCTTATGCCCAGGGACACACAGACGAATCCAAGCATCCATATCATAATCACTATCTCCTTCGTCCTTGCCAATAACGTTTACCCTGTCGAATATAACCCCACCGCTGGTAAACCAAACAGGTCCTTTGGAGGGTCCTTTGAAGAAGAAGAGGGACTATACCCCTAACCGAAATTGTCATGCTTAGCAGGAACATCAAGTACCTGGCCCCATTTTTGGGAAGACCCATATTCCACTATAGCACGGGCTTCCTTAAATGACGACATCGAGACCTCTGGGCCCTTAGCTTCTACAGGAGGCTTCTTCTGAATTTGCACAATTTTGAAAGCTTGGTAAAGTGTCTCGTGGATTTCACCATCCACTTCCACATACTTAAAAGATGATAGCTAACTCACCATGATGTATTCCTCCCCACAGTCAGTAACCACTTTCCCCTGTATCATATATTTTAATTTCTGATGCAACGTTGAAGTAACTTCCCCAATAGAGTGTACCCAAGGTCGGCTCAGCAGACAACTGTAAGCTGGCTGGATATCCATAATATAAAATGTTGCATCAAAAGTTTCCAGCCCCACCTGTATGGGCATAGTGATCTCACCAAACACTGATCTCTTTGAGCCGTCAAAAGCTCTCACAACTAAGTCACTTGGCGTGCATATCAGCCCTTGAGTATCTAGTTTCATCAAAGCCTTCTTTGGAAGTACATTAAGGGATGATCCTGTGTCTACAAGGACATGAGACAAAAGATACCCTCTGCAGTCCATGGATATATGTAGAGCATGATTATGGTTCCTCTAGGGTGGAGTCAAATCCAAATCTGTAAAACCCAGACCATTACCTGCATTTATGTTGAAGCGGTAAAGTAGCAAGCAAAAAATATTAAGTACTCAGTTTTGTCGTCTCCACAGGGATTAGTGCGATATGAACACCGTTCAACGACCTCTACATTTCTAAGCTTATTGTTCACAAGTTTTGGTTTAAAAAGTTCAAGGAACCATACATAAAAACAGAAAATATAAAATAAAGACTGAAATATAAACGGAGCGTTGTTGGGATTGGATTTCATCAATTGATAACATATGCATTCTTATGATCAAGTTAAACACAACACAATCATTCGTCAGATACCCTTACGCATCACCCACGACAAAGCTTATCTCTAACAGAGTGTCGAGAGAACAACCATGTTGTCTCATTGGTGATCTCTCATCCAACAAAAACACAACACAGAGCATTAAGATCTGATACTTAAGCAAATGCTAAGCCTAAACCTATCTCTAGCATTTAGGACCTAACAGACAATCATCCTAGATCCAGATTTGAAGAATATATCTCTATTACGGTTCAGATCAAAGATAAACAGGTAAACAAGGACGACACCCATATCAGATAAACAATTGTTTCACATAAAACACAATGACAAAATACGTACACCCGCTTAACCCTTTTACATGTATTCACCTAATTTTCCAAATGGTTATGAACATCGTTCTTCGTCACTATTATCACATACCCACACAATATCATATTGATCCTACTCACGCTACCCATGCTACTTAATTAACACAAAACTAAAGAGGATACAATGAATATCAACTACAAAACCATGTCAAAAGTTTGTTCATTGATAGAAGAAAATCTGAGATCAAAGATGTGAAAAGGTTTTGTCGAGACCCACAAATACATAATCAAAGATAATCAAACAATAGAGAATCCAAACTAGTTCACAAACATAAATTAGATGAAATACATAAGGTATCAAAAGATTATATCCTAACCCCCAACAAGAGATCAAAGATCTTACCTCCTCCCTCTTAGGGTTTTGTGTTCCTCTCTCTAAAATAAATGAAGAGAGATAAGTTCTAATGTACCCAATGTTACAAAATGGAATAATAACCTAAAAAGCAATAAAAATACTTAAATATAACATTCAGGATCTGTCATGTTCGCCTAGAGAAGCCTTCGTTCTGATTTCACCTAGCAAGTTTATGGTCTTTTCGCCCCTGCCTCAAGTCTAGGAGTGTTCGCTAGAGCTTCGCCTAGCGAATGTATGGTCTTTTTCTTTGCTACACAGTTCTCCTAGCGAACTTAGGGTCATTTTCTTCGCTAGAGCTTCGCTACCCCTTCGCCTAGCGAACTTGCTGTTGTTTTCATGCTGTCTTGGTTTCCTTGCCCATTTCTTATGTCTTACTATTCACTTGTTTTGTGCCTAATTTCTGCACCATAACACACAAATCAAAGGTACCAAGAGATTTTCTCATAATGTTGCAAACCAAATAAAACAAGAGTGATTTTCAACACTTTCTTGACAAAAAATGAGTGAAAGATGCCAACATTTAATAGATCAAATGAGTGAAATTTGGCATCTAACAATTTACATAAGCTACCACTCCTTCTAGCTGGTTCATCAAAGTTTCTTGCGGCACAAATGCCGAATTCAGAATTTTCAACAGCGCATTTCGGTGTGCTTCAAAGCATAATAACAGTGATAAAATAGAAATTTTTGATGGCATCTGGTGCAAATGATCTATAATCTTGTAATCGCTTTTACGGATAAGCCTCATGAACTCTTCAGTGTCCTTCACAAAATAATCTTTATCAACTTGTGGTTGAACGTCTTCTTCTACCATGGCCTTTCCTTTCCCTTTATCACTTTTATCAACACTAATTCCCGGCGGAGAGAAAATCCTGCCACTCCTAGTAATTCTCCCAGTTTTGACGATGTTTTCAAATGAAATACCTCCATATGATGACCCCATCAACTCCTGTTTTTGTCCATTTCAAAACACCTCTGCCCCATAATTCCAGGGAATGGCCTTGGTGCTTTCATAAGGTACAGGTCCTGGAGTGGTAATAATGACCAGAGTTGGCCTTGATGGCGCTGAGATATTGATCATCCGGTACAGAATTGAAATCGTTGAGACTTCATCCCTTGCATTGTTGACCTTATCAACCAACTCTTCTCCTACAACCCTTTCAAACTATAGTGTGCCTTCGTTAATCAAACTTTGAATACGATTTCTCAAAGAACTGCAACCCTCTGGCCGTGCAACACATTCTAAACAATCTTCTGAACATCCCGGATATACACTTCCCTTTAAAAACTTATCTTTCACAAAGCTCAAAGGGGTCTTCAACTCTACAACATTAGTTATCAAGTTCAACCTTTCTCCTTCACTAACAGCATTGGCCCTAGCCACCCCATGGTTTGGCATCGGGTTCTGATTTACATTGGGGGTTTCATTGGTGAAATTGATTGCTTTTGAGTCGAGTAAATCTTGAACCTTATGCTTAAACGCTTTACAATTGTCAATATTGTGGCCTGGAGCCCCGGAGTAGAACTCACACCTATCGTTTGCATCATAACCTGGAGGAGGTGCACCGATGATTGGCGCCAAAGTTCTCTTCTAGATAAGCTGCAACTATAATAAATGCTCCAAAAGCTGAGAATAATGCATATGCGGTGTCTCAAATTGCATGTTGGTCATCCTTACCTTGTGCTGGTATCAACGAGGCGCATTAGCTTGCCGCTGCGGTACAGCCGAAATGGCTATACTAGTAACCTGTTGGTGCCAGTGAGGTTGTGCCCTACCTTTACCTCTATAGGATGATATTGCATTCGCATATCCCTCTCTCTTATTTGGTTTTCCACTATATGGCTTCTTCATCCTTCCTGATGAAGATCCTGCTCCGCTTGGTATTTTTCTTGTCTTAATGTTGTTCTCTAGCCTCTCTCCTGCCATCACCAAATCTGAAAAACTCCCAGACATACATCCAATTAATTTTTCATAATATGTTCCTGGTAAGGTCGCCATGAACATATCAATAAGCTCACGCTCCACCATTGGAGGCTGCACTCTAGTTGCTAACTGTCGCCACCTCTAGGCATACTCTTTGAACCCCTCATTGTTTCTCTATGACAGAATCTGCAACTGCACTCTATTCGGCGCCATGTCACTGTTATACTGATAGTCACAAACAAATGCTTCCCTAAATTCTCTCCAACTTTTTATATGTGTCCTTTCCATACCCATATACCACTCAAGAGAAGGATCTGGCAAACTGTCCTGAAAGAAATGCATTAATAACTTCTCATCATCTGAATAGGCAGACATCTTCTTGAAATAAGCCCTAAGGTGTACTCTAGGACAAGTCTTCCCTTTTTACTTATCAAAATATGGTACTTTAAACTTTGGGGGAATCCTGACCCCTAGCACTAGTCCCAGATCTGACATATCGAGTCCTAAAGAGTTTTGGTTCTCGAAGGCTTTCATCTTTTCTTCAATAAATTTGAACCTCATATCAACTTATGTGGGGAGCCCCACATCCAAGTCTCTCATTGAGAATACATCATATTGGTTGTCTTCTTCCCATTGGGAACCAACAGCTCCCTAAACAGCACATATGCTAGTCCCAACGCCTCCTACGTGAACTCCAGCATGATTACCTCCGCCTGGAGGGTTAACAATTGTCGGAACACCATTGCCATGAGGAATATTTCCATCAACTGGAAGAGGAATAGCAGCAGTCCCTTTATGCAGAATACCATTACCATCAACCCGTGCTATTAGTGGTTGAACCAAGGTTCTTAGTTATTCTTGCCCATTGGCCCCACTTTGCATCATCTCCATAAACTATGTCATTCTGTCTCTGACCTCTTGTAGCTCGTGCTGCACTTGATCCATAATTCTTCTTTGATTTCCTCTCGTAGAATATCTGTGGAAAACTGAACCTGCAATCCTGTTAACTGTTAAAGAAAACCAGGCAGAGATATAAGATTGAAAGCTCCAGGAACACCTTTATGCAAATGAAAATGATAATGTAAAATTCACACATATGTATATGTTCCAAGGAGATCTCCCCCTCGATTCTAGTTTCACAAATAATAATAGAACAATAAAGATAAACGGAAGAACCAGGAAACCATCTCATAAATAAAATGAGAACAAAAGTCAATGCATACAAATCACCAACAGGAAATACAATTGCATACAAGTCTATGACCCCATCCAACAGACTGGTGATAGTCAAAATACAAGACAAGAAAAGAGAAAAGACAACATCAGACGACCTTCAACCACTTTAGGCCTTGTACCAAGTCTGAGCTTCCTCTAACAACTCCTTTGTATCTGGATGCTCAGGTCTTGCAATCAGCTCTTGGATTAGAAGATCCCTTCTATAAATAACACCCTTCAATCCCTGAACATAGTCCTCCCAAGCATCCTCTCCAAAAGCATCTTCAAGTCTTGGTATTTTCAGTTCTGCTCTCATTTTGAGCTCCTCAAATGCTGACAAGGTTTTCTGTAGCTTCTGTTCACTTGCATACCTACAGGAAGATTCTGCTGAGACTTATTTTCCTTTGACTTTAAGTTGTGTCTTCAAACTGTCAATTTGTATATGAAGTTAATCCTCTCTTTCTTTGTTGGCAGTCAATGTAGCGTTACATTGATCATTGAACTTAGATATTCCAAATAGGCTATATCTAATTCTTTCTTCTTATGCTTTAGGGTGCTATCAATACTTTTAAAATCTTGGCCAACTTGTTCTCGTACCCAGATCTCTTCAGCCAACTCCTTTTCCACCTTAACTAAGGTTTATGCCTTCACCCTAGCTAAGTAAACAACTTCGTTCTTGTCACGT